>CM060912.1:425093309-425693309 GCA_030737875.1 Allium sativum | reverse complement strand
TTAAAATTTGAGTTGGATATGCAAATATAACCAAATAAAATTCATATAAGTATTAGGAAATGTATTAAAGCTGGTTTTAACCAAGAATTGGAACTAAAAACTTTGGACATTTGGAAAAGTGTTTGTAAATGGATATGGATTAAATATTTGGGAGTTTTAAAATCCTAGGAGAGCTTAAATTATTTTACGAACATTTAGAAGGGTATTTTGAAATAATTTCAAAATGGAAATGTTTAAGTATGAGTTTTGAAAAGTGACATAGTACTGAACTCACTTCAGTCGCTAGGAAATAGTTTGAATGATGCTGGCCACATCATCAGTGTTCATTTTTGAGAAATTCCAGGGAAGAGATTGTTTGAATTAAAACAAATTAAATAAAAATGTGTGAAAAACAAACTGGAATTGAATTGAAGCCAGTTAAGTAGAAACTGAATTGAAATAGAATAATATCGAGTAAAATTGGATGTTGAAATATAATTGGACTCAAGTGAGTAATTGATTGAGTTTAATAATAAAAGTAGATTTGAGGTATTAGATGAATACACTGATTAGTGGAATTAGTTAGTTAATGTAATATGTGGGAATAAAACTTAATTTGGTTTAGTATATTGAACTGGTAAGTTAAGAGTTCGGAATCAAGAATGGAACTGAATTTGAAATAGAATTCGACTTGGATATAAGAGAGTGATTTGGTTTTGGGGATAAAAAATGATTGGAGACCAAGTTGGAAATGTTTCATTATATTCTGATTTGGTAGCAAGTGAAAGAGATCGATTTGAATGCCCGACAAAAAGGTACAAGTTTATATTCTAATTGGGTATGAGCTTTTTATGATCCTGTTTGGCAAGTCGCTTGGCTATTTTATTGGTTTTTGGGTTGGAGAAGGCCTAGAAAGGCGAGTTGTAGTTGTATCAATTGATCCGTGCAAAGGAGACGCTGGCGAATTTTTTCGAAAATTTAAAGTATTAGAATTTTTTTAGAATTTTTGAAAATTTTTGTTAATCAAAATTTATTAATATTTTAATTAAAATTACTTGGTTCAGTTGAAACTAAATTTAAGAAGTAAACCAATAGATTTTTAATCTAGTTAGTAGGGTTGGAAGCATTACCTACCTTAGTAATTCGGGGACGAAATTCTTTTAAGGGGGGAAGAATGTAACACCCGTATTTTTAACGGTCGAAAAGTTTATTTATTTAATTACTTAAATAATGGTTTGGTAATTTTAAATGACTTGAATTAAATTATATTGAATATATAATTAATATAATAATATATTTAATTCGAAATAATAGAAAATAGTAGAATTGGCAATATTGTGTGAATTGGATAGTATAAGAGATTTGGTTGAGTTTAGATTCGAATTTTTTTTATAATGAATATATTTATAAAACAATGCTTCAATGTATTAATTATAATATAATTTAAATCAAACCCGTAATGTCATGGTAGTTCGTAATATTGAGTTTTGAACTTCAACTGAATATACATAATCCGTTTTAAGTCGGATTTCTATGAAACAAGAAACGTTCGGATCTGGTGAACTATATTTCTCTAATGGAAGAGAAAAACCGAGATTTCATCGTGTAGATTGTGAGTTATGTCCAATTCAAATTTTCAAAAAGTTGCTATGGAATTCATTTATAATTTATAACGATTTATTCTTATAATAAAAGGATTTTTATTATATATTTAATATCGATTAACTTGGATTTTTAAGTAACCAGTTATGAATCCAAACTTGTTTATTTTGGAGCAATATGATATTCTATTTCGATATATACGATAATATAAATTTATTATTATTAAATTTAATTTTTTTTAAATTTAATAATATTTTATTGGTTAATTTAGACCTTAGAAAATAGGCATTTTTGCAAACGACTCCGTTTTCGATGAAATTAATTTTGTTGGATCTGGAATATTAAATTATTGTTAAATTTCAAATTTCATATTTCATATTTCATATTTTTGGAGTCAGTATGTGACCGTACGGGATTTAAAGGTGAATCGGTCAATATTTTGGTTTAAAATACAACTATGTGAGCAAGTGGACTCGGAATTCGACGAATTAAGTTTCGTTGTGTCTGTAATGTCGAAATATAGTTGTATGTCCATTTTCATCGAATTTGGATATTGTATGTGATCATAGGAAATTTTAATCAACGAATACAAAGAGCAATATGATATAAACTAATAAAATAATTGATTTAAAATTATTGTTTCTTTCCTACAAATACATTATCACTCTTTCTAACCTTGTCTATTTTCTAGTGGTCAATACGTTTTGGCTGCCACCCTTTACTTCAGGAAAACCAAAATCATGAGTTTAGAAATCAAGGATAAAATCATACAAAATCTTATAAATCACAAAGTTCATTTCTTTAAGAACTTGAAGGCATGAGCTTCGATCCGTTACCTGTTTGCTTTGGTTCAACGAAGAATTGGTTCACTGTGTTTATCACGTGAGAACTAGGGTTGGGGAATTTGGAATCTCCGAACCTTAATGCGTAAATTAGAGTTTGTTTTTGGATTCAGGAAGGAAAGTAGCATTTGTTTGAAAGATTTGAGGGTATTCGGTTGAAAAGGATGTCGCGCCATCTTTCCTGGTTGTGCGTGAAGGAGCTTATGATCGCTACTTTAGTGGAGGTGGTGAGTTGACTGTAATGGGCATAGTAAGGAGCAGGGTTTGAAGAGAGGAATGTTGGTGAGTTTCATTTGAGTTTTTGTTGAAGAATGGAGGAGCGGTTGAAGGTTGGAATCGCGGAAATGGTGTACGAAGGTGTCTGGAGCGGGAGGTATTACACAAGAGTGGGGAAGAAGAGTATACACAGTCTGGGTATTTACTAATGTAGATGGGTCGTTTATAATTATTAAACCAATTCATATATATATATATATATATATGTGTGTGTGTGTGTGTGTATATATATATATGTATATGTATATGTATATATATAAGTTTGGTTTATTTTAATTTAAAATAGTGTATTGTCTTGTAATTACAATATCTTATTCATACATTATCCAAATTCAACAAAATAGGATCCATTAGGATCGCATGGACGAACGTTACACAATGGAACTAGTTTGGAGAGATTTGGAGCTCATTTCAATTTAGGGCAAAATAAAATGTATGAACGGAACTATTGGACGTTTATCGTTATGCAACGATAAACGACCAAAGTGAGTAAACTTGCTAACTCTGTCCAGTTTATAATTTTATAAACGTAATTTAGTATTGATGATTGATAAAGGATTGTTGTGTGATGGTTGTTTGTGTGGATTGTTGATAAATTGGTTGAAAACATAAATAAAGTTATATATATATCACTAATTAAATATTGATTTTGTTATCAAAATATTTCATATTGATAAAAAAATTCATGTTGTTTATGTTGATTAACATTTGTGGATGTAGGAAAACAGATTGGAGGGATCCAACTGGATTCCTTAACATTTATATTACTGTTTTTCATATACTGTGATATATGATGTGATATATAATCTGTTATTGATTATGTGTGTTTGGATGATATTGGTCCTTTTTTATATGGTATTTTAAATACCATAAGTAACATTGAAATATATAAAAGAATTTTTTAAGTAGGTATTAAATTTAAGAATTTTACAAAATCAATAGATTTTATAAAAAGGAAATATTTGGAAATTAAATAAGCAACTTCTGTAAAGTTATTAATAGTTATACGAAATGAATATGATTTGTTTGAAAATTAATAGAAATCTATTTTAACAGATAAATTGAGAAGATTAATTTATAAATAATGTTTTATAAATTAAGTGAAATATTTATCATTTGATAAATTGAATATATAACTTTGAATTTATATTAAGGAGTAAAAATTGGTTTTAACATCAATATTTTTATGAAATTTAAACTTAACATTTATAAAGGGAAGTATAAAGGAGATTACAGGTGATTGGAAATAAAAATAGGAATTTGTATGAATCTATAAATATAAATAAAAATAGAATTTGGAAATGGGATATTATATTTAAATGCAAAATCAAACTGAATTGATTATATAAATGAAATGTTATTCACATTCGATGTGAAAAATGGATTGAAGGAAATATTTTGCAAATAAAAACATTTACAAAGGAAATTGGGTTTTGAAATAGGATTTTAAAATGGGAATTTGAATGAGATAGGAAATTACGTTAAAATAAAATAGTGGATTTTATTTCAGGGAAAATAGATTAGTTGTGGATATATAAAATGGCTCGATAAACAAAATTTGAACATGTAATAGTATATATAAATTGAAATCAAGTTGTGATTTGATAAACCAAGTCCAGATTTCTGTAAAGGAAAAATATTCACGTTTTAAAGTGGATAAGGATTTTTAAAGCAAACGTTTTGCAGATTTAAACGATTATGAAAAGATATGGTCAAAGAATTGAAAGCGATAAATTCATAGGTGAATTTGAAATGAAAATGGAAACTGAGTTAACCTGAAATGTAATGTATTCCGAAGTTCAGAACGTTAATCAAATAGCGATTATTTGAAGGAGAGTTATCGAATAGAGATTATTTAAGAGAGAATTATACATTAGAATTCGACTATATCAAATGTAGGAAAGTACTATTTATTTTTCGTTTTTAAATTAAGATTTATTTATTAATAAATTAGTTGTTTGTTTATTTATTCAAATTAAGAAATAAAAGTTATATTTTGAAGTTAGATATTTCGTAGTAGAGATTATAACGCTATAGTTATAATCAAATGTTTTCACAAAAGAAGTGGAATCCTAAACTGAATCCGAGAGTTGCGTAAACAATGATTTGATAAGAGGTTAAGAAACAGAGTTATGGAAATTAGAAACTAACTGGAGATTAGATAAGTTGAATGGTTTCCTGATTATCGATCTGATGTTCGTTCCGCTGTGAGATTCGTGTTTACTCTAATGTTGTATTCATGTTCTTCTTCTTTTATTCTAAACTTCTTTCTATATATTCTCACCCTTTAACTTCTTTCTATTAATGTCCTGGTTTGTTCGATGCTTGAATAGTTGACATGAGTTTTATGTCGATTTTAATGGTTGAAAATCCATAGGCCGTTACACAGTCATACCCAACTTGATTTAGGACCAATAAGTCACAATCTTTTAAGTTGTTTGATATTTTGGTTTCACAAAGAATTTGGAATTGGATTTTTTTGATCTTGGTTGCAATTGCTACAATTCATATGCACTCTGATCTTGAGAGAATGATGAGAGTTAGATACAAAATCAAATCAAAGTTGAATTAAATTGATTCTATTTGTAAATCGGTAGTGTGTGGTAATAAAACTCTTAGAAAATGAGAGAGAAGAGAGAGGAGTGGAGAAATAGGATTTTTCTATTGTAAATTTGTTTCTCGAAGAAGAATATTTGTAGAAGTGAAGAGAAGTGACTATTAGTGAATGGTAAGAGCGGAGAGACACTTCAATTTGGATTTGAAATTTGAAAAAGTCGGTAACTGTTTTGACATGCCCTACTACCGATGTCAACATACACGTAATGTGTTCGAAAATAATTTATTTAAAAATGTTTTGAAAGTATAAAATTATATGTAATGATCCAAGACTTTTAAAACTAATTAACCATACTAAATAATTTTTTAGAACATAATAAAGATGAAGAAAACTTATCAAAATTAATTTTGAAAAATTTAAACTAAAGTATAATATATGTTTAGAAACAATCTATAATCAATATTTTAAACTGAAAATATAAATATTAAAACTATTATATCAAATCATAATTATTAAGGCTTAAACATATAAGATATGATTAAAATCAAATTATAGAATATTATTTAGGATTATAATATAAAATCAAAGTTTAAAAAATACAATCTATAAACAAATTATATAAACCAAAGTATAAATACTTAACTGAAAAATACTAGTATAATACTAAAATCAAAGTGTAAAGTGTTAGTAAATCAAAATCATAAAATTTATAATAGTATTTCAATGTAAAAATATTAAAACTTAATTTCCCTTTTTGAAAACTCTTTGAAAAAAAAAATAACTTTGTAAATATTGAAAAATCGAAATGCTTCTAGAACATTTTGTAAAATAGATAGAAAGATCAGGTAGTGAAACTGGAGTGTTATCTTTTATTCTAAGACTCAATAATATATCTGAACCATCTTGAATTCTTAAACTCTTCAATACGAATAAATCTTCATTCTCGGACTTTTTAATCTTCATATCAGCATCAATCTTTTGATCGTTAATCTTGATATTGTATAGTTTTCATCAATACATGTCTAATAACCTATGTTATATACAATATATGTCTAGATAATCATTAGTGCATGTGTAAATATATATTCTTTCATTACATGTGGTTGTTATCATCAAAACTACCATCCATAGTACTAACAATCTAGAAAGTTTGTTTTGTATAGCCATACGGGTTTCCCCTTCACTAGTATCATGTTATATAATAACCAATCCTTTGCTCTTGCACTCATAATGGTTAGAACAATTAATAATAATAATAATAATAATAATAATAATAATAATAATAATAATAATAATGTGCACTCATACAACTTAAAGTGGATTACTCATCCTCTATTCACGTGACTAGTTGTATGAACGATTTTATGATTACTTTCATATTCTCAAATTACCTACCTGGCGACAAGTTATCTTCTTGTTCATATTTGTTATTACCTATCCCAATCCATGTATTAAGATTTCTCATCCCTAACCATTTAAGAAACAACCCTCATAATATATACATATTTAAGTAAAAGTTTATGAGCTAATCCCACATTGGATATGGGCCATCAACCACGCACCTCGTACTTTTATCCTTGGGATGAATATGAACCCTTTAACACATATAAGCTGACCATCCTATACATGTCATAGTTTTACCAATAGAATGACTATGAACTGGTAATTTTTTTATCTGGTATCCTTATAATGTTTAAGTACATTGGTACTATAATAATTCCCTCTTATTTGTATCCCCAATGCACATATGATTATCAGCCACTATTGGTATCCCCAAGATGGCATGGATATTAAACCCTTATTTGTATCCATAATATTAGCATAATTAATTAATTATTATTGGTATCCCTACAAAGTGTATAATCATATGTGACAACATATGCAACAACAATCAAATAATGACATCCCGATTGATAATATATTCAGCAATCATATGAAAAGCTACTATAAACCAGAAACAAGTAACTACTTGTGTCGACTGGTTCGATAAGGTATAAACTAGTGGCTTCCAACCGACAACATTTATTTCCCCTATTTTTATTGACACTTTAATCAATATTCAGAATAAAACAAATTAACTAAATTGGTAGCCAAGTGTCCATCGACAATATACATAGGTGAATGACCGATGGTATTAAAATAGTGTGAAAGAAGGTTTAAAATTTCCTCGTTGACAAAGTCATCGAGCAACAAGCATAGAGGAGATAGCCTCAAAGTAGTTTAGAAAACAATTTAGAAACATACTTCATCGACCGAATTGGAACCACAAGGAACAGAGGCAACAACCTCAAAGCGTTCAAAACAGGTTTAAAACAAAGCTTGTTGACATAGATGATGATGCCAAGGGGTAGACGTGATAGTCTCAAAGCTTTTAAATACAAGCTTGAAATAAAAACCATGTTTATATACACAAGCACTCGTTTTTTTTTTTTTTTTTTTTTTTTTTTTGATATCGGATATTTATCGATTTTTTGGATACGAATGCAGACGGATTTTAGATTTTTCGGATGTTCCACTACATGAAACATTAAAAATACCAACAGGAGAGACCACGGTTTCCGACGGCTGTCGACGGGCTATAGATGGCCGTCGAAAACCGTCGGTTATAAACGTATTTTCTTCCAGCCGAGAGCTTTCAGCTCCATTCCTCCACCCCAAATCAAATTTCCAGCCTGATTTCTTGAACCCTAAACCCCCAAATCCGCGAATTCTAGTCTCCAAACGCCCAAATTTCCACCTTCAATCGTTCCTATGTCCACACAACCCTCCAGCAAAGGCGGTTTAAGGTATAATCTCGTTTTTTCATTAAAATTTCAATTTTTACCTAAACCTAAATTTTCTATACATTGAAATTGAATGCTTGCAATTGGTTCATATGATATTGTAGTATGTTATATCATCATAATATGTGTATTTCATGTCTTATAAACTGAAATTGAATGATTTATTTCAAAAATTTGGATGTTTGTGTGTGTTACTTTGAAAATTAGGCTTGTTTTGGATAGGTTGTTGTGGAAGCGGTCATAACAATGGTTAGATAAATAAGTGATGATTTTAGTGTATTCATGAATCAAATTAAAAATGTATGTGCGTGTGTGTATGTATGTGTGTATGTACGTGTTTTCAATTTAGCTTGCTTTTTTCCATTGTATAATTTTGAATGTTTGTGTACATGTGCGATGTTGTGCGCTTGTCATTTTTGTATATGTCAGTTGGCATACAAAAAAAATGAGTGGATGAACTAGGAAAAGTACTTTGAGCAAATTTTGACTTATACACTATAAAGCATGAGTCTAAATTCTAGTTGTACCTACTGAATCGACGATAATAGTATTAGCTTTAAGTTGTTTGAAATGTCAAGCAGATGTGATAAAGCAAAATATTTTTGTGTTGCGGTAAAACGTACTGTAATAGTAAAATGCGCACAATTAATTGACTAATATCCCCTAGACAGTTTTCAGCCCCGTCCGACGAGTGTTGTACATGATCGTTATATAAATAGTCGTTTTTATCAAAATAAAAAAACGACCGTTTATATTCATCTGATGCGATATTTATTGGATTTGTCCTTGTATTGGACAAGTTATAAACGCAGTAAGCATTTACATTTTGTATACTACTTCGTTTCAAAAGTTTCACAAAATTTCGGTTCAATTTTTCTTTTTGTTTCCTGCATGCATGTGTACAAAATGCAGGAAACAAAAGGGAAATGCTGCCAAAATTTTGTTGAATCGTTCGAGTTGAAGTAATTGTTTACTCTATTTATAATGGGAAGTAGGATGCCTGACCATGTAAAAGAATTGCAATTAAAAAAGTGCCAAATTAAAATTATTATTTTTTAACTTAATGAAAATGTTATTTGCTTTCAATCATTATATATACGTGCGTTTAATGATCAAAATTAAAAACAAGTTTTTTCTTGGAATTTGAATTCTTGAAAATAAATATTAATTTTTGAAATTATGCCTAAATTTGTCAAATAGGAAAAATGATTGATTATTTTGTTGATCGGAGGAGTTGGATGTACCAAAGAAGAGGACATAGAGGTTCAATAAAAGAAGACTTTTACAATGGTATAAATGTCTTTGTTGAGTTCGCTTTAAGTAATAACGGAAGCGATCCTGAAATTCGTTGTCCGTGTAGCAAGTGTAGACATTTGAAATATTTGTTACCCGATGTTGTGAAAGTCCATTTGTGCAAAAACGGATTCGTACCCGAGTATTATTTTTGGGATCGTCATGGAGAAGTTGTATCGAATACTCCTATAGAGACTGAGGTAGAAAGTGTTGTTGATGAAAATATTAGTACGCCTCGTATTGAAAATATGGTCGAGGAAGCAGCACGATCAATGTTTCCTACGAATGCAGTTGATGACGATGATGGAAATGATGAAGAACCAAACATTGAAGCTAAGAAAATTTATGATTTGTTGGATTCTGCTAAGAAAACTATTTGGGATAGTTGTAAAAAGCGGCACTCAGCTATCTGTAATCACATAATACATTGCGATGAAGTCAAAATACAACATCACTGAAGCTGGGTTCACAGCTGTTGTACAAGCTGCAAAAAGGCACATGCCGTCGGATAATTTAATGTGTGAAAATCAATATGAAGTTAAAAAACTTATGTCGGCATTTGGTTTACCTTATCAGAAAATAGATACATGTATAAAAGGATGCATGTTGTTTTGGAAAGATGACGTAAACCTTAGAAATTGTAAATTTTGTAATGAAGAAAGATATAAACCAAGAAAGAAGAAGGGAAAGGAAGTTCCATTCAAACGTATGCATTACTTACCCATTACTCCGAGGCTTCAAAGACTGTATGCATCTCCTGTAGCTGCATCTCATATGAGATGGCATAAGGTGAGATCGGAAGAAGAAGGTACGTTGACCCATCCGGCCGACGGGGAAACATGGAAGCATTTCGATAAAACTTATCTGAATTTTGCAGCGGAGAGTCGCAATGTCAAAATATGTTTATGTACGGATGATTTTTCACCATTTTCTCAATTTGGTTCTAAATACTCATCATGGCCCATTATTATCACAACTTATAATTTACCTCCATGGATGTGTATGAAAACGCAATATATGTTTCTTACTGTTGTTGTTTCTGGCCCCGACGATCCGGCACAAGGAATTGATGTTTATTTACAACTGTTAATAGAAGAATAGAAATCATTGTGGAACGAAAGAGTAGAAACCTATGATGTTTCAAAGAAGAATTTTTTTCGTATATTTGCTTCTTTATTGTGGACTATAAGTGATTTTCCTGCCTATGCAATGCTTCCAGGATGGAGTACTGCTGGTCGTCTATCATGTCCATATTACATGGAAGAGACTCGAGACTTTTCCTTACCGTATGGTATGACTGCCATCGATGTTTTCTCCATGTAAACCATCCTTTTAGAGTAGACAAGAAAAACTTTTTGGCTAACAGAGTAGAAACTAGACAACCTCCAACACTATGGTCTAGCGAAGAAATATTTGAAATAGTTGAAAATCATCCGAAGATACATAAAACTGGAGTTCAAACTGAAATTGAAGGCAAATCGATCTATCACAATTGGTGTAAGCAGTCTATTTTTTGAGAGTTGCCGTATTCGAAACATCTTCTGCTTCGTCATAATTGATGGGATGCACAATGAGAAAATTGTGTTTGATAATGTCTTTAACACAATTTTGAATGTTAAAGGGAAAACTAAAGATGATTTGAAATCAAGGCACGATATAGAAGAATTATGCAAATGTCCCGAGCTTCATATGAAACCAAATGACAGTAAAAAAAACCCAAAACATGTTATGAATTAGAAAATAATCAGGTTAAAGTTGTGTTAAAATGAGTTGAAGGATTAAGATTTCCTGATGGGATTTCATCAAACCTTCGTAGATGTGTTGAATTCAAAAATGGTAAATTGGATGGAATGAAAAGTCACGATTGTCATATTATGATGAAGCATTTGTTTCCTGTTATGTTCAAAGAACTACTACTGCTAAAAGCTTGGAAGGTAATAACGGAGCTTAGTTTGTTTTATAAAGAGCTTTGTTCGACTACTTTGAAAGTGGAACGTTTACGTAAATTTGAAGTAGATATTCCAATATTGCTTTGCAAACCGGAGAAAATATTCCTGCCAGGTTTTTTTAATGTAATGGAGCATTTACATGTTCACCTTCCAACTGAAGCGTGATATCGAGGTCTTGTCCAATATGGATGGATGTATCCATTTGAGAGGTAAATATAAACATGTTAGCCATTAATTTAATTGCATTTAAAACTATGAAATAATGTAAATTAATTTTGCATAGGTATTTGAATCATTTGAAGAAAAAAGTGAGACAAAAAGCTCGAGTTGAAGGCTCGATATGTAAATCTTACATCAAAGAAGAAGCTTCTTTCTTTTTCTCTCATTATTTCAGTGATCATGTGAATATATCATTTGAAAGTGTTCCTCGAAACAACCAAGGAGACGAACAAGAATCATATGAAACGATTTTATCTATTTTTAGACAACATGATCGACCTTCTGGGAAATGTGTTGACATATGGCTAAACGATAAAGATCTTCATGTAGCTCACACTTATATTCTTCTAAATTGTGCTGAAGTTGCACCGTTTGTTAGGTAATCTAAAATATCAATTAGTGCTTTTTTCATTTCTACATTTTTGCGTGTGTATAATTTAATGTAAAACTCTATTTGTATTTACAGCGTTTATGAACGTGAACATCCGAACGGAGATATCAGTAAAGAATTTTTTGCTTGGTTTACAAATTATGTTTATGAACCCAAAAATTGTGTTGTTAATGAAGGGTTGAAACATCTTGCACTGGGACCAAAAAGATTGGTCAAGACATATCCAATATATTTTGTTAATGGATATAAATGTAACACGAAAGAATATGGTGCTGAAAAATTAGTGAACAATACTGGTGTATTCGTTAAAGGCAGTGACGATCCTGAAAATCACATTAATGATTTTTATGGCGTTTTAACACAAATTTTGCAACTGACATATTTCTCACAACCCGCGGAGGAGGTGTTTCTATTCAAATGCGATTGGTTTAGCAGTAATCCGGGGTCTAGGATTAATGTACATAAGGATTTTAATCTGATTGAAATAAAGCATACATCGCACTATTACAAGTATGATCCTTTTGTACTAGCCAAACAAGCATTACAAGTGTACTACGCTCCTTATCCTTCTCTAAAAAGAGATAAAGCAGATTGGTCAGCAGTTTTTAAAACAAAGATCAGATTTACGTTTGATGGGAAGAATATTCCAGATGAAGGAGCCTATCAGGCAGAACTCGAACACAACAATGAAATAATAATTGAAGACGATTATGCAGATTTTGGACCTCTGGTCGATGAGACAAATGCTTTGGTAGATGCGTTTGAAAGTGCGGAGGAAGATATTATTGAATCTGAGGCCGAATCTGAATCTGAAGAAGATGATGACTGATGTAGATGATGAGTACTATCTTTCTGGTTGTAATGTATGTATGGAGTAAACCCCAGCTTATTTTGCAATTCATGTAACTCTGTTAAATTTTTGAATGTTATGATCGTTTTTTACATCTTTTATGTCATATGCAGTTTTTCCTATTTATTTATCTTAATTCTACAATGTAAAATGTTACTTCTTGGAATATGACACCCAATCAAATACAGGTATAAACAATTTCTCGTTTATGTCATTTTTTACATCTTTTATGTCACTTATTTAGCAACTTATATCGTTTGTGTAAGTTAACTTACATCTTTTGAAATGATTTGTATGTGACAGGTATGTCATCAAGAGGAAATTCTTCAGGCGAGGGTTCTGGCTCGCAACCCACTGTGCGTCTAGTCGTGTCTTTGGTTCCTACGAGTGCTGGGTAAAAATTAAACTTTATTTAGCTTGTTAATTAATTTATACTGTACACTTATGTTTATCACATTTAACGCAGGGTTTTCATCCTTCAGCCTTCGAGGGTTATTTTGGACGCTTCGAGAGCAGCATATAGGGCTAGGATAACGGGATGTTGGCCTAAGTGGGATTTGATCCCACCTCACATACAGGAGGTCATCTAGCAGAATGTCCTAGTAAGTATTTTCTTATATATTTTTGGCATTTTAATTCCTTTTAATTACTGAGATACTGTACATATTTTACTAGCAATGTTTGTTTAACATGAAATACAGGCCGAGGTGGATATATAGACACATGATTTAGCCCTGGCTCGGACATATTGGATGCAGAAGATGAGGAAAAATTATAAAAATGCTATATCAGCAATGAAGAAAAGCATGAAAAAACCTCCATGGATGGGAGATACCACTTGGAGTGGATTTCTGAGATATTGGGAAAGTGATGCAGCGAAGGTTAGTGTATTTTTTTTTTAATATAAAAATATTTAGTCAATAATTATCAAATTTTAAATGTAAAGGCGGAGGCCGAAAGGAACAGTGCAAATAGAAATAAAAATCCAGTCACTCATCGGGGAGGATCCAAGTCATTTCAGCAATATCGGCAGGAGTTGGTAAATTATTTTTAAAATGCGACTTATACAAAAATTAATATGCTATATAGTTTTGAACACTTGTAATAATGATGTGTAATAATCAAATTCAGAAGGCTCAGGGGAGGGTCCAGCCTCGTATATGGACGTATTTACCCGTACGCATGCCATCGAGCATGTCGACTCTGACGGGGACATCACACACACATGGCATGACGAGAAATCTAGGAAGAGTCACGTAAGATATCATTTTATGTAGAATTTTATGCAATAATTGTTAAATTACTATAAAATACGATATCATTATATTAAATTTATATACATTTTTATTTGGTCTTGCAGGAGAAGTTTATGCAGCGCCGTCAGATGCGTCTAGCTGAGACTGAACGTGAGCAGCTTAGTACTGACGAGGAGGACAGTATCTTTCAGTCAGTAATGGATCCAGCGACGCGGAATAGACGCTATGGATTCGAAAATCAAGTGGTAAAGCATTTTTACTTTAATTTCATTTTTACTTTAGAAATAATATAACTTTTACGAATTACATATTATTAAAATAATCATATATGATTAAAATATTTTAAATAATTGTTATAGTCCACCAGTCAGCAGGCACAAGGCAGACGTGCTAGAGCTGCTATAGAGCCACAGAGATTGACGAGTTGAGAGCTAGGGTGGCACAGCTTGAGGAGCAGAATCGCCGCCAAGCTATTGAGACGACTCAACTTCTTGATCGACGCCTAGCGGAGTTTGCACAGGAGTATGGGTGCTTCCCGTCATCAGCTGCTTCTGCAGATGATGATGATCAAGATCAGTGATGGATAGGTATGTTTTCTGGTTGGGATTGTACATGTATGACTACGTTGCTACGAGTATGGGATAAGTGTGACTTTGGTATGACATTTTACATGTATTTTGACGGTAGACTTGATATTGTGGGTTAATGTACTAGACTTGATGTATTATGTGATGATGCAATGGTAGACTTGATATATTTTATATGGTTTTTTTGGTTTTCATGATTTTTTGGTTGAAATGGTGTGGTTTTCTTGACTTTTGTATGAAATGTTGTGACTTATGTATGAAATGCTGTGGCGTGGTTATAGACCAATGGTCTGAATGGATGAATTGAAATGGTGTGAAATGAACGTGTGTTGGAGGCTAAATAGCTGCTGTAATATTAAAAAAAATACCTAGAATTAGCGACGACTTCCGACGGCTTGGGACGACCTATGGATCCAAATATAGGTAACGGTTTCCGACGGCTTAGGACGGTTTATTGGTCAAAGTTTGCAATGGTTTCCGACGGCTAGCGACGTCCGTCGGAAACCGTTACTACCCGCAACAACTCGTAGGAAATAGCAATGACGACTGTTGTCACTAGCCGTCGGAAACTCTATTTATCGACACCTCAAATTGTGACGGCATTTCCCGACGGCTTTCAATATTTTCCGATGGCTGGCAGCCGTCGGAAAATCGTACTCCTCTTGTAGTGTTCATTAAGAACTCCTATTAATAATACATGTATAAGTCAACTGGGCCCACAAAAATACAAACACCTTACTAAAGATGTCATACACCCCAGGAAAAAATTATGGCAAAATAGACAAATGAACCAAAAACCAACGAGCGCATAGACAAAGGAAATCCGTAATTTAATTGGCCTACTCTTCCTTTTTGCAATCCCGCACAAACTCATGTGATGATTTGGTGAATTTCGGTCTGTGATTTCACACCTGAGTTGAAAGTCCTAATATTTATTTCAGCCTTGATTACGTAGAGTAATAATCTCTTTAATTACCATTCAGGGAAGAAGTTTGATTTTGGGAGTTGTAAATGTTCATGCTTTGTAAATGTTATACCATTCCATTTTGCTGCAAGTCAGTGGACTACGGTAATTGTCGCTGGCCATGATGATTGATGCCAGACTAGATTTGAACGATGAAGTTACACTCGAAAATGTGGATATTTGGTATAAGTTTAATTACCCCACAGTGTTCAGTTGTGATTCCCACAGTGGCAAAGTTATTTTCTGTTTAAAGGGCATTGGGCGGGCTTTCCATTGAACATAGAATCTGGGAGGACATTGTGTTGGGTGGGCATAAACCGCATCGCAATATGAAAACTGTTCAGATCGAATCGTAAAAACGGTACTGAAAACCAGACTGAATCATCTCTCTTAAACAAATACCGCAAAGCGAACCGACTCACAACGATACGATTCGGCTGCGATAAACTGCAATCAATGAGAGTATAACAAGACTTAATCGTTATGTGTTTCACCTGGGAGTTTTGCTGTGATGATGAAAAATAAATGAACGACTGTAGGAGCATGAAAGTTGAAACAGTACGGGGAATGTGTTTACTATCGATTTCTAATGTGTTCCACCTGCACAAAGACCAATTCCTTGAGGTGGACTGACGACTTCTCCAAGAAAAAAGGGGAGATACACACGGTGAACATGTTTTATTTCATCGACTCAACAGTCTATGATTTAACGCTCAACAGTTTAAGCTTGTACTGATTTGAGGTCGACTACGCTGGAAAAAAGAAAGGGGAATTCATACACAATTAATATACTGGTGTACATACATTTATATTTTCAATGCAGCCTACTTTCTTGATTCGTGCATTCTTTGTCATTTTATTTGCTGTTCACATTTTTTAAATCACCTGCCGTCACGAAAACGGCTGCAACTATTGACATTTGACAAATTGAATCCAGTGTGTTATTTGTGGTCATCCCAGTGTTACTTGTCCACGTGAAAAATAGGTTTCTTGAATGTGGTTTATATACAAGTGTGTTGCACACGATAATATTATTAAAAATAATATTTATTGTTTTAATGTTGAAAAGCAAACTTTGTTCTGCAATATATGATAAATTTTGATGTGAAATGCATAAACTATTAATTAAAATTATTATTGTTGTTTGTGTATAATTTATGTTGTATGACTTACACAAACAATATGCATGTATCTATATTTGAGAATTTATTTAATTATTTTTGTTAATATAGATATACCTGTTGAAACTGATGTATATTAGTAATTTATTTGATGAATCGGTAAATATTATTTAATAGAGTTTGTTTAATAAGTTAAATGTAAAATTACGAAGTTAGTTTAACTGTATAACTATCATAGCTAGAAGAATTGAAAAGAAATTTGCAAAATAACTTATAAATTTATCGTGAAGTCGATGATGTTCAAAAAGAATTTTATGATAATATATTGTAAATATTTGATATAAATGAATCATAACTAATTTAGTAATTAACTTTGTCATTATTGTTGATATACATAGTTCATGTTACGTGATTTATACATCTTTATAGTTGTATAGAAAACTACTTTTTTTAACATGAATATACATAGTATTTTTTATTTTATTTTTTGAGGAAATAAACATAGTTAAATTGGCGCATATTTTTAAGAGCTATTAGAAAAATGGACTAAATACTCTTTAAAATTATTTAAATAATTAGAATTTAAGATTTCTTGACTAGTTTAAACATATTTAATGAAACATAAAATATCACAAAAGAATTAATGAGGTTCAACAAGTAATTATTAAAATGTTAAAATACAGGTATTTAAAGCAGAAAATATTTTCTTCAATTTATGATAAATTTATTAAGATAATTGTATAACATATTAATTTTTTTGTTATTTCTCACATGTATTATTTAAACCGTTTAACTTATTTAACTTTATATTTGAAAGAAAGAATATTTTTGCCATTTTTATTGATATGTACATGATTTAAATTTTAAAACATCACCCTTTACACTAAAATGTGTCCTTATGGATAAAATTTTAGTCTCTTGTCCTTATGGAACAATTTTTTGTTCATTTTGTTCTTCAAGGTAATTTCCTGTTAATTAATATAACATACATTCATACATACACATACACGCGCATATATATATATATATATATATATATATATATATATATATATATATATATATATATATATATATATACATAGTTATATTTATATTATTAATGCATGTTTAAAACAAACATATTTGTAAAGAGTTAAGCAATTTAATATTGAGGCAATAATATAAACATATAAATAGTGACATGATATATATTAATCATACTATTAACGCATGTACATATTGTTAACGTAGTATCCCTAATCTTACTACACAATATTTAGAGTATTTACTTAGGTGAATCAAATAGAATATATAGTTAATGATGAGAATAAATTTTGACTAAATTAAAGGAGTCGTGCTGTGATTAATCAACTAGTTAATTAGATCAATTAGAAATGATGAATAAGAAGAAGATTATGAGAGATGTTAAATAGAAAAGGCCATTTCCCAAATGCTTAACCCATTATTCCACTCATACCCCTCTTCATTTCATTTATAAACTAAATTAAAAGCATAATGACGTCATTCATTGCTCTAGAAAGTGGAGGAATTGAGCTAGATGCAAAAATCAAGCTTAGGAAATCAACTCAACACAAATATCATGTTTTCTCACATTCTGTTCAAAGAGGATAACAATGTTCACCCTTTCTTTTGCTTGTTGGTTTGGCTTAGATCTGAATTGTTGGATGCTTGTATGGTCATTTCTGCCAAGTTAGATGTTAGAAGTTTATATATATATATATATATATATATATATATATATATATATATACACACACACACACGTGTGTATATGTATGTATGTATGTATGTATGTATATGTGTGTGTGTGTTTGTGTATGTGTGTGTGCGCGCACGTGTGTATGTGCTGGCACACGCGCTTGTGTGTGTTTGCGTTTTGATAATAAATGTTCATTTCAAGAAGTTATCATGTTTAGAAACCCCATCATATTATAACCAATGGGCTTGAGATTTTAGATATGATAGGAAACATTTTCTTGGAATTGGTTTTCCAATTTAATAATTTTTTAAGATTAGATATTGGTTTAATTCACATTTAAATCATTAAAGGCAATTAAATATTTATTTTGGTTTTGAAATTCATATGTGTTGATATATATATATATATATATATATACGTGTGTGTGTGTGTGTGTTTGTGTGTATATGTGTATATAAAAGGGGTTTATTTTGATTTTGGAGACTTTTCCAATATTTTTTTTGATTTAATATAAATTTTCTAAGCTAGAAAAGCTTAAGTATTTAATTAGCTAAATTAAATAACGGTTTCAAAAGCAAACGATTGTTATATATTAAATGTTTAAATTCACAGTTCTATGACATAAATCTGAAAAGAAAGTTATTCAACCAATAAGATTTTACCAAATAATAAGGAGTTAGTGAAAATCATTACTACCTTAAATAAAGATTTTGCAGTTTTTAAGTCAATAACTTTTCTACCACCTACGAAGTGGCTGCTTCATTTCACATTTGGCTTCGAATGAATTTGCTCTATCATTTTGTCCTACTGAGAAGCTCATGATGCTAAGGAAATTTAGCATGGAATGCTTCGAGAAGGGGTGATGCGAGGAGTACTTTAAAGTGGTACTTCGCTTCACAATCATAATGGTCTTTCTAGGAAGGGAAGACCATTCCGCTTAACTGTGTAGTCTCATTCGATATCCATTTATTTGAGTTGGGATATTATTATCCATACCAGTCTATTTTTCTAACCCAAAATTTTGGTTTTCCTCCTTTAACTTTGGAGTGCATGGTTAAGCAGTTTAAGAGTAAGTTTTTAGGTTCTTTGGCCTTTTGGTGAATAAAGCTGGAGGAGATATGTGGCAGGCATCGCTAGCTATGTCGGTAGCTTTATTTTAGATTTCTCTATATTATTTCAATATTGTTTTAATAGTTGTTATTTTTATGAGTATTCTGGCCAATCTGCAGAGCATCTTTATATGTCGTTCTAAAGTACTTTTGTATTTACGTTTTATTTGAAACATGGAAAACCTTATGGGACTATGAATCTAATGAATGTGAAATGATAAAAATGTTCTGGAAATTGTGTTAAATTTTATTTCTTTTGCATGTTCTAGTGATATTGATATCATTAAAACATCCATGTTTGGTTATCGGAAATTAATACCATAGATTATGGCAGCATCTATAACACTTATTTTCGAGCCTCAGAAGAGGGGATGTTATAGACCATTTTATTGGTTATTGGTTTTTTCATTTAGTTGTATTATATAATCTTTGGCATTTATTAAATGCTTTGTCTATTAAATTTGATAAAGGGGAAAGATAAAATCAATTAATTAATCCCCTTTCATTTCTTTCTGTAACAATCCAAACCCTAGTTGGTTCGTATTTTTTGCAAAATGTTGAAATCCAAGTCCATCAAAGCTCAAGTTGGGTGTTTGGTATCCTGTAGTAAGGCAAATATAATATATGTTAGATCTTAATAAACAAATCACTGTGGAAATGATTAAAATATAATAGTAAATAAATATTCACTAAGGAGATGACATTTTCTACATCAAGTACCTCTAAGCTAAATAACCTTTGCCTTCTATTTAACTTGCAGTTTGTTATGAAAATGGGGTCAGAACTAATGTTCTTGTGAATGGCAAATTATACACTTCCTGGCGTAAGACTATATATATATACCATTCTATTTACATTTTTCTTATATTAGATTTATTGAGGTTAGATTGCTCTCACTGTAAATCGTACCCATCTACTCCTGAGTAGACTAAGCCTAACAACCAATATGTACATGTAGCTACATGCCCTCAGACTGTCTCATTCCTAGGTACCATCCATTTTTCCCTTTCGTATATTCCTCGCTAGGATGATACCATTCTCCATGAGCGTGCCAAAACACATCCGGAAAGGTCCACTTCGTAAGGCTTGCAATGCAAATGTTTTGTCACACTAATAAAACATGCAAACTACTTCCGTAAAGGACCACTCCAATGCCTACACTGTGAATATCCACAATAAACTACTCCACACCTACATTGTGGACTTGCATGTAAAAATTCTATCAATATTTATGAACCCGCTCGTAGGTGGTGCTCCATGCCCACTCCATACAGAGGTCGGTTGTGGATTTACTCAAACTATGGTTTATCTCTTTTTCAATGTGGCTATGTACCCACGTAGCCACCCCTCAACTAATTGGAAAGGATTCCAGTGGGCTAACAGTCATGCTCTAAAAAATTAGCTAAAAAAGTCATGTGGCATTTCTACCTTGATCCATGTCTCGATTGTGAAAGATCATGGCCTATCGGCTTAACCCGGGCTTTTCCCCAAAATCAGTCTGACCGATAATGACCAGTAACCAACCTGCTACTATCCTTATGGGTTTGTCTACAAAAATATACACCGAATGGGAAACTACAAACAATAAATCACCCATTAATCTTTATACTTGCCTAAGCGGTTGGGGCATGCCCTTTCAATGGACCTACAAACTCTGCCTCCAATGGACCACACTAATGCTTACATCGGAGGGCCATTCAAGGGTACCATCTATGTATCTTTAAATTCGCTTATCCAACCATGTTGATGAAACTCTGGATCTTCGTCACGCGAACCTCCTTTTCTCTAAAGGATTTTCCATGGATCGTCCAATTTCATACATCGACACTCTCTTTAGATTGCTCCAAATGCATCTCATAAAGTTATCGCTATGGCCTCACCTTTTTGTTAGATCCTATATCTAATTTTTCTTACGAGTTTAGTTTATTTATTCCATTCTTTTAATAAGTTATGTAACTCTCTTTTATGTTCCTTACCATTATATAATAGTCTTATAATGAAATCTGTGTCTATCTATTAAAAACCATTCTTTTATTTTTGGCATTCCAAAAGCAGATCTTAATCGTTTTCATTATTTGTCTTTTTTTCTCTTTTATCGTTTAGGCTTTTCTCTTATCTTCGGCTTATCAAGTATTCAACTTGGTTATCTTTCTCATTTTAACTCCGCTTAATCATTATATTTTACCTTTCTTACTAGTAATGTAAGTTCTAACCTTGGGGAATTAATCACATTCAATTTTGTTGGTTACCGCGGCTTTACTAAAAATCTATTTTCATATTTAATATAAAATAATTCAAGTCACAATGATTTGTAATTATAAGATAATTTTTTATTCTTTTCCTTTTTGTTAGGCAGTACAAAATATACCTATTTTGCACTGACCTTTCTTTTTCTGCCATTATTCTTGTGATTACTTCCATTGCTTCTTTGTAGATTTAGAAATGGAAATATGTTCTTTTCCAACTCACTAACTAAAACATTATTGATTTCCTAAATCAGGCTATATATACATTAAATTCTCTTTTTATTCCATTTTGGATGTTTGAGATTGTTTTGTAAATATTACCATATTTAAGCTTATGCCTTTCCTTTTACTTTTAACCTAAATTATTCATTTGGTCATATTCTACTCTATTTGAACCACTTTTACATATAATTCCAACATTTTAAGATCCACAGTTTATGAAGGAAGATTTCAATAATCTGGTTTCCATAATTAGTATAAATATAACAATTCCCATTTCAATCATTATAACAGAAATCCAATGATATATTGTATTATTAGCCTAAAAGATAAATGATTTAAATCGATTCACTGAGAAAAATCACTTCAAATTCCGATTAAAATCTAGTTATATTATCCACAGGTCTTCCTTTTTGTAACCCTTATTTGGATTCACAAAATAGAATTTATACAGATCTGTATGTCTGGATCTAAATAAATAAAATTAACTAAAGGGAAGATCAGATCTAAAAAACTTACCTCATACCAACGACCAATTTTAAACAGTACCTTTTCCCTATATCTACAACTTCTTTCTTCAATTTGTAATTAAGAAAGCCTAAATCTAGGATGTATATTTTCTAAAGAACTCAAAGAGAAAGAAAAATGATGTGGCTTCTGCACCCATTCAAAAATATATGGGTTTGGAGGATATTCTTATATGTTTGTTTATAAGGATAAAAAATCGGGTCGTCCTTTCAATCAAACAAATGCAAAATAATTCATTAAACTACATTATGCGCAAGCGGTGTTAAACCGCATATGGGTCGGCCTAAGCCACCCATGAGCCGACCTATACGTCGACCCAACTTGGGCATGGTCAACCCCATAGGCCATCACACAAAAGTGATGTGCCTTTATTATTCGTGAATTAGTCATATTAATTACTATATAATGTTGCATTAAATAAACGTTAATGTTTTAGTTAATTCCATTTATTCCTGATTTAATTCTATTATTTTTCACGTTATTTTTTTAAATTTATTTTCTGGAATTTACATGTATATATATATTTATAAAATAATTATATATACGCAAATTTATGCATATAATAATTTTTTGATATTGAACTTCGAACATTAATAGCTTTAACGTATGAACTCCGTTCGAGGCATATTATATACGTAAATCGATAAGAAAATTACCATGAATGCGAGGTATAAGTCTCGAGGATAGATTCTGACATTTCCAAAAATATTTATTTTCCCTGTTTATAATTTAATTATATTAAATATTTATCTTAAAAAATGCGGGGCGTTACATTCTCTCACTCTTCAGGAATTTCTTCCCCTGAATTCTGAAAGGGAAAAACAATTTAATCCCTCACACCTACTTATTTAACCATATCCATTTAGTGTACATGCAATTTTGCAACCATCCATGTAATTGTGTTAAGTGTATCACATCATGACATGTATGAATGTACATGAGTTTATAAGCAGTACCACCTATATGAATGTTCTTTTCTTTAAACAAAAATATTTTCCAAATTTAATGCAAACATCCTAAATATACTTGCAATTCTACATGAATGTCGTCTTTTAAAAAAATTAGAATAACTTCTCAAATAATTTTCCCATACTTCTATGAAGTAAAAGCGTAATTCAACTAATTTTTGCATCTAAAACCCTCTCATACAACTTTTTATAATCAAATTAAAGAAAAATCTAATTTTACAAACTCGATTTCTAATATTAGAAAAAGGTAGAAAATATAAAATTTTGCATTTTCCACTTCACTTTTACGTGCACCTTCTCCCATACCTGGGACTTTTATCAGTGATCAATCCGAAAATCTTATTTTTCTCCAGTATAGTTTACATATGAAAGGTTCGCTTTTCAAATTCTCCGAAGTTTAGATGGAAGAATTCATCATTTTTTTCTTTTAATTTTTCATCTTTTCTTATTGTAATTTTCTTTATCGTTACCATTTAGATTTGTTTATTTTATAGTTTCACATTCTCTTTTATTTTTCTTTTATTAGTTGCATCCTATGGTTATATATTCTTTTAGAGTGGTCATTATAAAATTATAGAAGTAAAGGAACATCTTAATAATAAGCACTAGAATACATAATAAGTACATAATACTGACATAGAAGTACAAACTTCACAACTAAAAGCAAACACAAATCCCAATACAAAGTGAAACTAGATACATAGATACAACCTATGCATTTATATCCTTGCTATTACTCCGCCATAATCACACTATATCCCCAAGCGAATGACAAGCACTACGCTTTTCCCAAATAGCCTCTCCGCTTTAGTCCCCTCTATATTCCATTATCCTCGATATATCCTGTTATTCCCAGTATGCTATGCTATACCCGCTGTATCTTTGATGAAAAAAACAAACTAGAAATGACATTTATGCATTATAAAAATTCTGAAGTTAGGTTTTTAAATTGAATTTTTAGTACATATTTTTAGAAATAAAAATACTATATATTCTATAAAATTTAATTAAGTTAAATAGCAATTTACGTTTATTTATAGATATCTGCATATGTTTTCATTTAAAAATAAGAATCTACTTATTATAGTTAAACCGAGTGCTGCTTTTTCATTTAGTTATCATTTTTACATTCGTAAAAACATTACGAACGAATTATATGTGAGCTGCTTTATCCTACAGTTTTAGAGTCATTCACTATATCTTGTTGTTTTCTCGCTTTATCCCTGCTATGAATTTCTAGACCCCGCCGCCTTGGATCCGCTAAGCGCTTTAATTGCACAGGATACAACAAACAAAAACAACTACACTCTAGAACTAGAAGGCCTCAGACCCTGTCTCCCTGATAAAGTAGGGTCCCAATCAAAGATTCAGATAGCCCATATTCCCCTTCTACCCTTAGTGCTCGTTATAAGATCACATTGTGTACTAGGTGTTAGTTCACGTGTTTTTGATTCATGACAAGGAAGAAGAAAAGATCAAAGAAGAAGTGATATAGTGTATGATTATTTATTTAATTGTGTCTTAGATGTGTTATATAGTGTTAAAATCTATCCTCAAATATCACAACACACTAGCGCAGAAGATTGCATATCACAAATAGTTGCACAAATGCAAAACTATGCAAAATACACATGACTAGTAGACTGGTAGGTGCAATTTTGCATGGTTTGTGCACTTGCGCACATATATGTATATATTTAAATTTCCACTAGTTGACCGATCATTTTCTACAAGTCGAGTGATGTTTACCAACTGGTATTTCCAGTGAAGAGGCACTTCCCTTCACTAAGAGTTTTCAGTCCAATTTCAAGAAAAATAGTCGCTTCTTTTCATTGAATCTTCTCATGAATAATTATCACTCTTCGATTACTATTTATACACTATAAACATCACTCTCCAAATCACCAATTCTTGCTCTAAATTCTAATTCTAATCTTTCTATATTCCTTGCATTCAAAAACTCTCAAATCAACTTTCATCGCTTGAACCTTTGATTTCATATTTATACTTCTTGATTCAAAAGCTATTTTACTTCCTTAAAATCTTCACATACACTTCAAATATTTGAGGATAAGATTATATGAAGGGTGTACTCAAATCGTGAATGATCTGTGTTACTTATAACACATATATAGTCAAAGCTTTTGTTGTAATTGTTGAAGTCCTATTCTGCTGCTCAGGCAAGAAGTCGTCTTTGGCTGCTGAGGCAAAATCATGTTTTGCAACTCAAGATCCCATTTTTTTGCTCGGGTGTTTGTAAACCTGTTCATTCGGGTGAAGTGAGGGTATTTCTTAGTGGAAATTCCAGAAGGAGTCTGGGAATGGACGTAGGACGGTGCTCTGAACCCGTATAAAAATTACTAGTGTCGTTTTTTTTTATTTACTGCATTTATATCTTGCTTATCCGCAGTATCGCCATATTTAGTTTATTAAATTTTTACTTGGATGACTAAAACAAAGTATAGAATATAACATTATTAACACTTCCGCATGTAGAGTAGTTCCATATTACTCGATCCTACTCTAGCACTCTTTTCATTTGGTATGAGAGCATGATATTTTAGAGATCGTAACAACATCTTAGAACAAATGACAATAAAGAAATCTAGTCAATGCATTAGAAAGTGGAAGAGAAACAAAGCAGAATAAAAAAAGCACGCAAACAAATGTCTCATGGCTAAAGTCAGATCACAATCAATATGCAGATTGTTTATACAAAGATCTTTTGTTAGACCATGAAAAATTATTGGAAGGTTTTAAAACTTTGAATAAGCTTAATACAGTTATTTTAGCTAAGTCAAAAGATTATGAGCAATAAAATTCCAAAATAAAAGAGGAAAATATATATTTTTAGTAAAACAGACTATAAGTTTTGCAAGTACCTTAGAAGAGCTTGTTTTTCAAAAGGATTTCCTTCAAAAAGAAAATAAGCGGCTAACAACTAAAAATAATGACCTTTCATAGGTAATCAATATATTTCAAACTAAAAATACATAATTAGAAGATTCTTTAAATAATTACAGTTCTTTAATTTTATCTCTTGAAAAAGAGAATGAAGCTTTAACTGAAAAGAATATATAATTATCTGAAGAATATGAGATTTTAGAAGTTAATAATAATATTTTGGAAAAGCGATTTCAGAATCGAAAGAAAATTTTGAAAAATTATAATCATCTTTAGATAATTCAGAATCTCAGATTTTTCGTCTTGAAAATGAGAATAGTACTTTAAAAGGAAGAACTCTGAATTATATATAAAATTGATGATTTAAAAATAATAAAATTTCTTTTGGAAACGTCAATAGCGATGTTGGAATCAAATTTGAAAAATGTACAAGTAAGTTCGCAAAATATAATAAAGTTAAAATGATTTAAATGCTATTTCATCTAGTTCTAGACATTTACACGGCAAAAGTGGTCTAGGATATAATAAAATTATTCATATAAATAGTACTAGATATGCTTTTATGTACAATAAAAGTATCACTACTAGTACTAAAGCACAGATAAATCTAAGATTCAATTTTTGTACAAATTCAAATACTTCTACTAGAGATATTTATAATGGATCTAGAAGTACGAAAAGAAATACCAAAATAAATCATTTAAGTATTTGAGTTCCTATAAATTGGAAAAACAGATAAAAATATATCGATTACTATTTTGATTCAACAGTTAATAATGAAATTTTTATTTTTAATGGTTCCATTATACGCTTTTAAGTATGGTTACCTTCCATTTAACCCTAGACCCTAACAAAAGAACTAGGTACCAAAGTATATATATATATCATACTTATTGCAGGTACACCACAACAAAGAGAAGATTATTTTAGTATCTCTGATATCTTTAGAAACAGAGATCAAAACAAAAGAGTAAATCGGAGAATCTGTTGTATATATGGTGTTTCTATCTTGATGCTATTTTTCTACCGATGACAAAGGGGAGAGAGATTGATATACTAACAAGTTTTTGTAGGAAAAATATAGCCACATATCCAGGGAGAGAATTCACATATATCACATATTCAGGGGGAGGAATATACACTTTGATCCTATCTACAAGATGTTGCCGTCAATCAAAAAAGAGGGGAGAGTGTTTGTTCATGATTTTTTGATTCATGATCAGGAAGAAGAAGTGATATAGTGTATGATTATTTATTTAATTGTGTAGTAGATGTTTTATATATTATTAAAATCTTTCCTCAAATATTACAACACACTAGCACAAAAGATCACATATTACAAATAGTTGCACAAATGCAACATTGTGCAAAATACACATGACCAGTTGACTGGTCAAAAATCTGCCAGTCAATTGGTAGGTGCAATTTTGCAGAGTTTGTGCACTCGTGGACATTTATATGTATATATATATATATATTCGAATTTCGACCAGTTGACTGATCATTTTCTACCAGTCGACTGATGTTTACCAACTGTCATTTCCAGCGAAGAGAAACGTCCTTTCACCAAGAATTTTCAATCCAATTTCAAGAGAAATAGTCGCTTCTTTTCATTGAAACTTCTCATGAATAATTACCACTCTTCAATTACTATTTATACAGTACAAACATTACTTTCCAAATCACTAACTCTTGCCCTAAATTATGATTCTAATCTTTCTATATTCCTTGCATTCAAAAGCTCTCAAATCAACTTCCGTCACTTGAACCTTTGATTTCATATTTATACTTCTTGATTCAAAAGCGATTTTACTTCCTTAAAATCTTCATATACAACTCATATATTTGAGGATAAGACTATATGAAGGGTGTACTCAAATCGCGAATGATCTGTGTTACTTATAACACATATATAGACAAAGATTTTGTTGTAATTGTTGAAGTCCTATTTTGCTGCTCAGGCATGAAGTCATCTTCGGTTGCTAAGGCAAAATTCTGTTCTGCGGCTTAAGATCTTGTTTTGTTGCTCGGGTGCTTGTAAACCTATTCCTCCTGGTGAAGTGAGGGTTTTTCTTAGTGGAAATTCCAGAAGGAGTCTAGGACTGGACGTAGGACGGTGCTCCAAACTAGTATAAAAATTCCTAGTTTTGTTTATTTTTGTTTACTGCATTTACATATTACTTAGTTGTGATATCGCTATATTTAGTTTATTAAATTTTTACTTGCATAAGTATAACAAAGTATAGAATATCACGTTATTAACACTTATGCATATACACGTAGTTCTGTATTACTCGATCCTACTCTAACACTCTTTTTACTAGGGATCTCTTGTTGTCCTTAGAGAATTTACTTATCCTCGTAACCTAATTGCTTTTGTCTCTCAATAATTTTTCTAGTCTGCTTTGCCTTTTCTAGGGTTCTATGCCACTATTGCGTATAAGGATCTAGCCCGTAAGGTTAGGAATCATACTATGGTTTTAAGGGACTTGCGCCCTCCCCCCAAATGGCAGTGGTGGAAAGGCCTGGTGGAGCTCAAAATTATACTACACCTGGTAGTGTGGGGAATGTTGCTGCTCGGGCTCGGGCTCAAAATACTGCTAAGGTTGTGGAGGCTGCAAAGCCTCCAACTCTATCCTCCTACTGGTAGAGGAGTCAATCACGAGATGAGTCCGCTCAGTGTAGTTCTCTCTCTGTGTCCATTACTGCCTATCCAAATACTGTAGTCCAAAGGTGGAAAAATGGAAGGGAATTCCTACGGCTACCAGCTATCGCTATATACTAAGCCAGAATCACTCTAACCCAATTTACCTAAATGCCTCCAAATATGACATAAGTTACCTGTCTAACTATTGGCTAAATCTGATCAAAACTCCTTTTCTTGGGGATGAGGCTATGCTGCAGGATGCGTATAATCAATCGAGTTAAATGGCACAAATATTCAACATGCTATACATGATGCTATGGGTTAATAAAAATGTACTCTAAGATGGTATCCTCCATCAGCTATATCTTGTTTGATCTTGACTGTGCCCTATAATTCCAAAAATAGTGCCTAACTAGGCATTGTTGAATGCTACTCTAACTCTCTCGACCTTCGACTCGAAGGCCAACTCATCACCGACCGTCTTAGACTGTAAATTAGCATAAAAAAGATGCACTAGTCCGGGATACGCTCTTCGCTCAAAGGACTCATGACAGAGAATCTAAAGCAAAGTGACATCCGTCAAAAGTTGTTGTAGTAGTGTACTAAGAAAATCACTGAACTCGATTGCTCTTCCCTACAAGATTTGTTAGGCGACCTTATCAAATAAACATGCATGGCCCTTTTCCTGCTCTAACACAAGGCTATCTCCTATGGTACCAACTACTTTTCTTAGGAAGCATGGCAAAAAATCTTCAGATCCAGAGAAATAAAGTATGGAGTAGATATAAGGACATGTTTCGGTTTGGTATACGGTGGATTCTTAAGATGGCCTGAGTTAGAGAAAACCAATAGTCGATGGGTTTTAGGTCAAAGCAGTCTTAGACGGAAGAAGAAATAATGAGCGTAGCCTTCAAGCTTTATTTCTTATTTTCAATGCAAAATGAAGGGGAGGTTTGAACCGACCTTCAAGTGGGTCAACCTATAGGTCGACTTACCTGAGCCCTTGGATGGACCTGTCCAAGTTATAAAAAAATACATACCTATTCCCATCCATGGCCAGTTTTCTCTTTCCTAGTTTAATATAAACTTCTCTAAATGAATAAATCGTTGTTACAACTTTTATTAAAGATCCCTAGGTTTACTCTCCCCTTCAAGTAGAACCTTCTTGCCTTCCACTCTTTAACTAAATTCTCATACCAAATTCTTGTCTTATCATTTCCATTTCTAATTCTTAACCTTTTGCATCCGCTTATATTTCCTAACCCCATAACTTATATTTTCCCTTGTCAAAAAAATTTTGCTTTTGTAACAACCTGAAATTCTAACAATTTTAAATAACGTGTTTAACTAGAATTTTAATTTTAAATTATAAAAATTCAATTCATTTTGAAATATACGGAATAAAAATCAATTCGATTCCGCTGACATGCCTTTGATAAGGCCGTCAAGTTCATGGAGACTCATAGTCAGGGCAATTTTGACTAAGAAGCAACTTCAACTCAATACAAAAGCCGGTTCGACCTAAACTCGGATCGATCAAGCAACTTGAAAGAAAAATCTAGCTCGACCATACATCCGATTCAATCAAGCAAAAAAGTGAAGTTATGAATCAACTAAAGCTATGATCGACAAAGCTAATTAAAGGAAATTTTGGTTTAGCCAACATCAGGTTTGACCATGCCAAATAAGAATCATGTCAAACCGAATTGACAGTTAGACATGGCATGGCCCACAAATTCCTCTCATTCCACTACATTTATTTTTCTGTGCATGTTCCATGCCAAATCTGATTCATACCTTAGCTATAAATAACCCTCTAGGGCATCTAAAGAGCGACTTTTGACATCTCTTATGCCATTTATTTATTGTAAATATGTTGTACTTGGGATTTCTTCATTTTTAACTCTTATAATCTCCCTTCTAAGTAAGAATTAAGAGACATTAAAAAGTGGACAAAGGAAATTCATGTCAAACCACTATTAATTATTGTGTTTCTCATATTCATTTACGGTTTTCTTCATTTTATTCTCTTCACTAAAATTTCTAGGTGTTTGGACCATTTTTGATACAAACATTTTGGTGCTTTCATTGAGAGCATTTGAGTTATCAGCATTCAAGGTCATCTAATCTACTATTGGATCACCATGTCTGAAAAATGTTCTTTTCCATCATTTTCATTTGAAAAAATAGGTCCAAAAAATATGCTACCTCCTCCAGGCCTTCTAGCCGTTTACAGGAAGAAATTATTTAACTCGTTGCCAACCTAGAATTCGGTTCGACCATGCCAAACTAGACCAGAAGTAACTCTGCGACCACTGGTGCACCCACTGTTCAAGCTCCTCCTTCTGCATTCATGACCCATGACAACTTCATGGAGCGTATATCAAAGGTAAATATGACAACTACTGTGTTAATTGAGCAAATGCAATAAAACATAACATTGAGGCATGACATGAATAGGATGATGACGTAGTGGAACAATTTCAAGAGTCAAAGAGCTTTAACCCCATCACATCATCAGACAGAAGAGTCATCTTCATTGCAAAGAAATGGAGGAGTAGTGCAACAACAATTCATCAGGGATCAAAATGTGCAAGAGTTCAGGTTTGGTGACCTATTGTTTCGACATGCCAAACTGTCCTTGTTAGACCATGCCGAACCGCACAAGTCAAACTGGATGTTGCTTCACCAACCCATGTTCTTCCTCCATGAGATCTTAGTTCTCTAGGGACATTTTGCACTCTTGTACTTCCCCTATCGCATCCTGTGATTGACCTGGACAACAGGGGCCAAGGAGACCACCCGGACAGTGGCTCAGGTTATGTTTCATGCAATGGAAGCATGAAAGGTCAAGCAAGGTGATAATTCTGACCCTGAGTTTTTCCCTAGCACTCCTAATCTAACTGCCATGCTAAAGCAGATCACGAACGACAATCGGGGATACAGTACTTAAGACTGGGGGATCGATGTAGTCGTACTCTGTTTACTGATGTCATCTTACAAGCAGAGTTATCCCGTAGGTTTAACATGCCTAAGATGAATTAATATACAAGCAAGAAGATCTCATCCAACATTTATTGAGATACATTTGGTATATCGACTCAGTAACGGCTCTAGATGCTATTAAATTCAAGGCATTTCCTAACTACCCGGATGGATTGGCATTCATGTGGTTTACCAGATTGCCTCCAAGATCAGTGCCTTCATTTGAGGATCTGAGCGGGAAGTTTATGGATCATTCCCGCCTTCACGCCATCAAGTTGAAGCAGGTGATGACCCTCTCCGGTGTAAACCAAGCACAAGGGGAGTCACTTAAGGGATATCTTGAATGCTTCAACCTTCTATCACCGAAGTTAGTAATCCTAATGACGAAACCATACTGACGGTGTTGGTTAATGGCATCGACCCTGACACCAAGTTTGGAAAATGACTGACTGGAAAGTCTCCTTCTGATCTAGATAAATTCTACAAAAAGGACAACCAGTTCTTGTGAATTAAGGAGGCAAAGAGAATTCAGAAAAGAAGGATCATTGACATGGTGAATGAAGGCATCTAGAGTAATGTGGTTGTAAGACAGTCTGGCGAAAACTCGTGAAAAGTTTAGGTTAACGTCCAAAACCATAAAAAAAGTAATAACTAACATAGAGGCAGCAACGAAGGAGGTCATAATTAGGGTTGTTAATGGGTTATGTCGGGTCAGGTTTGGGTCGGGTTAATTTGGGTTCTGGCTGATTTATAAACGGGTCGAGTCAACCTGTTTGTTAGACGGGTCATTTTTTCCCCGCCCTAACCCGACCAGTTTATAAACAGGTTGACCCGACCCGACCCGACCCATTTATAAACCGGTTGACCCGACCCGACCCGACCCCTATAACCTGTTTAACTAAACGGGTCGTATTAGGTCATGTCGGGCTTAAATGTTTGACTCATTGGCAAATATTGCCCACTAATATAAACAACAAAAGAACTAAATCACCAATAGACAGCACTATTATATAATAACTGATAGGCGGTAAATTACAAAATCACCAACAGGCAACAAGATATAAAATCACCAACATGCAGCATATATATAAAGCATGAAATCATCATATCCAAAAATCATTTTCCATACATAAGAGTATATGAGGATATTGCATACATAAAAGACTAATAGTATGGAAGAGATACAGTTGTTACAAGTAAAATATAACTAACAGCATACAAGAATAAATTAATAATATAATAGCTTTCATATGAATATATTAGCTTACTAATTACTGCATACATAAAAGACTAACACTAATAGTATACATGGAAGACTATGAAAAGTCGGTGTGTACGAATTAAGCAAGATCTATATGGATATAGCGGAAATATATATGATATACTCATTAGCTAATATAAGAACTAATATGATATAACATAAGTAAATAAAAGCAATAAGTAAAGTAAAGTGACACCCGAAATTTTATATTGGTTCGGACTTCCCGCCCTACGTCCAGTCCCGAAGCTCCTCTTCGGAATTCACTATCACGCCCTCTCTTAACCCGGAGGAATAGGTCAGTACACCCGAGCCCCAACAAGGATGCTTCATGCCTGAGCAACTACACAGGACTTCAACAAATACAAGTGTTTTGACTTCTGCTTTGTGTTCTTAAATCAATAGGGATAGTCACTAGTTTAAGTACAATCTTCCTATAATCTTATCCTCGAGTATATGATTTGAATGCGAAGATTTAAGGAAGAGAGTTTCTTGTTGAATCAAGTGATATTAAATCAATTCAAGGATTCAACAAGCATTTGAATTAGGAGAGCATTTGTTTGCAAAGAATGTAATTTCAGAAAATGGAGATAATAGAATTATAATCAGTAAAATCGGTTAATGTAAAACATGTTTGAAGTTGTTTATATAATAGTATAAGAGTAGCATTCCTTTATGAAGAGTTTCTATAAAAAGTTATGTCCATTTCCATTGATTATTGAAGAGGAATCTCTTCATGAAAGATGACGACTCTTCAGAAAATATTTGCTGTTTCGCATCAGTCGACTAGTGAAAAATCATCAGTTGACTAGTTAAATTAAATCGTATTTAAAATTTTCCAAAACTAGCCGTTATATACAAAAACAGACTGACCAGTCGACTGGTCCTTTTTCAACCAGTCGACCGATAGGCCAGTTTTTGTATATTCCTGGCTTTTTAGAGGCTTATAAATATATATATATATATATATATATTACTTTGTTTTGCACATTCGCGTATACTTGAGGATAGATTTTAACATAATTCTAACACGACTCAATGTATGTGTGTGTGTATATATATACATACATATATATATACATGTATATATATATATATATAACCTTATCTCTATGACATGATTCCCATTGCAATTCCATTTGTTGGAATTGATCAAAATCTTGTTATCAACATTCTCCCCCTTTTTGATTAATGACAACACTTTAGATTTCCTCCACCTGAATTTTTAGCTCCCCCTGAATTTCTGCAATATTTGGTTAGTTCATAATTTTATAAGCTTACCATTTGATTCCTGCAACAAAACATGTTAGCACAAATATCCTAATTGCATGAAAATATAAATGGTGTATATATATAGCATGAGAGATATTTCTTCCCCTTTTTCATCGATTAAAAAGAAATTAAGCATTATAAGCATAAGGTAATCAAATAACAAAGATGCAAAATAAACATATTACAATTGAAAAATGCATGAAGTTTAACACAACCAAAATAGGGTTTTCTACCACGAGTTATTACACAACCAAAAACATAAGTTCAAAAAGATACTAAAGTAAATAACAAACATAACAATCTAACAAGCTAAAAGTCATCGGATTTGGTACTTTCAAAGGAAGTCCAATTGATAGGTGAAATAAGTCGATTTTCCGGATCCGTTACATGAACAGTAGCTGCAAGGGAACATGAGATAGATTTCCACATCCTTCCTAGAAAATCCTTAATTTTGTCAAACTTCTTATCCATTTTCTTATCTATCCTTTTGAGCCTTGCTACTAGAAGGAGTTGAGTGCGTGCAACTAAATCAAGTGCTTGTCTTGACGTTTGTGATGGTTCCGTTAGTCGGACATCTTCGGGATTTGCACGAATAGAACTTGATGATGGTTGATCCAAATTTCTTTTTCTCTAATTCTCTAAACTCATGATTCAAATTGTCAGAGGAGGCATACACATTTGCTTCATAATTTTCTTATCTAATATTTTTATTTCAATCATTTCCGAGTCCGGTTTTGGAATTTTTGCACTTTCAAATATTCTCATCAAATATTCACCATAATGAAAATATGTGGTCACTCCTTGTGTATAAAGAAGAAGATGGTCCATAATTGTTTGCATACAATTAATCTTCACATGAGAAAAAGTTGCATACAAAGCTCTAAAAGGTTTCCGAATACACAAGGTCATGAGTTCCGGATCTCGATAGAATTGTTCTTGTAAGAACATGATAAAAAATTCTCGCATTAGGTCGTAATCCTTTGGTACAAGATACGTCTGAGTCGTCATCAATAAAGAGATGACTTACTTCATCCCTCACACCATATTCACAATTTAACTTGCTTAAAGCTATCCCATCCGTATGTGAATTTAAAACTTCTCCAAGTCTATCATTAGAGATGAAAATAGGTTGCCCACACACAAGACTCCAAACACAATTTTGTGAATTAGAAGGGTTTTGATGATCCAAGCTCGTATTGGCCAAAAAGAGATTTATCATGGTGACATTAATTTTGATATTATTTTGATTATAATCTAAAAGAGATTCAAGTCTACCTTGATGAGCTAGTTGTTGTAGACCGTAGGAATTGACATCTTCAAACTTTGCAAAAGGGCCTGGCATAAATTTTAGATTAGATAGAAGCTTCCTTATCTTTTCTTGGCTATGTCATTCCATAGCCATTGATCAATTGAGGGTTATATTGGCTTCTTTGATCTCGTTCTAGAGGATGATCCAGTCTCTCTTTGACGTTTATGTAGAGCCATGATGGAATTACTAGAGTTTCTATGGTTTTAGATGTTTTTAGAAAGTTTGAGAAATGAAAAAATTGGGGTGGTAGGGCTAAATTAAACGTTTGTGACTGGAACCATGTGTTCGAGTTCTAGTTAACCAATCGACTGGTGGATATATTACCAGTCGACTGGTTGCTGTTTTTTCTGAACAGCAGCCCTTATGTTTATTTCTTGAATGTTTATTGATCTTAAACTTATTAAATGAAAAGAGAAGATATATATATTTGTTTATTATGAAGACATATTATAACACTAAAAAAAAAACTTTGGAAACACTTTGCATTACTGTTCAATGCAAGTTTTATTGAGCAAAAATAATAATTTATATGATTCGATTTCTACTCTTCAAATGAGGTTGATTTCCGGGGTGTCCTAGCTTCTTCATTCTGTTGATAGTTCTTTTTCCACGAGTTTGGACTTCCTTCTTGTTGGTTTTCTTCCATGCACTCCATAAAGTAGTGGGTCTCTTTGATGATTACGGAGTTGTAGAAAGAGGGTAATGCCTCGGTTCTAGGACAACTGATGTAGAAGGAGGGTAATGCCTCGGTTCTAGGACAATTGATCTTCCACAAATTCGAAGAGCTACAGTTTTGAGAAGAGTTAACCATCCGAAGTTTTCTTTTGCTCATAATTTATTTCTCTTTGTAATTTTAGTTGTTCATGTTGATAGTGTTGAATATCATCTATTTTGTCTTTTGTTGATGGCAACACCGAGACTTCTCTTCTCTTCTTGGCTTTCGGAGTGTATCCGGTTTGGTACTCTTGCCATCGAAGAGTCAGCTCTTGGTTTGGAGTAGAAGATGTTATGATGTTGATAGAGTCGGATGAAGTTTTGTTTGAAGATTTGGTTGGTGTTGATGGGGATTTTCCTTTCTTTGACATGATTTGCTAAGGTTTTTGGTTATGATTTTTATTGTTTTGATTATAACAACACTTTTCCCAATCCTTTATACTAGATTATATACTAAAAATAGTATATCAAAATGAATGGCAAAGTTGATAACAACCATTCCTTTTAAACCGAAGTAAGTTAGCCAAAAAATTGGTATGTTAATAAAAGGTTTGTCTGGTGGATTAAAAATGCTAAAAATAGAATTTTTAGTTTAAGTAAACAATATAAAAAAAGATCATTAAGTATAGAAATAACTTACAGAATTGATTTTAGTATACAAGAACTCTTTTTTGGTCAATGCTAGTTATAGAAAAAAATTTATGGTACCTGCAAAATAAAAAAATAAATGTAACGACCCAGAAAATCTGAACCAATTTAAAATTTTTAAATTGGCTAAAATAATGGATTTTAAATATTTAAAATAAATATTTTAAATAATGGCGATGAAAACTGAGTTTGAATCGACATTTGAAAACGAATATAATTAATTATAATTATATATAGAATTGAAAATGGCGCGGTAGTTCGATAATTCGATTTCAAACTTCAATTGAATATACTGAGTGCAAACCAATCCGAATTTTAGTGAAACCAAAAATAATGGAATCTAATTGGTAATATCTTTCTAACGAATCCGACCAATCGAAATTTGATAGCGGGAATCAAAAGATATGTCCAGTTGAAAATTCTGAATAGTCGCTATAGAATTCAGGCCCTTAAAAATGGACATTTTGCAGATGACCTCGGATTTCGACGAAACCACTTTTGTTGGATCCGCAGTGTCAAGTTATTGCTAGGTTTCAAATTTCATAATTTTTCGAATCAATATGTGGGCATGGCAAAACAAAACGCGTTTGACCAGTTTCAGTTGATTTTAATCGACTGGAAATTGGCCATTTTTCAAACGGTCTCAGAATTCGACGAAACTAGTTTTGTTAGGACTGTATCGTCAATACGAAGCTAGAAAATATTTTTCTGGAATTTTTCTAGTTAGTATGTGGCCCCGGTAATTTGAAATGTGCGTTTAAAATTCAATATAGTGATTTAAATGTAAATTCAAAAGGAAACTGATTGTAACAATCGAATCAGCTTGCGATACATATCCCATTGTGTTCGGAATGGGGGTTAAACGCTATGGACGACAGGCGGTGGGCCTCGTTTCGAGGTCGTATGTAAAAGTCAACCTTTTTGCAAAATTAAATAATAAAAATAATTTTAATCTCCCTCCCTTATCCTTCTTTCTGCCCCCCCCCTCCCCGTTCATTTTTATTTCAAACGAAAAGAGAAAAAAGAAAGAAAAAAAACCTAAGTTCTGAATCGCGTCGCCGACCAAGAAGCACCACCGCCGCCCATCATCGCGCCCCACCCCTCGAAGCAGCCTCCTCCTCCCAGCGCCCTCACCCCGAAGACCCCGCCTCCACCTCGAACCCATCGCTACGCCACCAGACCCAAGCCGCCGCCTGCTCCTTCTTCTGCCGCCGACGAAGACGAGCCCCCCTTCTTCGCAGGAAGGTAAATTGCTTTTATTTTATTTTCATTTTAAAATTCTGATTTGAAAAAGATTTTAAAACAGAAAAAAAAATTGATTTTTTTTAAAATATTAAAAACTGATTTTATTTTAGCTAATTAAAAACTGATTTTATTTTAGCTAATTAAAAACTGATTTTATTTTAGATAAGTTAAAACTGATTTTAATTAAAAGTAAAAAAATGATTTTTTTTAAGATATATAAAACTGATTTGTTTAAGAAACTAAAAACTGATTTTTTTTAGATTTATAAAAACTGATTTTTTTTAGATTTATAAAAACTGATTTTTTTTTTAGATTTATAAAACTGAATTTTTAAAAGTATAAAACTGAATTTTTAAAAAAAAGTATAAAACTGAATTTTTTAAAAAAAAGTATAAAACTGAATTTTTAAAAAAAGTATAAAACTAAATTTTTAAAAAAAGGTATAAAACTGAATTTTTTTAAAGCATAAAAACTGATTTTAAAAAAAACATAAAAACTGATTTTTAAAATGATTTATAAACTAGAAGGAGATTAGAAATTAAAAAAAAGAAAAATCAGATTTTTAGATATTGAAAGTCGAAGGAAAAATCATATTTTTATATATTGAATAGCGTGGTAAAAATTTGATTTTTATATATTGAATAACATCGTAAAAATATAATTTTTACCTATGTAGAGAATACGGGCGAAAGCGACAGAAAGGCGAAGATTTCTCTAAGGAAGTGTCGTGAAGTTGGATAGCTATTGGTGAGATTTCTGATTTAAAAATATTATATATGTTGAAAATGAAAGTGAATTGCTATATATAAATATCTATATATATATATATATATATATATATATATACGCCCCTCGTCCACAAACCATGGACGATATTTATTGATTGATAGCGAATGATTGTTTGGGATTGTTTGTGATTGATATTGGTTGATTGCGGTTGAAAAATACCCATTTGTGGTTGTGAAATATTTGGTTGAAACCACATAGGATTAGTTTGTGGAAATGAAATAAATATATACATGCCGCCTGCGTGCGAACTAGATGCATGAACCCCATTGTCAAAAACCGCGAGGTTTTAAGGTAGAGCGAGGAGCCGTACTAGGGACGGTGCCGGTTTAACTACCCTGCCGTTATGCTGCCGAAATTTTGAATAATATTTGTGTGTTTGAATTATTTTCATATGCTTAAACTATATTTATTCATTGTATAGAAAACATTCATGTGTTGAATTGATATTCATTCGTTGTTTAGAAATTCATGTGTTGAATGGTATTCATATTTTGAAATAAATTGTTCGATAATAAAAATCACATTTTTATCTATATATAAAAACTATTGAAAACATTCATGTGTTGAATTGATATTCATTCGTTGTTTAGAAATTCATGTGTTGAATGGTATTCATATTTTGAAATAAATTGTTCGATAATAAAAATCACATTTTTATCTATATATAAAAACTATTGAAAACATTCATGTGTTGAATTGATATTCATTCGTTGTTTAGAAATTCATGTGTTGAATGGTATTCATATTTTGAAATAAATTGTTCGATAACAAAAATCACATTTTTATCTATATATAGAAACTATAGAAAACATTCATGTGTTGAATTGATATTCATTCGTTGTTTAGAAATTCATGTGTTGAATGGTATTCATATTTTGAAATAAATTGTTTGATAATAAAAATCGCCTTTTATCGACTATATGAACTGTGTAAAATAATCTCGTTTTAAAAAGAAATTGTTTTATGATAAAAATCCTATTTTGTCACCTATATGAACTATATAGAAAAATAGTGTTTTGAAATGAATTGTTTTACAATAAAAATCACATTTTTATTGTATGCATAAATCGTTGAAATGTGAAGTGTAAAAAAATAGCCACTTGTTCAAAATAAACATATATGAGATGAAATATTCATTAATTAGCTAATGAAATGATTTGCACCTATGTATGTAACATTAGAATAAATGGTGTCTTTAAACCAAACAGAAATCAAATATGAAGTTGAATAGAAAAGGATAAATGATAAGAACTGTATATACATGTATATGCATATTCATTGAACAGGTTATAGCAAAGGGGCTAGAGAAGAGGAATAAAATTTTGTGCCCGACAAATAGGTACACATTTACTGATTTGTTTGGGTGATGATTTTGAGCCTGTTGGCTAGCCGCTTGGCTTTTTCTTTTTCTTTTTGAGATTAGAAGGACCGGGAACGCTATTTGCGATTTCCCGATGCTCCCGGTGCAGGGGAGGTTATGGCGAAATTTTTCCAAAATTTAAGGTGTTAGAAAAATATTTGAAGTTAAAACGATATGGAAATCATTGAATGAACTATATTTATATAAATATATAAATATAAATAAAATTAAAACGAAACGAAGCCGTGCAGTTCGTGTTTTGAAATCGTGATTTCAAACGACTAGTGTGGGAAATCCGACCATTGGATTTTCCCGAAATCTCAACCGTCGGGTTCGCCTTGGAAATATCTTTCCAACGGCACCAACCTTGTAAAAATCCAACGGTTGGATTGTCTGGAATGTTTAATTCAAATCTGAAGAAAAACAGCGCCAGAAACGATTATATTTATTTATATATATAAATATAATTATATTTAATCGAATAACGACGCTGCAGTTCGTATTTTGAAATCGAAATTTCAAACGATTGTACCGGGAGATCCGACCGTCGGATTTTCCCGAAACTGGAACCGTTGGGTTCGTTTTGAAAAGACCTTTCTAATGATGTAAATTTTGTGAAGATCCAACGGTTAGATTTTCAGATATGTGTAAATCAAATCTGAAGAAAAACAGCGCCACGGCCGCCTTATGGCCCGAAGCGTCGTTTTGAATAAAATGGCTATTTTAAAATAAATAAAAATAGCGATAAATCGTTATAAAATATTGAAAACGATATGGAATGGAAATAAACTGAATTTGCTTGATTTGTGTGGCTTTTGATGGTTGAATGTGTTTGGTGTGAAAATTACATTAAAGAACACAATTGGTGTTGTCGAATAATTTAACCATTGAAATAAATCGATTTGAAATTCTAAATATACGTGAATTATTTGGAAAGGCCGAGTTAATTCTCATTTCGAATAATCGACCGGCGATTGAAAGTCGAAGATGAAGACGGTGGTCGAAGACCGGAGATCTTCACCTCGTTTGGATGGTAACCGAGGTCCTGATTGGGAGGCATCCCGAAATATGGATAATGAGTGGTGATCATCCAGACGTACGTGGTGATCGATGGGTTTGCGAGGTATTTAGTACCTCCGGTTTCGTTCAGACCCAGAACGGACTTGAAAATGGACTGTGTGTCTGACATTGGATTTTATTCTGTGTTGATTGATTTTTGTTAAATATACATCTGTTTGGCGGCGGAGAATTTATTCTTTTGCTTAACGCCCTTCTCTGAGACGCACGAGCTCAGAGGTTGTATATCGATGGACATCAGTCGCATGGCATGAATGGCCTGTGTGGCATGCTAAGATGCAGTGATCAGGGCTTCTGTTGAAAAGCAAAGTCTTGTGGTGATGATCAAAGCACCGCCTGTGTGGCGTAGCTTTGTGTATAACGTGAATTCGCGAGCCTCACACCCCGGTATGAACCTAAAACGGGAGAAGGACCTCAGGGAGGGCGTGCGTTTCTTTCTAGCTAGGGTGGTGTCAGTGACCTACCAGCCCTGACATTTATATACTTTTCACCTATGTGGTTGTTGCTGTTGCGAGGCGCCTCGGTTTGATCGGACGATCCGGGTCCGATGGAGTCATTCGTTGGCTCGTTTGCGCCCCAAAGGGCGGGGAAACGTATTGCTCAGGCATTTTAATCCACATCGGTGGACCGACCCTGACGATCCAAGGGTCACTCGAGCTCTGATCCTGAGACATGGTAGGCTAGATTGTCTCGAATTCGGTAAGGACTATCTTTTGCCTTGGTTCATGACGGAAATCCAATTTCCAAATACGACATCATGCGGTTTTGATTGTATACCTATATATGGCGACATAGTGGTATGGGGCATTAATGCCGTCTATGATTGATAGTTATGATTTGAAATTGTTTTCAAAACATATAAACACTAGCAATAATATCAAATGCCTTTGTTTTATTCGTATCAAGCATATCTTGGCCGTTATAAGGTAAAAACTCTATCCTTCGGTTTGCGTTGCATTGTGTGATGGGAACTGAGTCTTATAACGGCTTCATTTTTATAAAAAGCATAGCGATGTTTAAAAGAAAGATTTGTTTTAAAGCACTGGCAATCCAATGGAGTAAACCCGTTCCACGAAAGTGGCGTGGTCCTGTGATTAGCCAATTATATATGTGTTGAGTGGATTTCTCATACCAGTCCCATGACTGACTCGTAGTTTGTTTCACTCTCAAACTCGGGTGCCCCTTTTTCTACACGGGCAGCCTTGTATTCAGGTTTAGCTGGTTCTTTCTGGATAGCTGGAGCTGAAGATGGATTCTATCATTTATTTCTTTTTATGCTGTTCAGCTCCTATTGTACATATTTTGTTTATTTCCGCTGTAGACATTTATGTATAGCTGAACTGTATTTGTACTAAGTAAGATCCTGTATACTGTGTAACTCTGATGATTACTTTATCCAGTATATTTTGTTGTTCATTCTGGTGTATTTATTTAATTCTGTTCTGCTATTATATGTTTCTGTGTTATATTCCAAAGATAACCTTGTTTCCGTGAGAACGGGAAATCGGGTCGTCTCAATAAATATGGTACCCACTTCCTCCATTAGGATCCTGAGGGTTAAGTCTTAGGAGGCCAAACCCAAGAGGGCTTAGGTTCCTTTTTGAAAAAAATAATTACTATTATAATGAACAACACCTAAAAAGTTTTTACCATATTTATTCCTAATAAGAACATTATTTGTCTTCGGAATCCATATACTAATATTATCCGAATATTTTTTCTTAGTAGAAATATTTAATTTATTAGTAGAAATTTACGATTTAATATTAAAAAAATTTGAACTGGATTTCCTTTTTTAATTAATTTGTTTATTATACCAAAGTCCTTTTTTACTAAAAGCCGGTTGAAAATTTTCTAATATTTTAGATAAATTCTCTCTACCCTTGTTAAAATTATTTATATTTTTAGAAATGATTTCTAACTTAGTTTTTAAACTAGAGTTTTCTAACTCTATAATTTTAATTTTAGTGTTTAAATCATGATTTTCATATTCTAATAAATCATTTTTATTCTTTTGAGTCTGTATTTCTTGACTCAACATAGAAATTTGAGAACTTTTTATCGAAAGAGATTCTTGTAATTTTCTAATTTCTTCTTATAAAATTTCTTTTCCATCTTTTAAAAGATCTCTTTCAAATTCTGCTTTCTTTTTATCTTTATTAGTTTGTTTAAACTTTCGCTTAAACATTTTCCTAGACTCTAAGATTTCAGTATTAATTTCTACTAGTTCATCAAAAGTAAAATTACTTACATCATTATCCTTAGCCATGAAGCACACATTTTCTTGCTCACTATCACTGTCGCTATCACTTTCAGAAGATGAATCTGAGTTAACTCAAGTGACTAAAAATGCTCATCTCTTTGATTTTTCATTTTTGCGATTTCTCTTTAACTCTGGACAATTCGTTTGATAGTGTCTAGTCTTGTGACAGTTGAAGCATTCTACTAGAGCAGGGTCAGGTTCTTTTGATGAGTTCTTCTTTACATTTTTGCTTTGGCCTTTTCTGTATTTTAGAAATTTTCTAAAATTCTTAGCAACAAATGCAATATCTTCTTCATCTGAATCGGAATATTCTTTTTCAGCATGGAAAGCTAAAGTTTTCTTATCTTGTACCTGTGCTTTCTTTTCCTACAAATTTATTTCATAAGACATTAGATTACTGATCAATTCTTCCAGTTTCATGGCAGAGAGATCATTAGCTTCTTCGATTGCTAATACTTTTCTCTCCCATTCGTCCATTAAAGAATTCAAAATTTTTGATACTATATCAAAGTCAGAATACTTTTCTCCTATTCCTAGCAAACAGTGATAAATGTTTTGAAAGCATGAATACATATCATTTATGGATTCATTTTCACTCATCTTAAAATTTTGAAACTGATTCTTGAGCATTGATATTTTCTGTTTAACTTTGTTAGTACCTTCATGAGTAATTTTAAGTGTTCTCCAGATTTCATATGCAGTGTTGCACATACAAATTCGATTGAACTCATTTCTATCTAATGCACAATGCAACATGTTCATAGCTTTAGCATTGGCACTAGCCTCTGCCTTTTCAGATGCAGACCATTCTGTGAATAGTGTAGTAGGTTGTATGCACTTTTTTTGTGTGATATTCCATGCATCAAAGCTATTTGCTTACATATAAATCCTCATTCGAGTAGCCTAATAACTATAGTTTATGCCATTAAAGAAGGGCGGTCTAGCAGTTGATTGGCCTTCAGTATATACGGTGTTATTGCTAGTACTAGTGTTATTATCCATAATGTCTATGTATCAGATAACGGCGTTACGGTTAAATGATTGTCTAGCTTTGATACCAATTGAAAAGTCGGTGTGTACGACTTAAGCAGGATCTATATGGATATAACAGAAATATAGATGATATACTCACTAGCTAATATAAGAACTAATATGATATAACACAAGTAAATAAAAGTAATAAGTAAAGTAAAGTGACACCAGGAATTTTATACTGGTTCGGACTTCCTGCCCGACGTTCAATCCCGAAGCTCCTCTTTGGAATTCACTATCACGCCCTCTCTTAACCCGGAGGAATAAGTTAATACACCCGAGCCCAACAAGGGTGCCTCTCGCCTGAGCAACTACACAGGACTTCAACAAATACAAGTGTTTTGACTTCTGCTTTGTGTTCTTAAATCAACACGGATAATCAACAATTCAAGTACAATCTTTCTATAATCTTATCCTCTAGTAAATGATTTGAATGTGAAGATTTAAGGAAGAGAATTACTTGTTGAATCAAGTGATATTAAATCACTTCAAGGATTCAATAAGTATTTGAATTAGGAGAGCTTTTGTTTGCGAAAATGGAGAGAATAGAATTATAATCAGTAAAATCAGTTATTGTAAAACATGTTTGAAGTCGTTTATATAATAGTATAAGAGTAGCATTCCTTCATGAAGAGTTTCTATAAAAAGTTATGTCCATTTCCATTGATTATTGAAGAGGAATCTCTTCATGAAAGATGGTGACTCTTCAGAAAATATTTGCTATTTCGAATCAGTAAACTGGTAAAAAACCATCAGCTGTCTGGTTGAATTAAATCGTATTTAAAAATTTCCAAAACTAGCCGTTATATACAAAAACAGGCTGACCACTCGTCTGGTCCTTTTTCTACCAGTCGACTGGTAGGCCAGTTTTTGTATATTCTTGGCTTTTTAAAGGCTCATATATATATATATATATATATATATATAACTTTGTTTTGCACATTCGTGTATACTTGAGGATAGATTTTAACATAATTCTAACACAACTCAATTTATATATACAACCTTATCTCTATGACATGATTCCTATTGCAACTTCATTTGTTGGAATCGATCAAAATTTTGTTATCAACAGACTAATAGTATGGAAGAGGTACATTATATAATCAGGTTTGGCGGGTCAACCCTAAACCCACCGATTATAAACTGGTCAAATTTGGGTTGGCCCGAAAATGACATGCCAACTAAACGGGTCGGGTTAACCTACTAATTTCCATGTGGGTTTCGGGTCGGGTAGGAAAATGACAGCCCTAGTCGTAATCAGAAATGGGATGCTAAAAAGAAACCCCGGTTCTAGACTTTTGAGAATTACATACCTCTGAACAACACCTTAGGGAACGTAAATTTGGACACCTGTAATGTAATGCCATAAAAGAAACCTACTCTATAAGAGTTAACGGAGAAAGAAAATAGACAGGGAGTTTTTTCTGTTTAATGAGATCTATGGCTATATGGCAAAGGAGTGCCTCGCCTCTAGGACATTGTGGAAAAATTGATTCGAGATGGAAAGGAATAACGAGTAGCCCTACAGGACAGAGGGCAGGGACTTTAGACCTTGATCGTCAAGTTCATGCTATGTAGTTAATTCACCGCCATTACATCGCTATAAACCCACTATATCCCATAGCAGATTATCACCACCACTCTTTTCCCATATAGCCTCTTTGCTTTAAGCCTCGATATGTTCCGCTATTCCTGATATATCTAGTTTTTCCCACTATATTATGCCATTCCTGCTATATCTTTAATGAAAGAAATGACCTGAAAAATGGCAACTATGCATTATAAAATTAGGTTTTTAAGTGATTTTTTTTATTTTCAGAAAAAAAATCTATATTCTTTATTTTAAATAAATTAAATAGCAATTTATTTTTATTTACAAATATATACGCAAGTTTTTGTTTAAAATTAAGAATGTACTAATTATAGTTAAACCGAGCTCTATTGTTTCATTTAATTATCGTTTTTTCATTCATAAAAACATTTCGAACAAGTCACATGTGCTTTTCTGGAGTTATCCGCTATATTCTTCTATTTCCTTGTTTTATCCCAATCATGAATTTTTAGACCTCAACCACATTATACCCGTTAAGCGCTTTAACTTCAAAGAGGTCATGCAGCTTCTAGAGCTTCTGCCCAACAAAAAAACAAAGGAATTGTTGTTATTAACACCATCGTTAGAGGACCACATCCGGCGGGTTTTAGTCTTCAGACGATGGATGAGTATGTCAATGCGGTGAAGCATGTCAGGTTTGAAGAGTGCAACACTACAGAGTATGTTGCTCCCTATAAAGCAATGAAGGATGATGTTAGATGATGTCGTCTTCAAAAAATAGAGATACAGACGGGGTGGAGGCCCAAGTATTGACCCGTTGATAATTTCGGTCATGATTGGCCCTGCTTTGGTATGGAAAGTCCTTGTTGACTATTAGAGTTCTGTGAATATTCTTCTCAAAAGAGCCTATGACCAAATGATGTTGGAGGCAAAAGGCTTGAAGCAGCGTAACGCTAGGGTACATAGCTTCAATGAATCTGCAAATAAACTAGTGGGAATGGTCAAATTACTGGTAGAGTTAGGTGAGGAAGAACAGAGGAGAGTACAAATCCTCCCATTTCTTGTGTGGGACATTAATAATCCATATGACGCTTTCTTGGGCCAACCAGTCCTTGCTGAATTTTGAGCATGCATAGCTCATTGGTGCTTATTATTGAATGTTACTACTGAGAATGGCGTCAAAGTCGTATGAGAAGACCAGGTAGTAGGACAGGATTGCTACTTAGCTAATGGATGGAATCCCGTAGCAAGGAGAGGTGAATTGCAGTGGATAATTCCCGTTGTATCGGAGATGCCACCATATAGCAAGTAAAGGGAAAATCCTTGCATGGATATAGTCGTCAATTCAAAAACTTTGATGAAGGAATGACGAGGATCCATAATACCGAAAGGATACCCCAATGGGATAATGTGACGATGGTGGTGATTCTGAATGATAACGATGATCCTTCTAAGATCTTGAAAATCAGATCCAATCTTGGACCTTTTGGACGAGGGAACTAACAAAATTTCTCCACGTAAACCTTAACATTTTTGCCCGGACCCATGCTGACATGTACGCGATATCACCGACCTTCATGAGTCTTTCAATTAATATTGATCCAAGGTACGTCCCGGTGAAGTAGAAAAGGCGTATGCTCGGTCTCGAAAGGTCGACACTATTGAAGGAAGAAGTGGAAAATCTCAAGTGAAATGGGTTTTCCCGAGATTCTCTCTACCCCAACTGGGTATCGATCCAGTACTCGTGAAGAAGTCAAGTGGAAGGTGAAGGACATGCATTGATTTCTCAGACTTGAACAAGGACCCTCCTAAAGACAGTTTCCTGCTTCCCAGAATTGACCAGCTTGTGGACTCAACAGACGTACACAAACTTCTCTCCTTCATGGATGCATGCTATTGTCACAATAATGTTCCAGTGCATGTGTCTGATCAAGAACATATTAGCTTTATAACATACCTTGGGTTGTATTGTTATATGGTCATGCTGTTTTGATTAAAGCATGCCGGAGTGACATATCAACAGTTGGTCAACTGCATGTTCTAAAGTCAAATTGGGAGGTAATGGAAGTCTACGTATATGGCATGCTCGTGAAGTCATGATAGTCGGCCAACTATGTTGAATACTCAACATAAATGTTCAGTATTCTTCGCCTATTTGGGATGAAGTTCAACCCTCTAAAATGCTTTTTTGGCATTGCGCCAGGGAAATTTTCGGGTTTCATCGTCAACTCTTGCAAGATCAAAGTCAACCCTGAGTAGATAAAGGCCATATGGAATATCCCAGAACCTCGAAAGATCAGGGATGTACAAAGCCTAAATGGGAAAGTGGTAGCTCTAAGTAGGTTTATATCCAGCGCCATCGACAAGTGCATTCCTTTCTTTGACACTACAAAACAAGGGAAGCACAACTTTTCTTGGACTCCAGACTACATTGAAGCCTTCTAGAACTTGTTGAATCATTTGGCGAGGCCTTATATATTTTCGAAACTGATCATGAAGACTTATTTGTATACCGGGCAATATCCTTCGATGCTATCAGTTTAGCGCTCATTTGTGAAGAAAATATGGTCCAACAATCAGTGTACCAAGTTAGCAAGAGATTGACAGTGGTAGAGCACAACCACTAAAAGATCGAAAAACTCGCTTACATCCTCTTAATAGCCTCACGGAAGCTAATATACTACTTCCAAGCTCATCCCATCAAGATGTATATTGACCAGCCGCTACGACAGGTCCTTCAACGACCTGAGGCATCTTGGAAATTGCTTAAGTGGAATATTAAACTATGTCGGTTTGATATTAAATTCATTCCTCGTCGGGCCATTTAGGGGTAAGCACAAGCATACTTGATTGTTGAGTTCAAAGCTGTAAATAAAAACATGTAAGAGGTTGATCCATCAACTGCCACTTGGAAGATATTCACTGATGGAGCTTGCAACGATCAATGCTCTGGAACCAGGGTTGTTTTATTAACTCTTGAGTATTGATCGACCTTTTTATGCATTGAAGCTCGGTTGCCCAACAAAAAATAATGTATTTGAGTATGAAGCTCTGATTGTAGGGTTTAAACTCATAAGGAAATTTGTGGTGAAAGTAATTGACATCTTCTATGACTACCAAGTCATTGTATTTTAGGTCATGTGGGAATTTCCAACTTATAGGGCATTACTTGCTACCTATCTTGATCAGGTTGAAGATGTATTGGTCGGGTTCGAGTATTACCACATATCATACATCCTACGGGAACAAAATGTGAAAGATGATTCTGTGGCCAAGCTAGCTAGATCAGAGGATTCGACGCAGATGAAGTTTTCCTCAATAGAGACGTTTGCCACCCCAAGCATGGATAAAATGGAGGTTGATTGGGTGATGGATGTTGAACATAAGAGAGGACCATGGATAACTCCCATTAAGATCTTCCTTCTATACGGAACCCTGGCCAAGCGGAAAAATGAGTAGCATTCTCTCCTACATTAAGCTTCAAGTTATATCATCTAGAGAGACACATTACATCGAAAGGGTTTCTCCGCCCCCTCCCCAATCCAGTATGGAGATCACGATGAAGCGAAGCATGTATTGCAAGAGGTGCACGAAGGTGAGTGCGACGATCATACTAGGGGGAAATCTTTGGCAAAGAATATAGTTAAGTATGTCTATTTCTGGCCTACCGTCAGTCGAAATGCGGCTAATTATTCACAATGCTATGACAAATCCTAGAGATTTGCAAAGATTTCAAGAGCTACACTAACTCAGCTCGACCAACTGGTTAGTGCTTGGTCGTTCGTAGTATGGGGGTGAACATCATCAGTAGTCTTTTCGGTATACAAGGGTGGAGAAAAGTGAGTGATCGTGGCAGTATATTATTTCACAAATTGGGTAGAAGTTGAACCATTGACTGCGATCTTCACAAAGCGGGTGATGAAATTCATCGTTAAGAACACCATATGTCGATTTGGGCTCCCCGGAACCATCATAACTCATAGTAGGACCTAGTTATATAGCTCAAAGTTCAAAGATTTCTGCCCACACTATCACATGGAGAAGAGATTTGGTACTGGCTCACCCGCAATCGAAAGGATAGGTTGAATATGTGAATAAGATAATAAAGTCCAACTTGAAAAGGAAGCTAGAGAAGGCTAGAGGCAAGTGGGTTGACGAGCTTCCATTAGCCCTCTAGGTGTATAAAACAACCCATAAGCGAGCCACTAGCCTCACTCTATTCGCATTGTCCTATTACTCTAAAGAAGTCATTCCAGTAATATTTGAAGTCCCTTCTCATTGAACTTCCTACTATGATCCCTTGAATAATAAGAAAATTCTTCTGGAATCGCTCAACGTGATTGATGAAAGAGAGAGGACCGACTTGTGAGCTGCAACAAGTAGACATCAGGTTTTCCGATACTACAACACAAAGGTTTGGTCCAGTACCTTTAAACATTGTGACCTTATCCTGCAGTGTGTCTTTTCTGGCCCTGTCCACATGGGTCTGAAGTGGTAAGGACCTTACATCATCTAACAGGAACAACATAACAAAGCTTTCAGGTTAACGATTGTTAATGGCGAACGACTCCCAAGAGCGTGGAATGTCGAGCATCTGCAACATTATTTTATTTAATCTTTTATTTATGTAATTTTGTAAATAGCACTTTATTTCATAGCTATGTAACAAGGCACGACTCGACGATTTCCATTGTGTTATAAATAAAAGCTCCTTCCATGCTCTGTACTGTGTATAATAATCATATGGCTAACTACTGTAATTCAATTGGCTTAAGCCAAAACTCGAATGAAGGGAACGACTAATTCCACAACGACGTTCGTTTGCTTACGTTTCAACTGGCTTAGTCAATTCCACGACTAGTTGAATAAGAGCTAACTAAGTCCGAGCTTGACTTTGATGCTCAACAATGCGACCCTCATTTTAAAGACTAAAGTGTGGGAAAAAAGCCCAGGAAAATGCTAAACGACCATTCACACATCCAACTCTAACTCTCACGACTTGAGAGAGAGTATAAAATAATATGGTTAGCGTGAATTGTGCGCCATGAATTACGACCGCTTAACCCATAACTCTAACCTAATTAAGTAATTAATGACGAGAGAGTGTAAATATCAAGGATCGAACGTCCAATGCTGAAACTTTGCTTTCCCCAGACTGTGGGCATAAGTGGGGACTTGAAAATTAACTTTGAATATTCCCTAGACATGGCGCGTGACTCAAAGTCAATTGGGGGTATAGATACGGAATTTAAACTAGAATACTTAAACATTTACTTGCTTTAAGCAAGACTACTTAAAAGCTGATTAAGACTTGGTAAACTCACAAGTATATTGAATAAAAAACTAAGTAAATTTGCAATAGAAGTCAGTTTTATTTACAAACAAAATGCTGGTTTATACAAAAATCAAAGACAAATGCGAGGGTCACACTTGCACCAATACGACAGGCCAAAAAAAAATCTACATTAGTAAAATTGACCGAGTCTTTGGTTTTTTCTTTGTCTTTTCCAAGTTGGACTCTTTTACGAATCGCTTCCAGGGTGTATCATAAGAGTGCTCCTTAGCTCCTCACGCGGGAGAATCATGCTTCCTTTTGGGCCTCCTCTCCCTCTTGGAAGACTTTGTTTCCTCAATTGACACTCACATACTAGGGACTCTTGGTTGCGACTCACCCAGTGGAAGGACAATCTATAGGGGATCGACAAAGCAATTTTTTTAGTCCTTGTAGGATAGTAGATCTCTTAATTGATAGTCTCACGCCTAACACCATGCCATGATAACTTTCGCAAACTATGGCTAAAGTAAAGAAATACCTTATGAGGAGTTACCACTAAGAGTCACCAAAGTTTTCATCTTCATAACTGAGGTTAGAGGCTTATGCAGACCGAGGCCCATTTCATCTGGATTTACTCCTCTACTGTCTCGGAGCCCAGAACTAGGGTAAACATAACAATGACTTGGGTTGTGGGCGGATCCACGACATGAGTGAGATGGCTAGCTAGTTGAGGAGAATAAATTCCACTCTCAGTCATGCCAAAACCTTCTCATATTATGGCCTTGCTTTTAACCCGAAGCCGCTCTACGTCCTCTTCCTCTCTCTACTGCCATCGGCCCTCATTTAGGAATTCAGGCTCATCAACCCTCAAGATTTGGCCCTTAACCCCTCTTCATTCACTGATACATCCTTAGAATCAAGCGTCTCCTCCTCCAAAAACTTGTCTTAAGTGTCATCTAGAGTCATTGGGTAATCATCGACCCATGTCAGGTCCCGGTACTTGAGGACTCGGGAGTATAAGCTGAGCACCTAAGAGCTGAATTCCTCCTCCATTCTTCCCACATTAACTGCCTTAGACTTCAGCTCGTAAATCTTTCATCGTATTGAGATTTGGAGTTCGCAGCAGATTAAAGAACTTTATGAGCTGTTTCTTCAAATCTATTCTTCCCTTCCTCAGAGGCAGCAAGATGGGACCTGGGCCTTTCATTCTCTAGGACATATCTATCTTTCTCTTTCTTTAATGATTTATTCTCATCCTTGAGCAATATGTTCTTCTGCGTGACCACCCTCAGGTCATGCTCATCTGATTTGGGCTTGAGCGACCACAAGTTAAGCTCGCTATGGGACCGAGCTTGAAGCTCCTAAAGTGCCATTTGAATTTTTCCTCTGACCTTTTAGCAGCTGCTAGGTTTAGCCTTACATTCGTCGAAGTCTTTCTTATACCGTCGCAGGAGTTTCTTGTCACAGTCTCACAACTAGTTCATATTGTATACGTCGATAGCAAGACTTCTGATAACCTCAGAAAACCTCCTTGGGTACCTGACCATCTTCCATTGTCGGGCTATTAAGTCATCAACCCATGATTTCAGCTGAGCAACGAAAGATTCAATTATCGCGTGTAGTTGAGGAAAGAAGCTAACTCAAGAAAAAATGCCAAGGAAAAGCTTTCCCCATCCCTTTTTTGCGCTACTCGAGGGTGAGCACTTGTTCTTTAGAGTGAAAGCCCTGAGGCTCTTTCTCCTGCCGCCTTCCAAACAAGACAACCTCTTTGTCTTTCGGTGGAACTTGTTTTGATTGTGGGGTCGGATCAGCTAGAGGCTTGGAGTGCGACAAGCCCCTAACCTGTGAATGCTCACTAGAAGCTTTATCGTGCAAGCGGGAAGCTTTGTAATGGGAGCAGGGAATATAGTCATGATGGGCCTCTCCCTCCCACGCTCCCTTTCTCTTTCTCGTTCACGCACCCGCTCTTCTATATTACCTTACTTCAATTCCCTAGCATGCCTTTCTAGGCGTTCTTGTTCAGTTAAGCTTCTAGAAAGAGGCCAACTCCTTGAAAGACTAGAGCCTAAGTGCAGATGGTACTTGCTTTCTTTTGTCATTGGGGATGTGATTCAAGAGAAAACTTAAGTCGCATTTTAGAAATCACATGGTAAATGAGTTCTGTGATGTACAGTGCGCATGGTGTATGTGTCCTAGTGATTCCCCAATGGACCCAAGCCTGAAGTTTGACCGGTCGGAGTGGTCTTCTTGACTTTGACCAGTGTGGTTTAATCTTCAGAGGCTAGGAAGAATGTCATAGAATCCAATTTAATAGCAAAATGTTGCTCATGCCACAACAAGAGATTGTTAAGACACCTAATTTGGGACTCCATGTCTCTCGATTCGCTTCCACGAGCTGGAGACATGGCCGGAGATATAGTCATGGCAAGCGGCTCTTCGATGTGAAGATTCTCTAGAGGGGGACTCCCATGCCCTTCCTTAACCTCTTTCTCTGGGGGATTTTTCATATTATCCCCTTGCTTACTTCCCTCGTGAGGTCCCGACTAGGCCCGGGGACAACAACCTCTTTAGCAATGACCTCGACTTGGGCCTGGACAAGTAGCTCAATTGACAAAGGCCCCCTGACTACGGGCACGACCGTTGGAGCTTGGGCAACGCCTCTTCTTACTCCTCTAGCTGGGGAACCACCTGTGCCTAAACTCTAGTTTACATCAAGTAAGTGAAAGGATGTAGAAATTAATAAGCGATACATCTCCTGATGCTTCGATCGTCAATTAGAACATTTCTTAGAGTAGCCAAAGTCATACGATAAACATTTTCTATTGGATTAGGTTATCTCTTGACTGCATAAAGGCATAATGTGTTAGACGCATTTCCAGTGAATTTGGAAGAAAAAAATGACTTTATAACAATTACTACACTGAATCCACCTTTTGGCTAAGCCTTCTTGTTATGGAACGTAAAACTAGTCTAGCTTAACATTTCCTAGCTTGCTATACCCGTCCATGATGATCCGGTTTCCCAAAATCACTTGGAATTAAGTGAGACGAGGTATCTTTACTATTCTTAAAATTGAGTAAGAAGGTGATGTCCTCTAAGGTAGGTTCCTGATGCAAGTGCTCTTCGTATAATATGCACATCGTAAAGAGATAAGCGTATGTAGTGGGATGCAGTCGCATGGGCACCGACCTCATGCGATGAAGAAAGTTTTGGTTAAACTGACTGAAAGGATGAATGCATTCGACAATATACATTTGTTGGGTTCACGCCATAAAGCCTTCTGGTGGGTTATAGGGAGTATCGCTTGAGGCCGGCGCATGAATCTGTTCAAAAGGGATCCTATGCTTCACACATAGCCTCCTCAACTTCACCTCGTCTATTGAAGAAGGCCAAGAGTCAATCGGGTCGTCTGCCCGGGTAGAGTGTCACGAGCACCACCGCCCTTAGTTTCTTTTTACCCCATAGAGCTCGAATCCAAAAATGTTGAAGTTGGTTGTTCATCGTGAGGTTGGAACTTGAATTGTGAATCTTTGCTATCTGACTTAGTTCTAGAATTAGACTTTGAGCCAAGTTCTTAGTAGTTTACATCTTTTTTTCAACCTCATAAGCCGTTGTGGTGTATCTTCTTGAAATGATAGTTGTGCTACCAAAGAAATATCACTGGTTAGAGTGATAAACCTTTACTCCCAATGCATGAAATAGTGAAATGTATGCAACGTTGTGCAAAGACTGTCAGTGAATCAGTATAAGTAAAATATTTAATTGTGATGATGAGTGACATTTCGTTGGATTGTCGTTTCTGACCATCTAATCGAATCATCATCTTAAGCAATTCCAGACTATAGATTTCATGAGGAATGAGTTCCTATTAGTTGGGCAGTTGGTTGGTGTTATATGCAAGTCCAACAATGTTTGTATGTGTATGTGAAGGTCTAGATATGCTCTATTCTTACTGTCTAAAAGTACAACTGTATGATTACGGTATTAAGGCGATTTGTCTTTCGTGAGTCGCCTAGTCTGATCGTCGCTCAAGATCGACGATGAAAGTTGAGGATCAATGTTTTGAAGATTGGATTTCATGAAAGGCCGATTTGACCTACTTCGGTTTGCCCAAATCTAGATCGACCTCCCTGGATTAGTCATCTTTTGATCGACATTTCCGGATCAATCAATTTTGGATCGATCAATTCCATATCATTTATATCCGGTTTGACCTTTTCGGATCAGTCAATCCTAGATCGACCCTTGACTTAGTCGATCCCGAGACAACAAAAAACAACTCTTCTCCATCTCCACTCCAAATTCTCCATCATCTTCTTGAGACAACCACAATGAGTCCTTCCACTACTCTCAAAATTGAAATCAAAACTCAATGAAAAAGCCGTGTGATTCTAATCAAACCAACCTATTTCGATTCGATGTCGAGATTTCAAGGTGTTACTAAGTGATGGATCGAAGTCGGTTCGAGTTAACTCAAAGTTTGGAGAAGATAAAAAAATTCTTTGGTTTGATAGGTGAAAAGTAAAAGTAAAAAGTGAGAAAAGCTCGTTGACCCAGTATATTTAGGAAGAAACTAAGACTTTTCCACTTATACTATCGATTTGACAAGCTTACAATTCGGATCGCTATGCCGATCCGGAGTCAGGTTCGGTAAATATATAAAGTGAGCGAAGTTATGACATTTCCCTGACTTGGTCGATAACTTCACATTCTATGCGACAATAGACTTGGTCTGAAAACGCCGTCGACTTGAGAAAAGACCAATGTTGTGTGGCAATGACCAACATGTGTGCAGTAACATGCGGGAGCCAATAACTCAACAAAATATGTCTATCTAACAAGTATATTCAACCTCTTGACTTGACTTAGTCTGAGTAGTTACCTGTGTTTCCTATTAATTTCAGCTAAAAAATTTGGCCCGATTAGTGCCATCGAACATAATATGAATTATGTGTAACTATTTATGCAGAGAGGAAGAATCCAAATGTCATGACTACTCAAAAGGACACGGTTATTCATCACCGCTTCTGTAAAGAAAGATGACATCCTAGGGAGATGCAGTTCAACTAATTCATTGCACGTCCCATTCTTAATGCAATGTACTTTATAGGGCAAATTGTTGACTTGTCATTCAACAAGGCCATCAAGTTCATGGTGATTCATAGTCAAGGCAATTTTGACTCAAAAAAAAATTCAACTCAACACAAAAGCTAGTTCGACATAACGCCAGATCGGTCAAGCAACTTGAAAGCAAAATGTAACACCCCACCTCCGCTAGGGTCACCCACAAAGGGAATGCACTAGTTTTGGAGGAGCGTTATCGAGGTAAACAATCACAGAAATATCACAAGACAGAACATAGATAAAACAACGGAAGAATCAAAAGATAAATTTCATTACTTTCAAAAAAAGAGTCAAAACCTTTTACCTCAAATAACCAAGGTCATTATTTTCCATTACAGCAAATTCTGTCTTGCATAAATAAAGAAGCATTAACTTAAAACATCAAAGTAGCTTAATTCCCCAAAGGTAGCAGAAATGCAGCCATAGCATAGCTCAAGATCAAACCGTACATGAGCTGAATTGAAAGCAAGCGAAATCCAAGCTAAGTGCTAGTGTTTCCTCCCTGAGAACCTGAGGGGGGGGGGACGGAAGAAAAAGAGGCGAAAGAAAACGGGTCAGTCATAAAGATTGGTAAGTCCAAGTGACTTTCAGCATAAAAACAGATAAAGGTAACATGATATGTATAAACTGAAAGTAAACATACGGATGATGACAAGATGAGCAAGATAGACTAAGATAAAATGATAAGTCAAGTATAAATCAAGTATAGCATCATGTATTTAAGGTTCGATGCATCAATTATACTAGAATCCCAAACCCATGTCCTATATTAATCATGAAATGATTCCTTGGCCCAACATCACGAATGACCCATTACTGGGTCCAACGGAACGATCCACTACTCGATCGGCTCCCTACAAGTTCTAGCCCGTCATGTGTCTGTGTCATACGGACCTATCACGAATGTAGTCACATGTGCTAGGTCCACCATAGGGTGTATCAAGCCCTAGGGTGCCAACCACCGACACGAATCAAGAATGCATAGATAAACCTACTGATGCCCAATGCCTGCTTTTTCAACTCCGGACCACGTGCACGACCATAGCCCGCCTGAATCTACACTGGCGCACCAACACAGCCATTGTTCTGGTCGCTTACAATCAGCCCAGTAATCGTGCCCCACCCTGCCTAGTCCTAGGGTACCATGATACATCTAGTGGGTTACTGCTGAAACGGACCGCGTAACTAGGGTTTCCTTCCAATAGGTTAAGTGTTGTCATTTAAATTCGTGACTTAACCCCTATCAGTCTAGCATGTCAAGTTGGTAAAGTGTTGTCATTCAAGTTCGTGACTTAACCCCTATCAGTCTAGCACGTCAAGTTGGTTAGGTGTTGTCATTCAAGTTCATGACTTAACCCACCTACGAATCATGTATCAAATTGGTTAAGTGTTGTCTTACATGTTCATGACTTAACCATATCATGTGGCATTAATTCATTAATGCACCCCAACCTCTCACATCAGACTTGTTGTTGTGGTCACTGGATATGTCGGGCGGTTCCGGGCAGAATTACACCACAACTCAGTCTGACCTCGGGTTTTCAAGTGCGATATGACCAACTACCCACATTGGATCCTATTGTTTGCAGTAACTGGATTTGCCGGGCGGTTCCGGGCAGAATTACACTGCAAACTCAACCCAACCTCGATTTGGCCATTTTCAAGTTCATTCTACTGTCATGTCCATGTTCAAGATTCATGTCAAGTTCGTGTCAAGTTTTCAAGGCAAGTTTCATGTCAAGTTCTCGTCAAGTTTCAAGGCAAGTTTCATGCCAAGCTTCCTATGATTACTAATTTTTCCCAACGTTACCCCATCTAAATATTAGGCTAACAACCTTAGCCTAATTTCTCGTCCGCATGATTTTTGACATATAATATTAGGCTAAAAACTTAGCCTAATTCAACGTACACAAAATTGGCGTAACGCAATTCATTCACATAAACATGACATAGGCGTAAACTTGGCATCATCGGCATAGTCAATATGAACATCATAGGTGTGAACTTACAAAATAATCAACATGAATATCATAGGTGTGATCTTGTAGCGTAGACTGAACCAACATACATATATGTGAATTTGCAATATAGACTAAATCAATTTACATATATGTGAACTTGCAAATCAATCACGAACATGTGAATAAGTGTGAACTTGAAAAATGACATAGGTTTAACATATACACATAAACATGTAGATCTAACATTTAGTCACATATGTGATACGATTTTACAACCTAAAACTTGCATAACATGATAAACTACACAACTTATCATAACAGGTTATACTTCAAGTTCCTATACATATGAATAGACTTATTCATTAATTCCCAATTCAACATGATAATGAAATAGAACCACATGCATAGATCAATATCATTTAATAACATAATCAATCTATTTTCAAGGCATGACATAACTGAATAAATTGACTAAAACATCACAGGCATATAAATCTGTTAACATTACGAACATGGAAAAGTTTGAATACTAATCTAGATTCAAGAACATGGATAGATCTAACTTAAATAGAAAAATCCCCAAAATCAAGACAAATAAAGAAAATAGGTCTGAATAGAAAATCAAGCTTAGATCCAATTCCATAGTCATAATCCTAGGCAATGAATCATAGGTAATTAACCACAATTGTCCTTGTCATAGTCATAGGCAATAGTCTTATTGTTCATAGTAATAGGCAGTCTTATGTTCACCGTCATAGTCATAGGCATAGTCTTATTAGTCATAGACAGTCTTATGTTCATCGTCATAGTCATAGGCATAGTCTTATGTTCACCGTCATAGTCATAGGCATAGGCATAATCTTATGTCCACAGTCATAGGCATAGTCATAGTCTTATGTCATTAACAATAGTTTCAACGTCGTAGGCAATATTCCCAATAGTCAAGATCCGAGAAGAAACCAAGAATAGATATGAATCATACATAAATCACTTCCAAATTATACCATGCACATATTAGATTTATAGTTTTTTATCTAAAAGTAACTGGAACTTACAGATCGTGGTCTAAGAAAGATGTAGAAGTCGAATCTATAAACTAGTTGTCGAATTGTTGAATCGTTGAATCTTTCTTTGATTGTAGAAGCAAATCCCCAATTCCTAGCCGTAGTCTTCAAGAAATAATCTTCGCGTTTTATTTTTAATTTAATTAAGGTGGAGGAAGCATAACATTGCAATGGTTTGGTGTGGAGAGAAAGCTAGGTTTAGGGGTGTTTAAATAGGAGAATAGGGTAATTTAGAGTCTTCAGATCAGTCCAGAAGTCATCAGAACCACCCAGCTCGAAGACAGGTCATCCAGCCACTCAGAAGAAGACACGTCATCACAGAACACTCCAGAATTCTGTGCTGGATCGGTACGGGCGCACTTGGCAGGTGCGGCAGTGTATTTTTGTACTGGCGCACTTCACAAGTGCGCCAGTGTATTCTGGCATGTTTCCGGTTTTTCTGCCTAACTTCGCTCGTCCATATCTTCTTCATACGTTATCCGTTTTACGCAAACTCGGACTCTATCTCAAGCAGAATTTCGAGACGAACGTAATGGCGCAACCCGTTTCCCTTGATTCTTATTTTAAAAATTAATTCTGCCTTGATTTACAGTTTTAACATGTTATTAAAATTTGGGTTGTTACCTTCTTCCCTCCTTAAAGGATTTCGTCCCCGAAATCTTCAAGTTAAGGAGAATGCTTCCTATCATCCAATCATCCATCTACTCAATACATCATCCACAAGCAACCATTGTCCTTAAAAGATTTCTAATGCTATATGAACATATGCAGAAAGCGTGTGTATATGTTCCTTATCTAATGCAAATGATCAGGCCTGATTGATCTTCTTACTGCAAAATATGTTTAGTGCCATGAATCCAACATGTATGCAAATAGTCCTAGTCACATAAACGCTATATGTGTGCACAAACATCCATCCATATGCAACATCCACATGATAACACGTTTAATTTCATCCATAAACAAGTATAAACACTCATGCATATGCAATATGAAAATGTGTCTGAGTCGATCTAGTGCCTAATGTGTGTTATGCAACCACGAGCAACCACTTGCAACCATTTGCAAACATCAACCATAACATGTTTCAATTACATGTTTAGATAAAAAAAAGGGTTCTACCTAAGGTTCTCAAGATAGGATTGGTAAGATAAGCAAGATAAAACAAAGCATCTAGAAGAAGAAGTTAAAGATGTACCCCCAGAAGGTCCTACCTGCGGGGCTTTCCCTTGCTTCTTAGGGCAGTTCTTGCTGATATATCCAATTTCACCACACTGGAAACATGCTCCCATCTTCATCTTTCTACAATCCTGGACTATATGCCCAACTATACCACAGAAGTTGCACTTCCTCTTATCACGTGACTTGTTATTATTGTTGTCGTTGTTCTCGCCTCCCTTCTAGAAGTCTTTCTTCTCGTTCTGAGACTCATCCGCCTTATCACTCATACCTTTCCTATGTAACATGTTAACAAGCCTCACGGAAACTATCGCCATCGTACGGAAAACCCTCTACGAATCTAGAAAGAAGATTAGCCACAGGTAAAACTACTGCGACTACAGATGGAGAAAAGAAAGGAAAAGAGATTCAAACAAGGAAACAAAGGATAGTGCTGATGGCTTTTGGGGAATAGCCTTTAAATAAAACAGGACTTTTCCTGCAAAATGCTTCTTTGTAAACGGTTTTTGAAAATAATTTTAGAAGGTTTTTAAAAACTTTTGCCCAGTCTGGTAACCTTCTGCTCCGATACCAAATGTAACACCACACCTCCGCTAGGGTCACTCACAAAGGGAATGCACTAGTTTTGGAGGAGCGTTATCGAGGTAAACAATCACAGAAATATCACAAGACAGAACATATATAAAACAGCGGAAGAATCAAAAGATAAATTTCATTACTTTCAAAAAAAGGGTCAAAACCTTTTACATCAAATAACCAAGGTCATTATTTTCCATTACAGCAAATTCTATCTTGCATAAATAAATAAGCATAAACTAACATCAAAGTAGCTTAATTCCCCAAAGGTACCAGAAATGCAGCCATAGCATAGCTCAAGATCAAACCGTACATGAGCTGAACCGAAAGCAAGCGAAATCCAAGCTAAGTGCTAGAGTTTCCTCCCTGAGAACCTGGGGGGGGGAATGGAAGAAAAAGAGGCGAAAGAAAATGGGTCAGTCATAAAGACTGGTAAGTCCAAGCGACTTTCAGCATAAAAACAGATAAAGGTAACATGACATGTATAAACTGAAGGTAAACATACGGATGATGACAAGATGGGCAAGATAGACTAAGATAACATGATAAGTCAAGTATAAATCAAGTATAGCATCACGTATTCAAGGTTCGCTGCATCAACTGTACTAGAATCCCAAACCCATGTCCTATATTAATCATGAAATGATTCCTTGGCCCAACATCACGAATGACCCATTACTGGGTCCAACGGAACGATCCACTACTCGATCGACTCCCTACAAGTTCTAGCCCGTCATGTGTCTGTGTCATACGGCCCTATCACGAATGTAGTCACCTGTGCTAGGTACACCATAGGGTGTATCAAGCCCTAGGGTGCCAACCACCAACATGAATCAAGAATGCACAGATAAACCTACTGATGCCCAATGCCTGCTTTTTCAACTCCGTACCACGTGCACGACCATAGCCCGCCTGAACCTACACTGGCGCACCAACACAGCCGTCGTTCTGGTCGCTTACAATCAGCCCAGTAATCGTGCCCCACCCTGCCTAGTCCCAGGGTACCATGATACATCTAGTGGGTTACTGTTGAAACGGACCGCGTAACTAGGGTTTCCGTCCAATAGGTTAAGTGTTGTCATTTAAATTCGTGACTTAACCCCTATCAGTCTAGCATGTCAAATTAGTTAAGTGTTGTCATTCAGGTTCGTGACTTAACCCCTATCAATCTAGCATGTCAAGTTGGTTAGGTGTTGTCATTCAAGTTCGTGACTTAACCCACCTACGAATCATGTATCAAATTGGTTAAGTGTTGTCATACATGTTCATGACTAAACCCTATCATGTGGCATTAATTCATAAATGCAGCCCAACCTCTCACATCAGACCTATTGTTGTGGTCACTGGATATGTCGGGCGGTTCCAGGAAGAGTTACACCACAACTCAGTCTGACCTCGGGTTTTCAAGTGCGATATGACCAACTACCCACATTGGATCCTATTGTTTGCAGTAACTGGATTTGCCAGGCGGTTCCAGGCAGAATTACACTACAAACTCAACCCAACCTCGAGTTGGCCATTTTCAAGTTCATTCTAGTGTCATGTCCATGTTCAAGATTCATGTCAAGTTCGTGTCAAGTTTTCAAGGCAAGTTTCATGTCAAGTTCTCGTCAAGTTTCAAGGCAAGTTTCATTCCAAACTTCCTATGATTACCAATTTTTCCCAACGTTACCCCGTCTAAATATTAGGCTAACAACCTTAGCCTAATTTCTCGTCCATATGATTTTTGACATATAATATTAGGCTAAAAACTTAGCCTAATTCAACGTACACAAAATTGGCGTAATGCAACTCATTAACATAAACATGACATAGGCGTAAACTTGGCATCATTGGCATAGTCAATATGAACATTATAGGTGTGAACTTACAAAATAATCAACATGAATATCATAGGTGTGATCTTGTAGCGTAGACTAAACCAACATACATATATGTGAATTTGCAATATAGACTAAATCAACTTACATATATGTGAACTTGCAAATCAATCACGAACATGTGAATAAGTGTGAATTTGAAATATGACATAGGTTTAACGTATACACATAAACATGTAGATCTAACATTTAGTCACATATGTGATATTATTTTACAACCTAAAACTTGCATAACATGATAAACTACACAACTTATCATAAAAGGTTATACTTCAAGTTCCTATACATATGAATAGACTTATTCATTAATTCCCAATTCAACATGATAATAAAATAGAACCACAGGCATAGATCAATATCATTTAATAACATAATCAATCTATTTTCAAGGCATGACATAACCGAATAAATTGACTAAAACGTCACAGGCATATAAATCTGATAACATTACGAACATGGAAAAGTTTGAATACTAATCTAGATTCAAGAACATGGATAGATCTAACTTAAATAGAAAAATCCCCAAAATCAAGACAAATAAAGAAAATAGGTCTGAATAGAAAATCAAGCTTAGATCCAATTCCATAGTCATAATCCTAGGCAATGAATCATAGGTGATTAACCACAATTGTCCTTGTCATAGTCATAGGCAATAGTCTTATTATTCATAGTCATAGGCAGTCTTATGTTCACCATCATAGTCATAGGCATAGTCCTATTAGTCATAGGCAGTCTTATGTTCACCGTCATAGTCATAGGCATAGTCTTATGTTCACCGTCATAGTCATAGGCATAGGCGAAATTTTATGTCCACAGTCATAGGCATAGTCATAGTCTTATTTCTTTAACAATAGTTTCAACGTCGTAGGCAATATTCCCAATAGTCAAGATCCAAGAAGAAACCAAGAATAGATATGAATCATATATAAATCACTTCCAAATTATACCATGCACATATTAGATTTATAGTTTTTATCTAAAAGTAAATGGAACTAACAGATCGTGGTCTAAGAAAGATGTAGAAGTCGAATCTATAAACTAGTCGTCGAATTGTTGAATCGTTGAATCTTGCTTTGATTGTAGAAGCAAATCCCCAATTCCTAGCCGTAGTCTTCAAGAAATAATCTTCGCGTTTTATTTTTAATTTAATTTAATTAAGGTGGAGGCAGCATAACATTGCAATGGTCTGGTGTGGAGAGAAAGCTAGGTTTAGGGGTGTTTAAATAGGAGAATAGGGTAATTTAGAGCCTTCAGAACAGTCCAGAAGTCATCAGAACCACCCAGCTCGAAGACAGGTCATCCAACCACTCAGAAGAAGACACGTCATCACAGAACACTCCAGAATTCTGTGCTGGATCGGTATGGGCACACTTGGCAGGTGCGCTAGTGTATTTTTGTACTTGTGCACTTCACAAGTGCGCCAGTGTATTCTGGCCTATTTCCGGTTTTTCTGCCTAACTTCGTTCGTCCATATCTTCTTCATACGGTATCCGTTTTACGCAAACTCAGACTCTATCTCAAGTAGAATTTCAAGACGAACGCAATGGCGCAACCCGTTTCCCTTGCTTCTTAGTATAAAAATTAATTCTGCCTTGATTTATGGTTTTAACATGTTATTAAAATTCGAGTTGTTACACAAAATAGTTCGACCATACATCCAGTTCGACCAAGAAGAAGAGTGAAGTTTTGGGTCAACTAAAGCCTGGATTGACAAAGCTAATTGAAGGAAATTCCGGTTCGGTCAACATATGGTTCGACCATGCCGAACTGGAATCATGTCGAAGTCTATGTAGTTAATGCGCTTAGCAGATCCAATGCGGTAGATGTCCAAAAAGTCATGACGTGGATAAAGCAAGGAAATAGCATGGTATAGTGGATGACTCTAAAATAGTACATGTAACTCGTTCATAACATTTTTATGAATGTAAAAATGATAATGAAATGAAAAATTAGCATTTAGTTTGACTATAATTAGTACATTCTTAATTTTAAACAAAAACATGTGTAAATATCTGTAAATAAACATAAATTGTTATTTAACTTATTAAATTTTATAGAGTACAAAGTATTTTTGTTTCTAAAAATATGTAATGTAAATTTCAATTAAAAAACCTTACTTTATTATTTTTATAATGCATAAATGTCATTTTTCAGTTCGTTTCTTTCATCAAAGATATAGCGGGAATATTGTAATATTGCGGGAATAACTGAATATATCGGGAATAAAAGAATATAGCAGGGCTTAAAGATGAGAGGCTATTAGGGAAAAGTGTAGCGGTGTTAATCCGCTTCAGGATATAGTGGGGATAGCGGGGCATTAACTGCACAGTGTCGAACTAGATTGGCAGTTACACATGATGTGACCCATAAATTCCTCACATTTCACTAATCCTATTCTTCGGCGCATGTTCCATGCCATACTGAATCTGTACCTCAGCTATAAATAGAACTCTAGGGAATTTGAGAGGGACTTTTGACTTCTCTTACGCCATTTATTTACTGAAATTGTGTTGTACTCGGGTTTTCTTCACTAATAATTCTTGTAATCTCCATTTTAAGTAAGAATTAAGAGAAATTATAATGCAGACAAAGGCAATTCACGTCAAACCATTATAAATTTTTGTGTTCCTCATTTTCATTTACTGTTTTCTTCATTTTGTTCTCTTCACTAGAATTTCTGGGTGTTTGGAATATTTTTTATGCAAACAAATTCTGATTTTAAATTTAAGTATGTACAATTAATTTGAACAATAAAACTTAAAACATTTGTTTACTTCAAAACTCGTATATTATGAAATTGATGTGAAATAGATTAACAATGAAACATTGAAATATTGATCCTCATAATGTAATACTTTTATATATAAAATCAATCGAGAGAATATCTTAATGAAAATATTGTAGTTTGCTTGCTTTGTTTAAATCAATTAATACGATCAATTTACGGTAGCGACAACCGATATAGCATAACTAACATTAAAATCTAAAATTTGAGTTAGAGTACGAAATTTGAGATTTGAGAATGTTCTATTAAACATAGAAGAGTAATAAATTCCGTTCTTAGTTTAGTTAAACTTAAATAAATCACTGTAATTAAATTATTTTCAAAATTTAGGTAATTCTACTTTTTAAAGTATTTGATCCTTTTTTGTAGAAGAATCATTTTTTTTTTGTAAAATTTGCATGTTTATATATTCCTTTAAATCTATGATTTCCTTCAAAAAATTCGTTCTTTTATTTATGAATTTTTCATGCTTTGTGATTTTATTTTATGTGACCTTAGAATTTGGAAGGGCATGTAATTCTACCAGTCACGTTGAAATTTGAAGCATGCACCATTACTTCGTCTTTTTACTCATGTTTCTACACGACTCTCCTAGTATTCTTCTTCTTGTTCAATAATTTTTCTTCTTGAAATCTGCTCCTCTCTCCTTCACGTTTTGTTCTTTTCACATATTAAAAAAGTTGGTAGAAAATTGTCAAAACCCGTAGCACCTATCCCTTATGTCTTCTTGCAAACTTTGTTTTATTTCCCTTCTCAATTCGGAAAGCTTCAGCTTTCATATATGTATTAAAAAAATTGAACCTCGACCTCAACCATTATAACCGTCAGGTCCAAAAAACCCTTCAACCAGCGAACCCATTTTCTCGCATGCCCTAGAACACAACCCACCCATCATTTGAGCATTGCTCTCCTCCAACTCCTGTCAGATCACACCACATTTGTGCACCACCATAGTGCCCAAAGCCCCTCTCCGCCTTTGTCTGCCTTCCGCTTGAAGCCTACGTACCATGATGTCTGCATGTCAACCTTGTTATGCTCCAACAGTGATTTTTGGTTTAAAATTATTTTTTAATTTCGTTTTTTCAAAAATAATTATGAAATATAAGGGATGATGCAAAGATGCAAAAAAGATGGAGGAGACCGCAAAAACATTGGATCTACGATGTTAATTTATTTCCTAAAATAGTTGTTTTCCATAATTAAACGCATTGTGCATATTTTTACAATGACAAAAACCAAAAACTAAAAAGACTATACCAAACGCTATCTAAATTTTCTCACACTTACATATGAAATTTTTGTTTTCATTCAATTAAAATTTGCTATGGGGAAGGTACCAAATTACATATTTTGTACCATTCAGACTATATACTATAACATCATATTATATTTCACTTTGTCAAATTTTAATCTGAAACTTCTATATATAAAACTCTGCATGCTACCTATCTCCAAGAACCGTTGAACTCTCTCAAGCCTAGCACTTGAAATCCATTTATCCAAACCAGCCTCCGTCGGCTATTGTTCTGGCAAGCACATGCACACTTGACACTTGGGCCGTTACCAATAATACATTCTATTAAGTTCATTCTTTCTCATTCTTGCCAAATGAACGAACGAACGGAGCAACCAGGAATCGAACTGGCCACGGAGCAGTATATACAACTTCAAAGACGTTACCGTTATAAATTTATAACGGTAAAGACTTTGCCATTAAAGTTATAATGACAAAGTGTTTGCTATTATAACTTACTCTAACCACCAACCACCGCCATCTTCCATTTCCCTTTTCCTCCATCCTCAATTTTCCAATCAAGAAGAAAAAAAAAATTGCCATTGCCCCCTCAAAAATTCTAAATTCGTTATAAGTTAGCCAAATTAAAGGTACTTTCCGAGATATACACATGAAAAGTTGTCCGAAATGCAAAGAAATTTTGCCAAAAAGTTAGTGTAAAAGAAATGCTGATTTTGTTTATTGATATGAGTGAGGAATTTATAGCATATGAATTTTAGAATGTTTGATCTGAACTCTAAATGAAAATATGAGAAAGCTTTTAATTGAATGAGATACAAAATGATACAACAGTTGTACAACGACTTTGTCTGTAGATGGGCTTCGTGGCCTAGTTGTCTTCAGAAGTGGATACGTTGTGATTCTCTAGTGAGTGAAAAATTCCAGCGACCTGTTATTGTTAAGTAAAGGAGCAAGTAACCCTAGCAGCCGTATGCATCACATTTTGTTTGCCCCCATAAATCGATATTAGGTTTTTCCATGACAGCCCAACGATGGCGATCCTCGTCATTTCTTCTTCTCTGAGATGATTTCTTCTAATAACTCAGATCTCGTTTCTTCTTCTAAAGCTTTGTTTGACTTTAATCCACATGTCTGAACCGATTTCTTCACATATTGATCATTTTTGTTGATAGATCTGCGAGGGTTAGTTCGATTGCCAGCTTCCCTGTGATGTTTTGTGCCCAGCTTGGTACTGGATCTTTCTTTAACAGATTTGCTTTTCCTGTCCCTTTCTAGGATTTCTACCACCCATAGATCTATTCAAAATCTTGAGAAATTCTGATGTGACAGAGCTTTCATGAATGTATCTGCTCTCTGGTAAGTAACAGGTACGTGTCTGACCTCAAGATCTCCATTTTGTACTTGTTCTCTCTAGAAGTACTGGTCTATTTCATTATGTTTAGTCCTACAATGTAGAACAAGATTTGATGACATGTACACTGCGCTTAAATTGTCACACCATAATATTGATTTGCTCACTGTGATGTTTAATTCTGACAATAAGGACTTTAACCACATAACTTCAGTTGTAGCATTAGGTATACTTTGATATTCTGCTTTAGTACTTGATCTAGAGATTGTAGATTGTTTCTTTGAACCCCATGAAACTATGTTATTTCCAATATAAATGCAGCAGCCAGTTGTAGCTTTCTATCATCTGGATCTAAGGCCCAATCAACATCAGTAAAACCGGTGATATTGAAATTATTTCCAGCCTTGATTTGTAGACCATAGTTTATTGTAGCTTTTAAGTATCTTAGTATCCTTTTGACTGCTCTTCAATGTATGTCCAGTGGTGCCTGCATAAATTGACAAACTTTGTTAACACTAAACACAATATCTGGTCTAGTGATAGTTGCGTACTGTAAAGCACCAACAACACTTTTATTGTTTAGTACTATATATGAATTCTCCCATGTGCTTTGAGTAATGTTGGTTGCTTATCATTGGTGTTGGTTGACCTTTTTCATCGCTCATTTGTGTTTTATTCAATAATTCAGCTATATACTTTCTCTGAGATAAAACTATTTCTGTTGATGATCTTGTCTTTACTTAAATACCCAAAAAATAGTTTTGTTGTCCCAAATCTTTTACAAAGAACTGCTTGACTAGTTGTTTGACAATTTCATTGATTTCATCAGTATTGCTTCCCGTTATGATAAGGTCATCAACGTAAATGAGAATGTATATAGTTGAGTTTCTGTTAGTTCTAATGAAAAGTGAATTATCTGATTTGGCAGATTGAAATTTCATAGTGTATAATGTGTTTTTCAATCTGTCAAACCAGACTCTTGGCGCTTGTTTAAGGCCATAAATGGTGTTCTTAAGCTTGCACACATATTCAGATTGAGTACTACAGCCTTAAGGTTGGTCCATGTAGACATCTTTTTTTAGTATGCCATTCAAAAAAGCATTGTTGACGTCTAGTTGCCTCAATTGCCACCCTTTTCTCACAACAATAGTTAGAACAACCCAGATTGTAGATGGTTTTATGACTAGGGAGAATGTTTCTTTATAATCAATGTCTTGTTGTTAAGAGAACCCCTTTGCCACATGTATGGCCTTAAATCTATCTATAGTTCCATCAGGCTTTCTCTTGATTCTATATGTCCATTTATATCCAATGATGTTTTTGTTCTTTGGTGGTTTAACTAGCTCCCAAGTTTAATTCTGCATAAGTGCTTGATATTTAGCATCTTGCATTTCTCCAGTTGACATCAGTCTTAGCTTGATCATAACTAACTGGTTCATCAGCTGTGACTATAGTATTATATAATTTGGGTTTAAAGATACCACTTTTAGCTCTTATTGTCATTGGATGAGTGGATGTTGCCTGAGGTTGAGGTGGAGGTTAACTGTCTTCACTTGTATTTTAATTAATATTATCTGTTTGTTCCTCTTCTTGTTGACTGAAGTCTTGTTCCTCTATTCGCACATCAAGTGTTTCACTGCCTTGATTGGATGATTGAACAGTTTCATTATCTAGTGTTTTTGTTTTCTCATGAATTCTATCAATATCACCTGCACTTGATATGTCCGAATACACAGGTAATAAAGGTATAGAAGTTCTTGTATCATACACTTTGTTTGATGTTTGGATTTTTTTCCAGAAATATAAGAAAATGTTCTCTCATTAAATACAACATGTCTGCTAATAAAAATTCTTCCATTGTTATCCAAACACTTATAACCTTTCTGATTTTGAGCATAACAAATGAAAGTGCACGGTTTTGACCTAAATTTTTATTTATGATTATTGTAAGGTCAAATGTATGGATAACATAGACATCCTAAAGTCTTTAAATAACTGTAATATGGTTTAACTCCTATTAGTTTTTTCTGTGAACTTATTTCGTTTAACACCTTGGTTGGCAATCTATTTGGACTGTTGTACTAAAAGATTCAGGCCAGAATTTTAGTGACATTTTGGCTTGAGGTAATAGGGTTAGACCAGATTCGACAATATGTCTATGTTTTCTTTCAACAAGACCGTTTTGTTCTGAGGTGTACGGACAAGATGTCCTATGTACTGTTCCCTTTTTAAGAAAATAGTCTTTAACTGGTGTGTACTCAGTATCACCATCAAATTGAATATTCTTAACTACTGAATTGGTTTGTTTTTCAGCCTGAGTAATGAAGTGAATAACAGTATTGTAAGTACCAGACTTAGATTTCAAGAAATATATCCAAGTGTACCTACTATAGGCATCTACAAATGATATATAGTATTTGTATCCATAATCCGAATTTATTGGTGTAGGATCCCATAAATCTATAACAACTAAACTAAGGGGTTCTGTGTATTCGGTGCAGGAATCATTGAAAGGTAACTTACGACTTTCTCCAATTTGGCAATGTGTGCATACATGTGGTAAACAAGTTCATCAAACTTGATTTTATTTGCTATAAGAACTTGTTTTACAATACTACTACTGGGGTGACCCAGTTTGTTATGCCACAACTTGAAAACATTATTTCTATCTTCCACATCATTTCCACTGAAATTAAACATCACATTGTTTTCGGTATTGTTACTGCTTCTATTTAAAAAAAAAACAGTACAGTTCCTTCACTTCATTACCCTGCAATAAAACATTTCTAGTAAGTATGTCCCTAACCAGACAGTATTTAGGATGGAATTCAAAATATACTTGATTACCTTTTGCAAATTGGGACACACTTAAAAAGATTTTTCTTGATATCAGGAACGCTCAATAATTTGTTCAAAACTAGATCATTATTTCCATGTAAATAACTACTTCGAGTGTGAGTAATAATAATAGGCTAACCATTTCGCATGGATACTTTATGATTACCTCTATACTCCTTGCAACCTATATTTAGGTTGTCTAGATTGTTTGTAAGATGATTAGTAGCTTCAGAATTAGGATACCAGCTCTCGTCATTTATGCTTTCTGCTTTTGCAATTTCAGACTGACTAATTGATCTATTATCACTTTGTGCACCCTGATCTTGTTGCATATGAGCCACATTAGCACTAGGATCGCATGGCTTTTAGTTGTTTGTTGCCTGACTTGGTGTGAAGTTCTGATTAAACCTAAAGAAACACTTGAATGCAATGTGTCCTGTTCTTTCACAAATTTGACACTTTGGCCTATTGTTATTATTATTATGTCTTCCTCTTCCACGTGATCTTCCGCTGAAACCTCCTCTTTGTTGTTGAAAGTTTGTTCTTGTGTCTCAGGTTTTGTTGCTACTTGCATAGTTAATACTCAGATCACTTTCTTGTAGTTTCTTGCTTTCTATTCTGGCTTAGTGTGCCTGTAAAATAGAATGAACTTCTTCAATTGGTGATGTGATTCTTTTTGATGAGATAATTGCTTCTACTGCTTCATATTCACTACCATGTCCATGTAGGATAGTTAGAACTTGTTCAGAGTCTGGTACTTTATGTCCAGCATCATCTAGTTGATCATGCAAGGTTTTAACCTTAGCAAAATACTCTCCCATACTGTTATTCTCCTTTCTTGAGTTATGTAATTGTCTTCCATAGTGCATGGTTTTAGCAGATGATTGAGAGTTGAAATTCTTTTCGATATTAACCCATATGTCATTGGCAGAATCGCATCCTACAACTTGTGATAGAAGGTTATTACTTAAAGATGATAATAATCATGCACATATCAACCAGTCTTGTCTACAATACTTTGCGTAATCTTCATTTACCTCAATAGTATTTTCTTGATTTGTAATGAACCTCGTTGTAATTTGCAGGGTGCCATACAGATGATCTTCTAGACCATATCCTTCGATTGAAGTTTTAATCTGAAGCTTCCACGACAAGTGGTTGTTCTCATCTAGCTTGACTGTGATAGGTTGACTTTGTGGACTTATCACAGTATTGACTAGTTGATCGACTGCAGAAACTGGTGGAACAGGTTGGCTTGATGAAGAGGATTGGTTATGAGACATACCTGTTCCAGATGATGGCGTTGTTTCAACCATGTTGCTGAGAGCAAATTAACAAGGAAAAATAGCAAAATTTTGGAGAGAAACAATCACATTCATTGATGCCCAAAAGCAGAGGTCAAATTTAGGTAACTCTTACAATCTGATGCCTATCAAGTGATGAAGCAAATTCTGATGACTAGCATAGGTATGGCAGATTTCTTGGATTGACTTCTTGATTTTCTTGGTGGCTTGAGAATGATTTCTTTCTCTTTAATTTTCTATATGGCTCTGAAATTCAGATTGGTGCAACCAATCAAATGACTAGGCAAGGCAGTGATCTGAATTAAGTCAACTCTCAAATTATGAGTTATCAACTCAGATGAGAGGAACACCCATGTAATGAAATTACTCTGATGGGTGTAGAGAATACTTTCACTTCTTGGATGGATCAAAAACTATATTTTCTATTAAGTATTAGCTCTGATACCATTAAAGAAATGCGGATTTTATTTATTGATATGAATGAGGAATTTACAACATATGAATTTCAGAATGTTTGATCTCAATTCTAAATGAAAATATGAGAAAGATTTTAATTGAATGAGATGCAAAATGATACAACAGTTCTGTTTTTATAGAGGAATGAGTGCAACAGCTTGTTTGTAGATGGTCTTCGAGGCCCAGTTGTCTTCAGAAGTGGATACACTGTGATTCTCTAGTAAGTGGAAAAGCCCAGCAAACCGCTATTGTTAAGTAAAGGAGCAACTAAACCTAGCAGCCGTATACATCACATTTTATTTTCATGTACAGAGACTGCAGCAATAACGGCATAGGAGGAAGAAGGGAAGAACAAATGATTGCACTATATGTCCACAAGCATGGAATAGAAGAACTTTAGAAGTCGCTGAAAATTTATAGAACCAAAAGCGGAGACATAGAAGAAGGCAGTTGACGTAGTCGTAGAGGCCACCGAGGTAGTTGAGAAGACATGACGCGTAGAGGTGCACGACAGATTTCCGCTAGAGGTGTCGACCTTCATGTATTTTTGGATTTGAATCTTAGGGCTGTAAAACTGCCTATGCTATCCAACATTCATTCGCTTTCAGAAGGCGAAGTACATATCAGATGACTAATTTATGGTATGACATTGCATTTAACTTTAACACTCACGATATATACATCCATATGGTTCGTTAGCGAGCGTGCTTAGATTTTCTCATGGACATTTGGCATACAAAAATAGAGTTGTAGTATTATTACATGACTTTGGATTCGAATATTTCTTAGGTAATATAATGATCATTTTACGTAATTATTAGTTAATTTATCACTTTGTAGTTTACCTTTTTATGTACTATACAATTTTAGGACTCAATCATGTTATATACGGTGATGTCCAACTATGCTCTTGTAACAGCCGCAAATCCGTACTATCTAAGTGGACTAAATACTAGACATGTCCAACCCAAATAACACAGAATTACAAATCATTATGGGTTAAAGAAGAAAAGATAGAATAATAACTTTATAAAAACCTCAAAATCAAATCTGTATTGTGTACATACCATATCAGAGTACAACGCATAAAAGTCAACAGAAATAACTCTAAATAACTAACCGTGAAGCCTCCAGCTTCAAACTCCTCCAAGTGTATCTGTAAAATCCTGAAACACTTGATTGACCATACAAATTTGGGAACCTAAGAGTTTAGGGTAAAACAAACAAGAACATCTTGCAACCCAGCTACACATGACCGATCACTCATTTAGCTTGAGTGGACCGAATGTATTATCACCAACGGTCATCGACCGCCCAACCGTAATCCATAAGATACAGAAACGATAGAAGAACAAATAAATTTTTCTAGATGGTGATAGTACACCATGCTTGGGTGCAACCCAACTAGCCATGCTGCCTGCTCGATTTTTGTCAATTTCCGGTTGTGAGGCTTGAGGTCATGGTTTCCTTTTAGAACAACACGCCACTATTTACTTTGCCACATCTTCAAACCCGTCAAATCACTAGTTGGTTTCTCTAAAAATATTATGGGTATAAAAAGCTAAGAGAAACGAATTTCTCCACCACCAAACATAATACCTTGAAAAGATCGTCTTATGTGATCTGTTAGGCATACTCTGTTAGACATTCGTCCATACAAGTTATTCTGGGACTTGACAAACTGTAGGCACTATCCTATAAATAAAACAACCCTTGCATTTTACTTCGTCTTCAATTATCTTCAGCATAATCTGATTCGCAATGCTTATGCCTATACTGAGTGGTTTTCGGATAGTAAATCCAACTGGTCTATCCATATTGACAACAATGGTCAAAACTTCGATAGTCGGTTATTTAACTATCGAAGAAAAACAAACATCCATCCAATTTCCAACTGGAAATATTATGACTAAACATCAAACAATCACCGGCCTTTTCTAATATTTCATTAATTAAACCATTTTCCAAATTCCTTCCGATATCCTTACTCCAATATTTTCAAAATGCTTTAGCCTCTTACAATATTTGGAAAACATTCTGTATTCCATCTTCTTTTATTTTCTATACATGGAAAATCTCTTTTATTTATGATTGGGATTCATTTCCAATTACTTCTCCCTCTCACGATTATTTATTTTTATACTTTGGAAATATTTATTATTAAATTTCCAAAATTTCACTTACTTGGGTTAAAACGAATGTTGTGTAAAACATCGTTACAACAACCCAAAATATTGCATTCAGCTAAATCTTATTCAAACATTGATCTTCGAGACTGAATCTTTCTATTTTTCAGTTAATATTGAAATTAATCAAGTTGAGGGTATAATAACCTCTCAGACCTTGACCGAATAACATTCTTAACTTCAAACTGAGAAGATTACTTATCTCGAATAATCGACATCATATAAAACCAATTAACCATTTTTAAACGTGTATACATTTCTCTTTCTATTCTTACCATATTTAAATTTCTAGATTTCCTTTTTGTTTATAATATTCTATTATAAGTTCGTTTCCTTATCGAATTCTATATATATTGATACACTAATTTCTAGTTATCAATTTTCTTAAAAATATTCTAACTCCTTAAAATTCCGGAAAATTTTGATAGTGTCTCCTTTGCATGGCTCAATCAGTACAACAACAAGTCGCCTCTTTAGGCCCTTTCCATTCAAAAATAAAATAAGAAAGCCAAGCGGCTTGCCCAATAGGCTCATAAAAAACTCATATGGAATTCAAACATGTACCTTTTTGCCGGGTACTCAAAGTAAAATTTCCATTTTCTTCATGCCATAATTGTATAAAATACATACGTCCATTCCCAATTTATTTCAATCAATTCAATCATTTTTAACAAAATTCGATAACTACTTCCTTAATTAGCTCTTTTTCCTAATGCACTTTTGATTCGAACATATCATATTCGAATATATTTTAAGTCGCTTATACACAATTTGAATACCATTTCTAACTCGAGTTTCATATTCGATTCCAAACTTTAATTCACAAATCCGATTTACAAAGGTTAAGTTTGAATCAAAATTTCTTTAACTAATTCCTTTTGAAATTAGTTAACTTCGTTAAATAATTAAAAGTCTGATTTTTGTTCCAAAAAATCATTCCATCTACTTGACTTGAGTTCGTGTTTATTTCATAACTCAAATCTGGATTTTTTTTTAATGGAAATTCAGGTTTTATTCACTTAAAATCCTTTTAATTTATTAAATAAATCATTATGGTTTATAAACTATAGTACAATGACTTTTCTTAAATTTGTTTTTGATATAACTCTAAACCTATAAGGAAAAACAAGGTTTTTCTCTTTCATTAGAAAACTATCATTTAATAGATCCGAACGTTTCTTGTTTCATAGAATTCCGAATTATATTGAGTTCTATATGCTCAATTGAAGTTCGAATCATCAAATTATGAACTACCACGCAGTGGCGAGTTCGGTTTAATTAAATTTAATTGTAAATTCCTTAGCTTAGTTATTAAATAAATTTCACATTCATAACTCGATTATAAATTATTCAAAACTCAAATTCTATATTCAATTCCAATTCACTTAGACTTAAATTGTTTATAAAATTTGAGATAATCGAGTTCCGACTATAAATCATTTGATTTTTCACAAAATATTTTTTATTTTGAATTCCGAAATAAAATATATCATTCCCTCTTTGAAACGATTTCTAATTCACATTTGAATTTAATTTCTAAATTATCCTTTGGTAATTTCTTTATACATTTATAACATTGTTTATAAATGATTTACTTGTTTATACAAAATAAACAAGTTTTCCTTTTCAAAGCCCATTTGAATTCAAATTGCTATTTTGGAACATTTTATTTTTATAAACTTATATATATATTATCTATTTCATATTCAAAATACAATTCCAATACCCTTTTTGGAATATATTTATTTTTATAAATTCCGCATAGTCGAATTCTAGTAACAAATCCATACAGATTTTTTTAATTCAATTCATGAACATTGGAATAAATCCATCATTTTCCTTGAAAATAGTTCCTAATTCCCTTTTTAAATGATTCCCGGTCCTCTTCTATAATTCATACTTGAATTTTAAATAATCAACTTATCCCATGATAATTATTTACCTCTATTTATAAGCATTATTTATAAATTACATTTCTTGTTTTAAATATTAAAACAAGTTTCTATTTCAAATTCCATTTGAAATTCCATTTGAAATTAAATTTCTACTTTAGAAAATAAAATTTCCCCATTTAAATCTAAAAATCCCTTTTTATGGTATTTTATAATATCCATATCAAGGGCATCAAACATCCAAATACATAAACCATCAATTCAATTCAACACATCACACATATATAAATACGTAAACAATAATAAATAAATTTGAGTTATCCAGGTGGATCCCTCTAACTTGTTATCCCTGCATCCACAAATGCTAGTAAACATAAATAATACCAATCCTGCTTCAAGGCAGGATATCGCGGTATAAGGGTCATCCACTACATATAGTGTGGGTCACATAGGGAAATCATCTGCTAATGGTACTACAGGAAATATATCCAATCGTCAATGATGTGTGTATGTGTGTTCAACCACCAAGCCAAAATATAACTTATATATATAACAACCATAATAATATTTCAATGCATCCATATAGTCAACAAACATATAAAAATTATTTTAAATAAACATTCATTTTTAATAAATTATAAACGAATCCAGAGAGTGAGTTTATTCGTCTTGATTTTCGTTTATCGAATATCCAATTAAAATTTCCAAGCCTTGTGGCCACGAATCATCTCGAATAATCTATCTCATACCCACGATTATTTGATTTAAATTATAGACTTCTAATTTAAATTTAAATTTACAAATAAACAAATTAATCTATATATTTTTAAATTAAATTAAAATGTATAACCCACTATCTTCAACCAACTATGATGCGAACTAAACAAATCACCGATCAGCTTCACTCAAAACAGTCCCAAATGACCGCTGTTGACCTACACCATTCATCTCAACCCAATCGCCACTGCCTTAAACCTTTTAACTCCAATGACCAAACCAAACTTCTCCAACATGTCTCCACTCTGGTCCACTGACTGTCGTCACCTAAGCCTCCAAATCCCCCAAAGAAAACTTACCTTAAACTCCCCATGTGCAATGACCCATATTTTAGCAATATAATAATCAATTTATTTAATTATTTAAATAGTGAATTTGAAATTTAAATGGTTGTTGAATTAATTAATTAATATAAATTAATTAGAATAATATATTTAATTCTGAAATAGTCGAAAATAGTGAATTGACAGTATAATGTGAATTGGACAATTTATAATATATATAATCCAGTATAGAGTTGAATTATATTAACGAATATATTATTTAAATGAAGTTTGAACGTATAATTATATGATAATTAAAATCGAGCTCGAAATGGCGCTGCAGTTCGCTATCTGGCGATTCGAACTTCAACTGAATATACAGGGTCTGTTTTAAATCGGATTTCTGTGAAACAAGAAACGTATGGAGCTGGTGAAGTATATTTTTCTAGTGGAAGGGAAAAATCCGGATTTCATCGTGTAGATTTTGATTTATGTCCAAATCAAATTTTAGAAAAGTCGTTATGGAATTCCTTTATAATTTATATCGATTTATTTATATTTAAAAATGGATTTTTAAATCTAAATCGAATATCGATATAACTGGGAACTTAGAAATATCAAGCTATAAATTCAGTTAGAAATATATTAGAGCTGTATGATATCGAATATGAATATATATACGATAATATTAATTTATTAATATTTAATTTAATAATTTTTAAATATATTTAATATTTAAAAGGGCTTACTTAGAGCTTTAAAAATAGCCAGATTTGCAAACGACCTCTGTTTTCGATGAAACTAATTTTATTGGATTCATAATATTAAATTATTGCTAGATTTCAAGTTTCGTGATTTTTGAAGTCAGTATGTGGCCGTATAGATTTTTAATGTGAAAAACAGTCGATATTTAGACGGTTAAATATACGCTGTGTGAGCAAATAGAGTCGGAATTGGACGAAACTAGTTTCGTTGGATCCATAGTGTCGAACTGAAGATGCATGTCAATTTTCATGATTTTTGAATATTGTATGGGACTATAGGAATTTTTACTGTTAAATACACATAGCGTTTGAATACATACTGATAAGAAAATTGATAAAAAAATAAATAAATTCCTTTTATCCTAAATACACTAACTTTCTCCCTAAGGCCTAAACAAAGCCACGCATCTTTTATCTCAGCCACTACTTAGAGAATGGAAACCAAACTTCCACGTCTTCAATTTAAATCCGTATAAATTCAAAGTTAAATCTATAAATCCACTAATATATATTTATGAGCTCACGAGGTTGTTCTCTTCATCTTTGTACACGTTTCATCCAACTCGCAGCAGGATCGCGAGCGCTGGAAATAGGCAGCAAAGCCTAGGGTTCATCTTTTCGAGAGATATGAGCATCGATCCAACTTTTAGATGTTGTTTTTGGTTTCAGCATGTTGTTTGGCACCTCGTGTGAGAATTTGGGGTGTTTCGGTGCTAAACAGTGTCGATCGACACACTGCTGTCGTGCGAGATGCTGTGCGACGCATCCTACTGAGTGGCGTCGAGTGTGAAGGGGATGGGTGGGGGTGATGGAGATTTGAATGGGATGAAGAATGGAAGTGGTTTCATATGATTCAGTGAAGTGTGGATGGAAATTGGATTGAAGGAAGGTGAAACAATGGTGGAGTTCTTGTGCTGGAGCTCACGGTTGGTATTGGGGAAGAAGGGTGACGCGGGTTCGAGTCTTTAGGGTGTTGGGCTAATGGTTAAAGAAGGTTGGCCCATTTAAATATAAATCCAAGTTTTTAAACTATATAAAATGTGTACTAACTTGTAAATTAAATATCTTGTTCATACTACATCATAATTTCGAAAGGTCAGATCCGTTGGGACCGTATGGACGACAGATCCACAATGGAACTAACTGGGAATGGATTGGAGCTTGTTTGAATTTATGGCGAAATAAATTGTTTGATTCAAATCAAACAAACAGTTTATCGTTCTTTAACGATGAACTGCCAAAGTGAGTAAAACTCACCAACTCTGAACAGTTATATTTTTATAATATATTTTAGAACTGATAATTATCTGTTGATTGCTGTGTGTTAACTGTTTGGTTGAATTGCTTATGCATTGGTTGGAAATATCGATAACGATATATATAAATCATTAATTGAATATTGATTCTGTTTATCAAAATATTTTATACTCAAGTTTTTTAACATCTGTGATGCAGGAAAACAGGGTGGAGGGATCCAACTGGATTCCTCAAAATTTATAATACTGTTTGTTTTCATATATTTTGTTATATGATGTGATGTATAATCAGTGATTGATTTTAATGACACGGGTCCTGTAATTTGGTACTGTTGAATACCAAATGAAATATTGGAATGAAAAAGGGAAATTTCAAAATTGTGTTTTGAAATAGAATATTTATAAAATCAAAGGATTTTATAAAAAGGAATTTATAAAAGAAAATATTTAGAAAATCAAAGAATTTTATAAAAGGAATATTTACTTAGAAAGTAAATAAAGGTATAAAAGGAATATTTACTTAGAAGTAAATAAAGGTATAAAAGGAATATTTACTTAGAAAGTAAATAAAAGTATAATAAGGATTTATTTGCTTAGAAAGTAAATATAATTATAAAAAGGAATATTTATTTGTTAAATAAATAGAGTTATAAAAGGAATTTATTGGGAAATGAAAAGAATGTCATATAAGGAAATATTTGGCAAATGAATAGAATTTTACATTAGGAAAGTTTAGACCCGTGCTTCGCACACGGGTGTAACATGATATTGATTTAAAGTGAATATTTTGCAAATAAAATATGAGAAAGGAATTTGGGGTTTGAATTAGGAATATAAAGGGAATTACTGGAATTAGAAACTGACTGGAAATTAGTTGAGTTGAATGGCTGTCTGGGTATTGATCTGATGTTGGTTTTGGCCTTCAGGGTTACTCACACCAGTCACATGACTGACCCAGAGTTTATTTTGTTTTGTTTTCCCTAAACTCTTGGGTGCCCAATTTTGTACGGGCAGTCAAGTAGCCGGGATTTACAGATACTTGAAGAGCTGGAGCAGGAGGCTTCAGGATATATATAACTATTGTTATTTCCGCTGTGTTGTAAGTGTTGTACTCTGATAATATTACTGTATTCGTATACTGATTTTATTTCAAAGATATGTTATCTATTATATGTTGTTCATTCCGCTGTGAGATTCGTGTTACTCTGATGTTGTATGTTCTTCTTCTTCTATTCTAAGTTTCTATCTTATCTATTCTCATCCTCTAATTTCTTTCATTAACTACCGGTATTTTCGATGTTTGGATAATCGACGTGGGTTTTATGTCGATGACCAAAGTTGGAAATTTTCCGGGACGTTACACCATGTTTCCATTTCCAAACTCCATACTACTTCGTTGTACAATCTCTAATTCATCCCAGTCACACATTTCAAACGCGAGACAGTCAAACTCCAGATTAACCCTGCTGCAAAACTACTGCGCTACTAGCATAACACTACCCCCAGCGACCCTGCATTGCCACTACACTGCCTTGCATCCATCAGCCTCCACTGTAGATAACCCTTCTGTAACGACCAGAATTTCGCCCGACCTCAATCGTTCGCAAGATCGATCAAGACCGTTCAAAACCACCGTACGTTAACTTTGGGCATACAACACATCAGAACAACAACACGGACTTTTATAACATCAATAATAAATGTTACATCAGAGTACAAAATATATCAGAGTACATCGATAAATAATACAGCGGAAGATACATTTAAATTAAATTAAATACATTGCAGCGGAGCTAATCTCAGCGGAAAGCCGTCACTATTCTGGACCCAGCTTCAGACTTCAATCCAGGATACTGTTTAACTATATCTGCAAAAAGCTACTCGACTGCCCGTGTGGAAAGAGGGCACCCGAGTTTGCAAAGTGAAACAAACTACAGGTCAGTCGTGGGACTGGTGTGAGAATTCTATACTTAACTTATCTATATAGTAGGCTAATCACAGGACCACGCCGCTAACGCGGAACGGGTTTACTCCATTGGATTTCCAGTGCATAAAATAAAGTAAATCGTTAAACAACGCAATGCTTTTTAGAAAAATGAAACCATTATAAGACCCAGGTCCCATCACACAATGCAACGCACACAAGAGGATAGGGTTTTACCTTATAATGGTCAAAAGATGCTTGATACGTGAAAACGATATTATTATTAGTGTGTATATATATTTAAAACATTCAAATATAATATCAATCCTAGACGGCATAGTTACCATATACTATGTCGCCGTACTAGTTCTACAATCAAAATCGCAAGGGCGTATTGGGAATTGGGTTTCCATCATGAGTCGAGGCTAGGGGCAAGCTCCTCTCCGATTCGAGACACTCTAGGAAATGCCCCAGGATCCCCCACAGTGAACCCTTGGATCTTCAGGGCCGGTCCCCGCCTATCGGCAGTGGATTAATTATGCATGAACACACGCTTCCTGTTTCCTTTGAACCTATAATATGACCACTATCGGCCTATAAAAATCCGAGGCGCCTCAAAATCCATCATCCACATAAGTAAAATGTCAGGGCTGGTAGGTCACTGACACCACTCTAGCTAGAAAGAAACGTGTACACTCCCTGCAGTCCTAATCTCGTTTTTGACTCATACCGGGGTGTGAGGCTCGTGAAGTCATGTTATACACAAAGCTATGCCTAAACAGGCTATGCTTTGATCATCAGCCACAAGGCCTTCTTTTCAACAAAGCCTTGATCATTTGCATCTTAGCATGCCACATTGTCAGGCCCTACCATATTATTGATCATCTAGCATTATATATATATAACCTCTAAGCTCATACGTCTTAGAGAAGGGTGATAAGTAAAGAATAAATTCTTCACCACCAACAGAAATATATAATCGGTAGCATTCAACAAATACAGTAGAAAGGAATACAATGTCAGACATGCAATCCATTTACAAGTCCGCTCTGAGTCTGAGCGAAACATCGTGTCCGTCGATCTCCAAATGCGTTTGGACGATCATCACCAAATACCTTGCCTTGGAAGGCCAATCCCAATTCATGATACCAGTCATCATCATCCCAACGATGTGAAAACCTTCGGTCTTCAATCACCGTCTTCGTCTTCGACTCTTGATCGTCGTGATGATTATTCAGAATGGGTTAAACCCGGTCTTTCTGAATATCTCGCGTATTTTGGGGATTAAAAAGCAAATATTGGAAAATCACACATAACGCCACATTCCATCTCAGAATGTTTTTTAATAAGATATTCAATTAAAAAGATTCTCATTAATTTTATCAAAGAGAAACACTGAAAATAAAATCTATAAATCAATTTCTAAAAATATGGAATTCCACAGAAATCCAATCAATACATAATCGATATAAATTTCTGTATCGGACTAATAATATAAAAGGAATAACGGCAAAGCCTCTTAAATTCCGTATATAATATCGGTCTTCTTTTATAGAAGCCCATTTCGATTATTACCAATCGAATTTCCACTTAATTCCTATTTAATATATTAAATTGGAAAAACTTGGCTTTAGAAAATGCCTTTTTAAATCTATAAAAAAGATTCATACATTCCAAATAATAATTTCAATGCAAATTGGATTAAAGGACAAATGTCGTTTAAAACATCGTCCATGGTAAACCCACTTCACATCTCAATTTATTTCATATCACAAAATATAATTGCAAACGCTAGTAACCCTTTAAAAACATAATTTAAAATAATCATAAAAATATTCTTTATATAAAAGATTCTAAATGAGAAGTATTCTTTATTTTACAAATCTTTATCTTCTACAAATATTCCTTGTTTTAACATATACTTGATTAAAAATATATTACGAAAATATATGCACTTTATATAAAAAGGATTTCTAATGTTAAAATAGTCTTATTTAAAAGAACACTTGAATCGAAATGCGACTCAAACATTTACCATATAATTTGGATTATATGGATTTCACACACATCATATATATGACAATAACAGTATAATCATCAAGTCATCCATTACATCCAAAGTGTAATTTCCACTGTGTAAGCGTTAAAATTAAATAATAACGCTCATCACAGCTTGTCGATCTAACGATCAACATACAACTAAATATTGGGATTAGTGTATGTGAATTTTCATCCCAACACCCGTGTGGGGTTTTCAACCAATCAAGCAAATGATAAACTAATTTGTGCACTTGGGCGATGTGGGAAAATTATCGTCCCAATCACATACACAAGTCGGGTAACTTGTGAATGGCAGTGTAATACACAATATATATAATGATAACAAGAAAATATCTCTATTGCAATGAATGAATAAGCATAATAACTTTGTCCCTATCGACAATTTTTATTTTGCTAATTTAAACTCTAAATAAAAATGGTTATTTTGTTTTGGCAATTCTAATGAGACAAATGATAAATATTTGTTTTTAACTATCCTATCTTGACATGTGTATATCTTGTCAACATATATATATATATATATATATATATATATATATATATATATATATATATATATATAAATTGCTACAACTAATTCATTTTGGCAAAAATGAATATTCCTAACAAAATGTAAAATTTTGTTTAACTAGTATAAATTGGCTAAAATGAATAATTATTTTTAACTAATGTGAATTAACAAAAATGAATAATTGGTTTTTAACTAATATGAATTTACAAAACTGAATAATTTGAGTTTCAAATCTAATAAACATGACAATGCTATATTTTGTTTTACTCTTTTAATTTAGACAAAATGAGTGTTTTTGTCTATTCTACTTTAATGATAAAAATGTGAATGTCTAGTTATTCATTCTTTTACAATGACAAAATAATGAACATTTTCAATCCATTTGTTTAAAGTAACAAAATGAATGTTATTATTTGAATAACTATATTTTGCCAAAAATCATGTTTTAATGTAAAACAAAAAAAAATGAATTTTTTTATAGTAATCAAATTTTGACACAACTAGACGGCAAATTTAATCTACGTACATTTTCTTATATACTCTAATGACAATTAAAAGGACGTTGGTATATTCCAATGTATATTTGCATTAGAGGATGCAAATAAAAGAACAATTTTATTTTCCAATATATATTTGCATTAGGAAATGCAACTAAAAGAACAAATCTTATTTTCATAGCATATTTACATATGTGAATGTAAATAAAAGAATAAACTTTAATTTTAATGTATATTTACATATGTAAATGTAAATAAAAGAATAAACTTCAATTTCAAAATATATTTGCATTTGGAAATGCAAATAAAAGAATAAATTTTGATTTCAAAATATATTCGCATTGGTGAATACAAATAAAAGAATAAATTCTATTTCCAATGTATATTTGCATTGGTAAATGCAAATAAAAGAATAAAATTTTATTTTAAACATATGTTTGCATTAGTAAATGCAAATAAAAGGACAAATTTTATTATCAAAGAATATTTGCACCGAGTAGTGCAAATAAAAGAACAACTTTACTTTCAATATGTATATTCGCATTTGTGAATGCAAATAAAAGAACAGAACTTAATTTCCAATATGTGTTTGCATTTGTGAATGCAAATAAAAGAACAGTTTTTATTTCAAAGTATATTTGCCTTAAAAATGCAAATAAAGAACAATTTCTATTTTCAAAGAATATTTGCATTGTGAGATGCAAATGAAAAGTGAACTTTTAATCTCTATATTTATTTGTATTTTTAACATAAACAAAATGTGAATTTTTATTTAATTCTATTCAAGGCATAAAAATGTTCATTTTATCTCCATAATCATGTTTTGACAAAGATGTTATTTTTATTACAATAATTATAATTTTGACAAAATGTTTTCTTTTTATTTACATAATAAACCTCTAATCAAAAATGTCCTTTTGATTTGCATAACATATTTCAAATAAAAATGTTATTTTTATATTTCTAATCAAAAATGTTATTTTTGATTTAATGTACATTTTACACTAAGAATGACATTTTATTCTTAATATACAATTTTCACTAAAAATGATCAAAATAATATTTTATTTAAATTGGATTGAATTGACAATATAATTAAATTCAACAAATATTGAAAATCCATTGTTGTTCAAATTCTATCGTAGGTAACAAATAAAAATAATGTTTTATTTGTCATTCCAATCCTGTTGTAAAATAAACAAATAAAATAAGGTTTTATTCGTTGGCTAAATTCTATTGTAAAGTAAACAATTAAAAATATTTTATTCGTTGACCAAATTCTGTTGTTATATAAACAAATAAAAATAAGATTTTATTTGTCGTCCAATTTCCATCGTAATATCAACAAATAAAAAGGAGTTTTTATTTGTCGTTCCATTTCTATTGCAAAAGTAAACAAATAAAAGTAAGGTTTTATTTGTTGTTCATTTTCTGCTGCAAAGTAAACAAATAAACAAAAGTAAAGTTTTTATTTTGTCGATCAAATACTATGGTTCATCTCAGAATAATAAAAATAATATTTTTTTCTATAAACTAGAATAAACAGATCTAAATAAAATATGATTTAAATCTAAATTTAGATTTATTTTCTAATTACAAATAAAATTCACCCATATATTAAATTCAACGTCGATCTAGCATATCATGCACAACAAAACAACCACAAACCACAAATCATCCATTCATCAATCACAGAACATTACAGATCTGAATTACATCACAATACAATTATTTTTAATGCAAGAAAATAATTTATAATTAATTTAATAATAAAATTCAGAATTCTCACATTGATTTTTGCTGAAAATTTGGCTGTCTCAGAATCAGCTGCGGTCTGCGCCATCGCGAAGCTCTCGGAAAGACGATTCCAACGCAACTGACGGTTCGTCAATCGGACCTCGTACGCAAAAGTTATGGGTGTTTAAAGATTGCAAAAATTAAATTAATAAATTAATTAAATAAATTATAAAATATTGGGACCTTCTTCTTCCAGACTCGTCGTTCACGAATGAACCCATGAAGCCGCCGTCCTCCTTCTGCACGCACCTCACTCCGCTCCACCTGGATCCGATCGGATTGCACCACATCGTTGTGCTTCAGACCACCTCCTTGCGCCTCCGACCTTGGCCAACTCGCACCCTCCTAGGACCCGCCAACCATCAAAAAACGCAGCCACTTCAGGCCTATAATTCGCGAAATCCATGAATCAAAACCCGATCTTGACCGTATAGATTTGTAGCTCTCTGAATTCTCTTCGATTTGGTATATCATACGTCGATTTTCGTTGAACGGATTGAGAGATATTAGCGTTTGAAATTGGGTTGATTTCAGCCATTAAAATCTGGGCGACGGCTGCTCCATTGAGAATTAGGGTTTCAGCCGATTTTTTAATATTATTTTAATATTTAATTTTGAAATTTGTTCTAAAAAGGTGGATTTTCGGACTTTCTTCGATTTGGGCCTGCTTACTGTCGATCTTAACGTTTTGAGGCCTTCTGAACGCGATGGGCTATGTCCGGGCTCTAATTCCGATGTCTGTAACGTTTTTTTTCGGTTTTAATTTAAAAAATACAATATTAAATAAATAATTTAATTTCTACCATACATTTAAATATGCCAGGGCCACATACGACCTCAGAAAATTCTAAAAAAAATATTTTTAGCTTTCTTATGACAATACGAATTCTGAGACTGTTCGAAAAATGGCTATTTTCAAGGCGTTTAAATTTAACTGTAAATAGTAAAAACACATTTTATTTCGCCACGCTCACATATTAATTCGAAAAATTCTGAAAATTGAAACCTAGCAATAATTTGACATTCCGGTTCCAACAAAAGTGGTTTCGTCGAAAATGGAGGTAGTTTGAAAAATAACTATTTTCAAGGCTAATATATTTAATATTAAAAATACATTTTTAAACAAATAATTTTCGAAACTCAAAATATATAAGTGTTTACTGTTTTTCAATGCAGAAACGTCATTCCGAACTCAATGGAAGTGGTTTCGAGTCGAAATTCCTACATATGTGAAAAGTAGTCTTTCGGGCCATATATATTATATATATTCTACAGCGACCTTTCTAAAAATTGAATTGGCTATAACTTTTGATTTCCGCTATGAAATTTCAATTTTTCAGATTCGTTAGAAAGATATTTTTAAATAGATTCTAATATTTTTGGTTTCACTAAAATCTGTTAAATTTTTCATCCTGTACGGTCAGTCAAAGTTCAAGTTTGACTTTTCAAACTACTGCGTTATTTCTAATTCCATTTATATTTAAATTAAATTTATTCGTTCTAACTTCGATTAAAATAAATTCTAGCCATTATCATTAATAATAAATTATATTATAACCTTAAAATTCATTAAAATTTTCCAAAATAAATATTTTAAATTGGTTCAGAATTTGCGGGTTGTTACACCTTCACTGTCAGGCCATTCACTGCCTGCATCCACCACATTCCCATATGAACTTTTTTCCGACCGTGTGGGTCGATGTTTACCTTTTCATCTCTGGTATATTGCAAAAGCTCCTCCATACAGGAGAGACTTTATTAAAAAAAATCCAAAATTTAGGGAGTTAGAATTTTTTTCAAGAGTTTTAAAGATTTTTGCATAATAAAAGAGATGATTTTAAATTGCATTTAATTTAAAGTTTTTGAATGGGAAATAGGAAATTAAATGTTTCCATGAAAACTTAAAGCTAAATGGGACTTGAGTTTTATAAGTATGAAATAATGAGTTATAACAAAGTGGATTTCAATAAAAGGTTAACGGTCTGTAGCATTTCTTCTGCCTTAGTAATTTCAAGGATGAAATTTTTTTAAGGGGGAAGGAATGTAACTTTCCAGATTTTTATTCATCTAATTTTAAACATTTAAATTAGATTTAAATGTTGAAATAGGAAATATAAATGAATTTTAATATGGAATTTATCGATTTAATAATCGATACACGATTTAATTTTGAGTATGTCGGATTATAATAATATAAAAACGAAATATAATTGAATTCGAAGTTAAAATTGAATCAAGACGATTAATATAAATTCTATTTAAATTAGAATGATAATAAGTATTTATTATTGATGAATTTAATTGTTTAAGATTGATTTATATTTTAATCGATTTAATTTAATACATAAAAACAGATAATTTCAAATGACCTTAGAATTTGAAAAAATTAGTTCAATCAGATCTGAAATAATGTATTATTATCAAATTTCAAATTTGGCAACGTTTGGATTTATCATTTGATTGTACGGTTAGAAAGTACTAAAAAATAATTGAATTTAATTTAATTTAAATTGTAAATTTAAATAAATATTTTCTCCATATGATAGAATTTGGCTTCGGAACCTGTTCTACTGTGTTAAGAATAGTGGTTAAACCCTAGAGATGTCTGTCGTTGCACCCCGACTAGTGTTTGTTACCGCGAGATAATTTGAGTATAAAAATAAATAAAAATCTCTTTAAATTTATATCAATTTCAAATTCAAAGGTCCCTTAAGCTGACCTATACTTCGTACCCGAAGCCACCCTAAAATTGAAAATCATGTACCTGTTCTTCCTCGAGCTGTAAGAAATGTTCCCTACCTTCACACACTAGTAATTTGTGAATTTAATGGTGGTACGTTTTGCTTCCTCTTTCGCATCTATAAATTAAGCCTTGTCTTCGTATTTTCCAATTCTGAAACCAGATATTTCTTTGGTTCTCATTCGAAAAATTCAAATCTTTGCTTCATTTTTTTTCAATCAAAAACCAAAACAATATTCATTCTTCTCAAACCCGAATAATATTTCAATCCTTGTTCTCGTCTCCTTTTTCCAAGGCACGAGAAAAAAATCGATCATCTAATATTATATATATATATATATATATATAATCGAAACCAAAGTTGCAATCTGAAATCACAAGTTCCCAGAGCTCGATACACTCGCAATGGGAGGAGATAGGGGTGTTAACGTTGGTTTGTTCTGAGATTTTCTAAGAGAGAAATCGTGACTCGAAAGCCTTAAAGTCGACGTCACCAAGCTTGAGCGATCGCGAATTAGAGGTTAGAGCATAGGCCTTAGTGTCGTGTACTGCTGTTATTTGGAGAGGAGTTTCCAATGTAGTGTGCAATGGTAAGAGGGATCGCTGCTTTCAGGAGGCCGACGATGGTGAACTATGTTCAAAAAGGGTTCTGACATTAGTTTGTTGAAGTCTTTCTAATGGAAATTGAACCGATGGATTGTGTGAATTGAGGGAGTTTGATTATGGATGAACATGATGAGTTCGACAACTAGGTCATTAGGGGGAGTCGGATGTGTTGATTTGGGGATGTGGTGGATGCAGGTAGTGAGTGGCCTCACAGTGAAGGATTGTCTATAGTGGAGGCTGATGGATGCATGGCAGTGCAATGGCAATGTAGGGCTGTTGGGGGCAGTGTTATGGCAGTAGCACTACAGTTCTGCGGTGGGTTTATTTTGGAGTTCAACTATCTTTCGGTTGAAATGTATAACTGGGATGAACTGGAGATTGTACAACGGAGTAGTATGGAATTTGGAAATGGAAACATAAGGAGTTTAAGGTCTGTTTTCTTTGGGGGATATGGAGGCTTAGGTGATGAAAGTTAGTGGAATAGAATGGAGACATGTTGGAGAAGTTTGGTTTGCTCATTGGAGTTAATAGGTTTAAGGCAGTGGCAATTGGGACGAGCTAGATCGTGAAGGATAGCAAAAATATTTTGGGACTATTTTCAGTGAAGCTGATTGGTGATATGTTGAGTTCGCATCATAGTTGGTCGAAGATAGTGTGGTATACGTTTTAAATTAATTTAAAAATACATAGATTAATTTGTTTATTTGTAAATTTAAATTTAAATTAGTAGTCGCTAATTTAAATCAAATAATCGTGGGTACAAGATAGCCAGATTATTCGAGACGATTTGTAGCCACAAGACTAGGAAATTTTAATTGGATATTCGACAATCAAAAATCAAGGTGAGTAAACTCACTTTCTGGATTCGTTTATAATTTATTATAAATGAATGTTTATTTAAAATAATTTTATATGTTTGTTGACTATTTGGAAGCATTGAAATATTATTGTGGCTATTATATATATATATTAGTTATATTTAGTCTTGGTTGTTGAATGTATATATCATTGGTGATTGGATATATTTACCGCAGTACCATTAGCAGATGATTTCCCTATGTGCCCCACAATATATATAGTGGATGACCCTTATATCGCGATATCCTACCTTGAAGCAGAATTGGTATCATTTATGTTGATTAACATCTATGGATGCAGGGAAAAAAGTTGGAGGGATCCAACTTGATTCCTAAAATTTATTTATTATTGTTTACATATTTATATATGTGTAATGTGTTGAATTGAATTGATGGTTTGGGTATTTGGATGTTTGATTAGCACTGGCCCAAGATATGGATATTTTAAAATATCATAAAAAGGGATTTTTAGTTTAAAAAAAAGAAAATTTATTTTCCAAAGTAGAAACTTAATTTCAGAAGGAATTTGAAATAAAAACTTGTTTTAATATTTAAAACAAGAAATGTAATGTAACAACCTGTACTTTCAAAACCAATTTAAAATTTTGATTCAAGCTATTTTCAGGAATATGGAAGTACAAATTGGTTATTTTTACTAAATAAAATTTGTGAATAATTTTAAAATTAGTTTTTATATTTGACTTAAAACAAACTCAATAAAATTATTAAATTGATTTAGAAGCCTTGTATTTGAAAATTTTAAAAATTCGATTTTTAAATCATCGCATAGCCTTTAGGAGGTGAAAATTTGCTAGCGAGCTCAGAATTCGACAAAAGCAATTTTATTGGATTCGAAATAATAAGTCATGGCTAGATTTCAATTTTCACGCGAAACGGAGTTAGTACGTGGCCATAAGAGGCAAAGCCATTTAGGGTAAAATTGACGATCAATTTACAAAGAATTTTATTGAGACGATCTCAGAATTCGATTTCACTTTTTTTTTCGGGATTCATATCGCCAAATAATGGTAGAATCCAAAATTTCATATTTTTTTGAGTTAGCGTGTGGGTGTACAAGAAGAAAATGTACGCAAAAATCGCATTTTTGAAGCTAATTTGAGCATAATTAAGAAATTAAACGGAAGGCCAATCGAACTCGGATTTCGACGAAACTTGATTCGTTGGATTCATAATTCTGTATATTATCTTGTGCTGGAATTTCAAAGAAAACGGAGATTGTTTGCAGCCGTGCGATCGGATAGAAAGAGAGACGAAATCTCTTACTTAAACTTTTTTCTCCTTTCTTCTTCATTATTTCCTCCACTCTCTTCCTCCTTTCTAAAAAAATGGTGACCTACCCCTAGGTGCTGCTGCACCCTCCTCCCCGCTCACCGCCACCTCCCCCGTGCCTCTTCCCCTCACTCTCCTCTACCTCCTCTCTCTCTCTCTCTCTCTTCCTTTGTAAACCCTAGAAGCCTCTCCACCACCAAAGCTCCTCCACTGGACCCCACCATCACCAAAGCCACCTCCCCGCCACCCCACGCGGCCTGCATCCCTCCTCTGGTCGTGGACCCCACCTTGGCTAAAAAAACCTCTTTTACATAAATTCCTGTTTGCAAATACAACCCTTCTTCTTTGCTCAATAACCTCTTATCCGTGCATTTATTGCCAAGGCCCCATAAAGGAAAGTCATAGATCTCGTTCTTCTTTATGAAATCCACATATCAAAATCGAATTTTGGAGTTCGGAGCTGTTTGAAAAATGCGACTAAAGTTCGCATACTCGAAGCTAATTTTAGATAGTTCCCGCGAATCCAAGCGTTTACGGAAGAAAGTACAATGGGAAAAGGTTGTGTGGAATGGTGTTTCCGTGATGGTGACCAAGTTTGGTGAAGACTGGAGGTCGTATGCAGTCTGTAGAGCCAGAATGGTGAATTTGAGTTGCGGAGAGCGATAACGGAGAGTGCATGTCGAAAATTTCTATATAAGAAGTGTCGTAGCTTTTAGTTTAGCTATTGGGTGAGATCTCAAACTAAATTATTTTGTTATGTTAATTTATTATAAAATGTGTACGGTGCCTGTAAGCTCACATCACAGTTGTTTGCAAACCCATTGATGAAATGTTGATTTGTTGTGTTATGATTGTGATTGTTAATTTGGAATATTTAACATGCTAAAAATAATGTTAATATTATTGTGGTAGTTGAAATTGGATATAAATATCCATTTATAATTTAAATAGTGAAAATTTGTTAGTTAGAAAAATTATTCGAATTGAATTAGAAATGATTAAATTCATGAATCAATGATGAATCTTAATTGATTGTTGTTGGTTGAAAATCCCACATGGGTCTTGGGACGATATTTGACTCACTCATCTCCCTTGTGTGAAATTGCGATTAATCGGTTGATTGACGAATTTATGTAAGCATCAATTAATTGATTGAAGCTTATATGAAAATAAAATGCACATTGGATGTCATTTTGGATGTTGATAGTTGTTTACAACTATTATTGGATATATATGATGTATGGAATCCATATGAATTTATTTATATGGATATTAGTTGAATATTATTGCAATCCAGAATAAAAATGAATATTTTTGTAATTTAATATTTAATGAAGATTAGAAGTTTGGTTTTGATCTCTGATTTTGGATGGGGACAAAAATATGAAGTTGGGTTATGTATATAAACACTATTTTAACTCGAACGGATTTTTATATCGATTTTAAAATGAATATTGAGAAGACTGAATTTTGAAATCTGACATTTTGAAAATATTATCATGTTAAGATCATAACAAAATGCAATGTTCAATTTTAATTAAAATTCGAAATGGAAATTGGAATTGTTTTTAAACAAATTTATAAACGTTTTATAAAATACATTTTAAATGAAAATCTATGAAATGTATTATATATATTTAAATGGATTGAATACAACGTGTCGCACAGCGACCGTTCGCGAATTTCAACCATTAATTTTGAATGAATGTAACAGAAGATTCAACCGTCGGATTCTCCTAAAACCGTAACCGTTAGGTTCGTATCGAAAAGATCTTTTAAATGAATATATGAGATTTAAATCTGAACGGATAGATTTTAAAATATGTCCAAATCAGTTTTAGGAAAGGTCGCTATGGATGCAGTTCGGTGGCCAATATTGGAAACCGACTGTAAGGGCCTTAATAAAATTATTAAAAATTTGAATAAATTAGTAAAATCATAATAAATGATTTGGAAAGATTATGGATGAAATATTTCACATTTGAAAAGATAAAAGATATTTTTATCTGAATGAATTAGTTAATAACTAGAATAGTAATCCAATGATTTTTAGAAATTATAAATTGGATTTGTGAACGGTTTTGTCATAACCAGAAGTTTTCAACCTATAAATTGGAATAGATTTGAATGGAAATTATCTTCGGATATTTTCTATATTGGATTTCGTAATTATACGGATATTGTTGTGGGAATTTGAAAGATATTGATATCGCTATTCCAATACGATATTTGTTAGTTTCAGAATATGGTATTGAATGTAAGTCGGCATGATTTCCATTTAAGATCTTATATTTAATATCAAAATGGATTTGGGTTTGATGTGAATGGTATCTTAAATAATGTCGTTTTTGAACCCATTTATGAATGAAATAATTCTTTTAATTAAGATTTAGGGAAAGTTTTCCATTCTATTTAATAAAATTCGAATTAAATGGAATTCGATTAATAATAAACGAAATGGGCTTCTGTAAAGGAAGGCGTTTGCTATTTATGAAATTTGAAAGGCTTCGCCGTTATTCCACTTATAGTATTAGTCTAATACAGAAATTTATATCGATTATAAATTGTTTAGATTTCCGTGAAGATTCCATATTTAATGAAGATTCCATATTTAATGGAAGATGATTTTGGGTTTATAGTAAACGATGTTTTTACAGGACATTTGTTCTTTAACCCAAGTAAAGAAAAGATTAGTTTCCAAATGTTGAATAATCATTAAATAATGATTTTTGGGATCAAAATGAACAAGAGTTTTAATGAATCTTTAATTAGATTGAAACATAAAAAGAGGTAATTAAATTTACCAAATCTGAGAAATGATCGAGATGGAGTATCACCAGTTTTACTCCATGCGATGGTTAAATCTTTATTTTATTTGAACGTTAAATGGTAATTAAATTTACTAATAACACGATAACGGTTAAAAGCTCCATGAGATGAATAGGTTGGTATTGGGATAATAAAATGAATAATTACTTTGTTAAGGCTCGTTAATTCCGACTAGTTGATAAACCTTAATTTGGTTTAAGCTGTGAAAAGATATAATGAAATCTTTCAAAAACGATATCCAAAGGAAGATTAAACAAAAGTTTAAAAGGTTTAAATCTTTGATAAAATTAATGGGAATCTTTCCCAAATATATAAATATTTTATTAAAAGAATATTATGGATTGGAACGAGATGTGTGCCATCTTTGTGAATTTAACACGTATTTGTCAGTTATTCAGAAAGACCGGGTTTAACCAATTCTGAATAATTGTTACGACGATTAATAATCGATGATGAAGACGGTGGTTGAAGAACGGAGATCTTCACATCGAATGGATGATTACTGATGCCTTGATTGGGCTGATCCCCCGAGACAAGGTAATAAGTGGTGATCATTCAGACATACTTGGAGATCGACCGAATATGAGAGGACCTCTCTCCTATAATGGACATATGGGATAAGGAATAAGGAATAAGGTGCCTCCGGCTTCGTTTAGATTTAGAACAGGCTTGTAAATGGATTATATGTCTGACATTGTATTATGTGCTATATTCATTGATCTTTTCTAAATATATATACATATATATATATATATATATATATATATATATATCGATTTGGTGGTGGAGAATTTATTGTCTGAGACGTATGAGCTTAGTGGTTATATATTAGTGGAAATCAATGGTATGGTATGGATTGACAATGTGACATACTAAGATGCAATGATCAATGCTTTTGTTGAAAAGAAGAGTCTTGTGGATGATGATCAAAGCATGGCTTTAATTGGCATAGCTTTGTGTATAGTGTAAATTCGCGAGCCTCACACCCCGGTATGCTTCAAAAAAGGGATAAGGGACGGAGGGAGTGCATACGTTTCTTTCTAGCTATAAGTGGTGTCATGGTATGGAGCCCAGACATTTTACTTATGTGGTTGACGGAATACGAGGCGCCTCAGATATAGAGCTGACTAAAAGGCTCAAGTGATAGGTTCGATTGGACCGGGAAACGTATTGCACAAGAATAACTAATCCACAAAAGTAAGAGTGGACCGACCCTGCAAGATCCATGGGCTCACCAGAGTCTGAGTCCTGAGTCATCTTGCTAGAGGTGACCCGAATCGGTAAGGAGACCATCCCTTGCCTTAACTCATGATCAAAGTCTAATTTCCAATACGTGACTTTCCGGTTTTATTTGTAAACCTATATGGCAACAAAATATATGGTACCTATGCCATCTATGATTGATACATTTATATTTGAAGTTGTTTTTGACACTGTGCACTTATAGTAATATCAAAATGATTTTTTTAAAGAGCATATCAAGCATGTTTGGCTATAATAAGGTAAAACTCTGTCGTCCGGCTTGCATTGCATCGTGTGATGGGATCTGAGTCGTATAATTGCTTCAATTTTCAAAAAGCATTGTGTTGGTTATAAATTGTTTTATTTCAAAGTATTCATGGGAGTGAACCTATTCCGTGACATATGGCGTGGTCCCATGATTTACCCCATTTCAAAATAAAAGGTTTAATAACTATTTTAAGTTCTTACACTAGTCACATGACTGACTTGGAGTTTATTGTTTTCACCTAAATTCTGGGTGCCCATATTTTCCACACGGGCAACTAGAAGTTTTGGTTTTGCAGATTTCTATTTAACAGGATCCTGGTTTACAGCTGGAGCTATATTCAAAAAGCTTTGTATCCATGTATATTCCATTCAGTTGGGTTAGTTGATGTATTTCTGCTATGCATTGCATTAATACATTTCATTTCCGCTGCAATGTAATTTATTCTCTAATATTTATATTTCCGCTGTGTATATTATTTATTCGCACTCTGATATTCTTGTACTTTGATGTAAATTGTTGTAATGGCAATGAAAGTTTCCGTCGTTTTGCGTTCAGATGCGTCGTGTTCTCATACAATCCGTGCTTTTCCACCTCTTCGGAGATCGGGGGATTTCGGATCATAAAAGTTTGGTTTCAGAGCTTTGGTTTACATAGCTCGAGAACAAGACAAATTATAATCGGATTAAATTTTTTTTATCAAAGATAGAATTAGTAACATTCTATTTAAGAATACTCATTAGAGATAAGATCAGTTGTATCCTAGAAAGAGGAACTCATTAGAGATAGGGTTTAGCAATGCCCTAGAATGAGTAGAGAGTGAAATGTTTATAAGTAACGTATTTTTGATTATCATATATAACCTGATTTTAAAAATATACTTAGAATATATAAATTTTGTTAACCAATTGATTGTTTGTTTGATTATTGATTTCCTGTTTGATTACTTATGATGTCTGATTTAAATAAATTAGACGAAACCTTCGGCAATTTTTGACATTTAATATACGAAAATACTTGTTATTTAATTCAATTAAGTTAAGTTAAAGTAGATTAAAATTGGATATATATATATATATATATGTTGAGCAGGTTAATGGCTTAGCATTGAGTAGAAAAATAAATTGCATTCCTGACAAATAGGTGCACCTTATAAGTTGGTTGCACAATTTTATTATTATTATTAAACTACTATGAATGATTTGGATGCGTTGTGATGGTTGCTCTGTGTGAAATCAAACATATGTCATAGGATAGTGACAAATAAATTACTACTTAAGATAGCATATCATATTCCATATAAGCATTTGGTGCTTATGTGACGAGGTTTGGATGACCATACGAGCGAGATGCATGTATGGCGATGACTGAATTATGGGTTGAACTGAGGACTGATGATGGATTTAATGACAAACCCTACATAGGTCTGGAGATGACAAAAATACACACATCTCTCTTGTTTTAGTTACGGCGCATGGGCATGGGGGGAGACGGGTATGTAAATCGCAATGGGTGTGCATAATTGATTTGTATGCGATATATTGATTTATTGGGTGCCTAATACCGTCCAATAAATTTTTCAGATCACCCTGTACAAAGGAGGTCATGGCGATTTTTTTTAGAAATTTGGGGTGTTAGCCAAATTTTAGAGAAATTTAAAAGTTCTTAGAAAGTAAAAAGTGGAAGAACTCAAGCTAGAATGAAAGTTGAGTTGGTTAATTGAACAACTTTCAGCTCCATTCTTTTTTGAGGACGAATGTTTTAAGTGGGGGAGATTATAACAACCCGCATTTTCAGAACCAATTTAAAATTTTGATTTAAGTTATTTTGAGGATTATGGAAGTATAAATTGGTTATTTTTGCTAAATTAAATTTGAGAATAATTTTAAAATTAGTTTTTATATTTTATTTGACTTAAAACAAACTCAGTAAAATTATGAAATTGATTTATAGGCCTTGTATTTGAAAATTTTGAAAATTCTATTTTTAAAATCATCGCATAGCCCTCAAAAAGTGAAATTTTGCTAGCGAGCTCAGAATTCGATGAGACAAATTTTATTGGATTCAGAATATTAAGTCATGGCTAGATTTCAAATTTCATGCGAAACAGAGTCAAGATGTGACCATGAGAGGCAACTCCGTTTGGGGGCAAAATCGACAATCAATTTACAAAGGAACGTTATTGAGACGATCTCAGAATTCGATCTTAATTTTTTTTTTCTAATTTGTATCGTCAAATAATGGTAGAATCCAAAATTTCATAATTTTTGGAGTTAGCGTGTGGGCTTACAAGAAGAAAATGTACGCTAAAATCACATTTTTGAAGCTAATTTGAGCATAATTGAAAAATTAAACGGAAGGTCAAACGAACTCGAAACTTGATTCGTTGGATTCATAATTCCGTATATTATCTTGTGCCGAAATTTCGTAGCAAATGGAGATTGTTTGCAGTCGGGCGATCAGAGAGAAAGAGAGACAAAATCTCTTACTTAGACTATTTTTTCTCCTTTCTTCTTCATTATTTCCTCCGCTGTCTTCCTCCTTCCTAAAAAAAATGGTGACCTCCCCTAGGTGCTGCCGCACCCTCCTCCTCGCTGACCGCCACCCCCCTCCCCGCATCCGCCCCTCTCTCTCCTCCTCCTCCTCTACTCCTTCCTCCTCTCTCTTCCTTTGCAAACCCTATAAGCCTCTTCACCACCAAAGCTCCTCCCCCGGACCCCCACCAACATTGCAGCCACCTCCTCGCCACCCCACGTCGCCTGACCTTCACCTGCACCCCTCCTCCTCCAGCCGTGGACTCCACCTTGTCCAAAAACCCATCTTTTACAAAAATTCCTGTTTGCAAATACAACCCTTCTTCTTTGCTCAATAACTTCTTATCCGTGCATTTCTGGCAGAGGCCCTATAAACGAAAGGCGTAGATCTCGTTTTTCTCTACGAAATGCCCATAACAAAATCGAATTTTGGAGTTCGGAGTTTATCTAAAAATACGAATGAAGATCGCAGATCTGGAGCTAATGTTAGCGATTTCTCGCGAATCCGAGTGTTTGCGGTAGAAAGCGCACTGGGCAAAAGTTGTGGAATGGTGTTTCCGTGTTGGTGACCAAGTTTGGTGAATATTGGAGGTTGTATGCAGTCTGTAGAGATAGAATGGTGAATTCGAGTTGCAGAGAGGGATAATGGCGAGTGCGCACCAAAAATTTGTGCATAAGAAGTGTCGTGGCATTTGGTTTAGCTACTGAGTGAGAACTCACACTAGATTATTTTGTTATGTTAATATATTATAAAATGTGTACGGTGCCTGGTAGCTCACATCACAGTTGTTTGCAAACCTATGGATGAATTGTTGATTTGTTGTGTTATGATTGTGATAGTTAATTTGGAATATTTAACATGTTAAAAATTATTTAATATTATTGTGGTAGTTGAAATTGGATATAAATATCCATTTATAATTTAAACGTTGAAAATTCATTAGAAAAATTATTCGAATTGAATTAAAATTGATTAAATTCATGAATTAGTCATGAATTTTAATTGATTGTTGTCGGTTGAAAATCCCACACGGGTCTTGGGATGATATTTGACTCATGCATCTCCCTTGTGTGAAATTGCAGTTAATCAGTTGATTGACGGATTTATGTAAGCGTCGATTATTTGATCGAAGCTTATATGAAAATAAAATGCACATTGGATGTCATTTTAGATGCTGATAGTTGTTTATAACTATTGTTGGATATATATGATGGATGGAATCCATATGAATTTATTTATGTGGATATTGGTTGAATATTATTCCAATCTGGAATAAAAATAAATATTTTTATAATGTAATATTTAATGAAGATTAGAAGTTTGGTTTTGATGTCCGATTTTGGATGGCTTGAAAATATAAAAATATGAAGCCAAGTTAAGTATATAAACGCTATTTTAACTCGAACGGATTTTTATATTGATTTTATTCGTTTTTAAAATGAATATTGAGAAGACTGAATTTTGAAATCTGCATTTTGAAAATATTATCATGTTAAGATCATAAGGAAATGCAATGTTCAATTTTAATTAAAAATTGAAATGGAGTTGTAATCGTTTTTAAACGAATTTATAAACGTTTTATAAAATACGTTTTAAACGGAAATCTATGAAATATTATACGAACATACATACATACATATATATATATATACATACATACATACATATATATATATATTTAAATGGGTTGAATGGAACGTGTCACACAACGACCGTTCACGAATTTCGACCGTTAACTTCGAATGGACGTAACGGGAGATCCGACCGTCAGATTCTCCTAATACCGTAACCGTTGGGTTCGTATCAAAAAGATCTTTCAAATAAATATATGATATTTAAATTTGAATGGTTAGATTTTAAAATATTTCCAGATCTGTTTTTGGAAAAGGTCGCTATGGATGCAGTTCGGTGGCAAATATTGGAAACCGACTGTAACGACCTTAATAAAATCATTAAAAATATGAATAATTTATGTAAAATCATAATAAATGATTTTGAAAGATTTCGGATGAAATATTCCACAGTTGAAAAGATAAAAGATATTTTTATCAGAAGGAACTAGTTAATTACTAGAATAATAATCCAATGATTTTTAGAAGTAATAAATTCGATTTGTGAAGGGTTTTGTTATAACCAGAAGTTTCCAATGTATAAATTGGAATGGATCTGAATGGAAATTATCTTCGGATATTTTCTATATTAGATTCCGTGATTATATGGATATTGTTGTGGGAATTCGGAAGATACTGATATTCCAATACGCTATTCGTTAGTTTCAGAATTTGGTATTGAATGTAAGTCGACATGATTTGCATTTAAGATCTTATATTAAATATCAAAATTGGATTTGGGTTTGTTGTGAATGGTATCTTAAATAATACTGTTCTTAAACCCATTTATGAATGAAATAATTCTTTTAATTAAGATTTATAGAAGTTTCCAAATTTATTTATTTAAATTGGAATTTAATGTAATTCTATTAATAATAATCTAAATGAGCTTCTGTAAAGAAAGGCGTTTACTATTCATGGAATTTGAAAGTCTTCGCCGCTATTCCACTTATAGTATTAGTCTGATACGGAAATTTATATCGATTATAAATTATTCAAATTTCCGTGAAGATTCCATATTTAATGGAAGATGATTTTGTGTTTATTGTGAATGATGTTTTAACATGACATTTGCTCTTTAACCCAAGTAAAGAAAAGATTAGTTTCTGAATGTTGAATAATCATTAAATAATGATTTTTGGGATTAAAATTGAACTAGAGTTTTAATGAATTTTTAATTAGATTGAAACATAAAAAGAGGTGATTAAATTTACCAAATTTGAGAAATGAACGAGATGGAGTATCAGCAGTTTTACTCCATGAGATTGTTAAATCTTTAATTAGATTTGAACATTGAATGGTAATTAAATTTACCAATAACACGATGGGTGTTAAATATGGAGTACTACCAGTTTTGCTCGATTAGATGAATAGATTGGTATTGGGACACTAGATGAATAATTACTTTGTTAAGGCTCGTTAATTCCGACTAGTTGATAACCTTAATTTGGTTTAAGCTGTCAAAATATATTATGAAATCTTTTGAAAATGATATCCAAAGGAAGATTAAACAAAAGTCCAAATGATTTAAATCTTTGATAAAATTAATGGGAATCTTTCCATAAATATATTAATATTTGATTAAAAGAATATTATGGATTGGAATGAAATGTGTGCTATCTTTACAAATTTATCACGTGATTATAAAGATGTGTCAGCTATTCAGAAAGACCGGGTTTTAACCCATTCTGAATAATTGTTATGACGATTAAAAATCAATGATGAAGACGGTGGTTAAAGACCAGAGATCTTCATATCATATGGATGATTACTGATGTCTTGATTGGGCTGATCCCCCGAGAAAAGGTAATAAGTGGTGATCATTCAGACATACTTGGAGATCGACCGAATATGCAAGGACCTCTCTCCTATATTGGATATATAGAATGAGGAATCAAATGCCTCCGGTTTCGTTCAGACCCAGAATAGACTTGTAAATGGATTGTATATCTAACATTGTATTTTGTGCTATATTCATTGATCTCTGCTAAATATATATCTGTTTGGTGGGGGAGAATTTATTCTCTTGCTTAACACCCTTCTTTGGGATATATGAGCTTAGAGGTTATATGTTAGTGGAAATCAATGGTATGGATTGAGAATGTGGCATGCAAAGATGCAATGATCAAGGCTTTTGTTGAAAAGCAGAGTCTTGTGGATGATGATCAAAGAACTGCTTTAATTAGCATAGCTTTGTGTATAACGTTAATTCGCGAGCCTCACACTCCGGTATGAGTCAAAGACGGGATAAGGGACATAGGGAGTGCATACGTTTTCATTCTAACTAGAAGTGATGTCATGGTATGGAGCCCAGATGTAACATCCGAGATTTTTGACTGTTCAAATCGACAATGATCCTCAATGTCGACTTAAACAAATCAAAAATACAGATAGTTATTGGGATTTATATAAGAAAAAGAAGAGAAGAAGAAAAACAAACACAGAATTTCACAGTGGTAGGACAAAATATAATAATTAAATAACAGTTCATGAAGCCGTTAAAACATACATTTGATTTTATTTTATAACGATTTTCAGAGTTAATTATCATAAACATAGCAATAATTGAAACGGAGATAAATAATAATACTTCTAGCAAGCTCCATCTTCATCTTCAAAATGTTGTCTTCAATAACTGAAACTCAGGCTGACCCAAACATATTACATAAAAAGAAACACAACAAACACTCAGATCAGAACTAAAATATTTTCATGTCAGTTAAATCAAATTCATGTGATAATATGAGTGCAATAACGTAAGAGATGTTATGGGAATTTCCATGTCCTAAGGTTCCGTTAAACTAGATACTATATAATACGATATGCTTTTTTAATAGTGTCTATGGTTAAATATAAAATAATAAAATAGTGTAAGAGGGATTACCCTTACACCCTTTATACTGCTTCCGTACAGTTCGCATGTAACACACCAGTATGTCAGCGGATAGGGATGCGCCGTGATACGAAAACGTTAAATCAAAATCATTGGGGCTCGATCAGGATAATATGATAAGGCAAACGAGGAATGCCCAGAGTATGAATATACTAGTTGCACGCCCGGACTGGTGGTAACGCATAGCCGCGACTACCTCCCACCTTGGACAACACTCCCAAATCACGGATGCGCATCAAATCAAATCAAACAAACCAAGGGACAATAGTAAAAGGAAGAAATGTTGCCGATAGAGGTAGCTAACCCCACTTGGTCACGGTATAGACCTATTTTAGTTATTTTAATTATGACCTAAAGGTCAAGGATATCCATCATCGTTCTCTTTCTTAAAATCCAGAAATCGCCTCCAATCCATCCCACTTCATTATAGAACTCCACCGCGTACACAGTTGTTAAAGTGGGTTTTGGTATTGGTAGAGAGTATGACAATATCCGATCCCGGTCTTTCTAACAACCAAACGTTTAAATTTTTCACAACAGTTTGCTCTTTTACATTTCAAAAGGGTTCGTACTTCATACCAAAATATTAGATTTTCTTATAAGTCATTTTAATATTCAAGGTAGAATATTATTCATAATAAAATCTCCATTTAAAGCAATTTAAAATCTTTAAACAATTCCAACTTAAAATAATTTAATAATAGAATAGTTAAAATATATTTAAAAAAGTTTAGATATATAATTGAAATAGTTTGAAAATAAATAATTGTATCTAAAATAGAATTTTCAGATTTAGTAAAATCTATAATTAAAATATAAAATAGTTTATAAATAAATATTTAATTATTAAAATGGTTTATTTAAATAATAAATAAAAATAAATTAGTTATAAGGTAAATAGTTTATAAAGAAAAGTAATTATTATCAAAATAGTTTATAAAATGATTTAAGATACTAATTTGGAATTAGAATCGTTTCTTCAAAATTTAACCAAACAGGAAATCATATTTCAATTTCAAATCAATTCAACTAAATTTCGATATCTTAATTCAAAAGGATTTGACTTCCCATTTATATTTCAATTCAATTCAACCGTTCGATTTCAAACAATTCGATTTAATAATTTGATTTAAATAATTGAATTTCAATTATAATTCTCACTTTGAATGAATTTAATTTATAAAATCTCGAGCTCAAAATTCAATTATAACTTTAAATCAAGTTAATTTAAAGTAAATTTCAAAGATAAATAAACAATTCAATTTCTATAAATTCAGTTCATATTCAATTAAATATTAATTTCGGTTATCTACATTAACGAATCCTTTAAAATTTAAAATTTCAATTTCAAAGCTCAAACTTCAAATTCAAAGAAAATCGATTAATAATATCATTTATATTGTCTTTGAAACAATATTCCAAAATTCAAGGTTAAAAACAAATTTATATAACCAGCCGGTGTCCATATATAATTTTCTATCCTATGGCCAAGTAATACTTAAAGTTTAATTTTTAGTATTTTGAAAAGGATATATATCATTTCGATCTAAATCAGGGTCATAGGTATTTATCGTTTCAACCTACATTCTTAATTCATTTTAGTGATTAAACCGAGGTTTATTTGATTCCCGTAACATCTAGGGTAATGGTAGGGATTAATCAACAAAAATCAATAACATATATAAACAATGTCGATAACAAGATATTACATATTAACACATTAAATATATAAATTCAAGGCATACATCAAAATCAACACATCTAAACAGTTCAATAATATCAGTTACTAGTCATCAGGTATGAGGTTTTTTTAATTATTATTAAATAAGAAATTAATCTATAACTGTACAATTTATATATCAGTTAAATTAAATTATACAGTCTTTGCAGATTTAACATAAATATGCCATTTAGACAATCAAACAGCAACAATACAATCATATCATGACATGAATTTAATTTAACTAACAATCAAATATTTTAGTTAAATGCGAGTGGGTTTAATCACTCACCTTGATTTCAAACGAGATTGAAATCCCAATTTTAGCCCAAAAATCAACAGTCTCAGAATCATTTCAGAACAGTGCCATGTCGTCCGGAATTTCGATACGAATCCAACGGATCCAACTGCGCGTAAAACCGAATCCGTATGAAAAAGTTATTGTCGTTTAAACATTCAAATCTAAAATATATAAATTAATTTTCAAAACTTCCTCACCAATAACTGATGCCATGTCACCACCCTTCATGGCGTTTCTTCTTCGAATTATCGCTCCAGGAAAAAACACCGTAACCCAATTGTCGTCATCCTCCATATCACCACACCGACACCCGAGGCCACCAGCATCTGATCCAACTCCACGGCTACGAACGCCTCAAGAAGCCCCGCCATCGCCGCTAGTATTGGCCTCGTCGATCAACCCTACAGCCCAGAAAACCTAAGCACCCTGCGCACCTTTCTGAACAAATTTCGGCAAATCCAACTATAAACAATATCGATCATCCGTATGGATGGAAAGCCCTCTCGAATCTCTACAATTTTCGCTTTTGAAATATTCGATTTCATTGAATGGATTGAGAATAATTAAAGGGGAAAGATGTGGAAATTCCAGCCATTGAAATTTGAAAAACGACGGCCTCGAAATAACTAGGATTTTTTGAAATAAAATGATAATATTTCTCGTTTTACGTGTATTTAAAGCCAAAATTCGGACTGAGTCCAAATCAAGCCCGCTTACTGCCTAAACATATGTTTTGACGCCTTATGAACGCAATGGAATAGGTTTCGAAGCTCAATTCCACAATCTCTAGCAGTTTATTCTAAAAAAATAGTTATTTAATTAAACTATACATATAAATATATACGCGTTTTAATTTCTTACAATCAAACTATAACTCCGACTGCTACAAAATTTTAGATCATATAATAATTTATAACTGCGGATCCAATAAAATTAATTTCATCAAATTCTGAGATTATTCATAAATTGACAAATTTAACCAGTCCATAAATATAATAAAATATTCATTTTTCGTTTGTTAGCGAATAACTTAAATTCAAAGGTTTATAAATTATATTCAAATCGAAATTAAAATTCAAATAAATTTATAAATCAATTATTGCTTATTGTGAGCAAACTTCAATATTTACGAATCGAATTCAAATTTTAGTTCATACATTATCAATTTACGACATAAATCATTAACTTCAATATTTAAAACAATTTTGTTCAAAACATATTAATTTAATATTTTAAATTGTCGAAAAATCTTAGGATGTTACACTCTCCCTTTCTTAAAACTTTTCGTCCTCGAAAAGGCGTATTAAAAAAGTTTTCAATTTATATATATTTTGCCATATAAATTTTTATTCAACTTGTCTCGTTCGTTAGTTTACATAACTAATCTCATTAAAAATTTAATTCTGAATCGTGAATTACCAAACCGCGATTTTTATGAAAATTTGATTTACACATATCTTAAAATCTACCAGTTGAACTATAAAAATTTCTCTTTCATTAGAAAATTATATTCTAATAGATCCAAAAGATTCTTGCTTCAAAGAATTCCTACTTATTCTGAATCCTAAACATTCGTTTAAACTTCAATTCGGAAAATTACAAACTGCAGCTTCGCGACGAGCTCGTTTTAGTTAAATTTAATTAATTCGTTCAATCCTCATTTAAATTTATAATTTATAGACCAATTCACTTTTATTTTCACAAAACAAGTTAAACGTTTATTTTTGACTTGGAAATATTGATTATCTTAAGCCTTCAAATGTCTAACCATCAATAGCAATACAATTTAATTCATAACCAATTAATTCACTTCATTAGCTCATTTCATTGACACAGGTTATTTTCATTAGATATTGAATTTAATTTCAAACATAACTAAGTATACATAGTTTATTTCATAACTTAAGTTTCATTCATATATATAACCGATCAATTTTTTTTCAACATTCAGTATTCATACCAATACTTGTGTATTATCCAATTTTATTCCAATAACATGTTAACTTTTGATTAATTAGTAAGTTATATATATATATGTTATGGAAATGTTCGATTTTTATACAAATTCAATCATTTCAGTTTATTTTGAATTCATTATTTCAAATTACAAAGAGTTTTATTTTAATTATAACACTCTTGGATTCATTTTCTTATTATACAATTCAGAAATTTCTATAATTTCAATTTTAGTTCATTTCAACAATTTGAAATTCATTAACTTTTCAAGAACTTAAAGTTTTCAACTTCGGGTTCGTTTCCAAATCAACTTTAAAATAATATATATATATTTTTTATTTTTTATATCAAACCATAATTCAAAAGATTTAAATGGAATCCAAATTTCCAAACAAAGTATAAAAATTCTTAAGTGGTCTCCCCCACTTAGTTTCTGGAAAATAATGTCGATAATGCATGCACTCATCACCGAAATCATTTTCTAAAGGCAAAGGGGGAAGTATACACTTGTTTCAAAATTCATTTGAAAACAATTTCTATATGAAACAACTTTTAAAATATAAATATATTATTTCAAACCATTTACAAAAAAATATTACAAAACCACCCGAAATTAAATTCTCAAATTCATATTTAACTTCTTATTTCATTACAAATTAAATTCCAACATTTCATTTTACTTAAATCATTCAATAGCCAATATTTTTAGTTAATGATTATTCAAATGATAAATGATGAAAATCTAATATTATCATCAACAAAAATCAAAATTCATATATTTTCAAATAATTTTATATATAAATAAAATATAATTCAAAACAATATTATGTCAATAAGCCATATTCGAGTATTTAGAAATCCCTATTGATGCCTTGGCGTCCCAAGTACCAACCAGATTTCATAAATACCCAACGGAACAAACCAACACAATACAAAATCATTTTATATCAAGATTACAAGTATGTTCTCTTATATACGCTCAAACTCATTTTAGGGTATTGCTAACGTATTACTAATGAGTTAATCCTAAATAGAGCTAAGGTTTTCGCTAAACCAAAGCTTCGATACCAAATGTAACATACGAGATTTTTTGACCGTTCAAATCGACAATGGTCCTTAATGTCGACTTAAACACATCAAAAATATGGATAGTTATTGGGATTTTCTTTTAGCAAAAATGTGTGGTCTTCTATAAAGAAGAGAGCGCACATATATAAAAATAAGAATAAAGGTCTACAAACTCAGACTACAGCACAAAAAAACAAAAAGTGCTACGAAAGACATAACTAAGTTTATGTATAGGAAAATAGATAGATGAGCTACGGATAAACCACCGCCCATTGTACTCCAATATCGAATTTCGGCAAAGCCACCACCAGATATTGAAGTATATCTATTCCTATAATAAAATAGTCACTCCAAACTAAATACAGAAAGGTACGACAATAGTAAAATACAAAAAGATCTCCCAAAAACACACTCTAGAGACATCATAGCGAGAAAAGCCATCATCCAAAAACAGCTATCCAAAACACCACAGCAACATTCCACAACCTACAACCCGGAAAAAGACTAGCCAACACATTAGCAAACCATCACACACACACACACACACACATATATATATGTGTGTGTATATTTATATATATTCTAAGAATATACAATTAAATATATCCATATATATATATATATATATATATATATGTGTGTGTGTGTGTGAAAAAGAGAAAAAATAAAATAAAACAAGAAAGAAGAAACTAACAAAGAAACAAACAACAAACATCAATAACAAATACATAATCTATTACAACTAAAATACCTGTTAATTCTAATAAATAATCTCAAATTACATCTAACCTTAAGCAAATATCTCTCAAAACTAGAATTACTATATAACTTGTAGTGAGAGTTATCCATCCAATTCAGACAAAAGGTAACAATTCTAATAATTAATTTATCAACAGAAACCGAAACAGAATGAAATAATCTATGGTTTCTCTCTGACCAAATGAACCAACAAATAATAGACACTAAAGAATCCAAAACGTATCTTTGACTGGAATTATAATCAAATCTACTACAATTCCAATACTGAACACAATTGCTAAAATAATCTAACCGATTGAAAACAAAGAACCTTAAAACCATAATTAAAATAAAATTGGAAAAAGAACAAGAGAAAAATAAATGCTCAACATTCTCCTCCAGAATACCACAAAAACAACACTTAGCATGGAAATTAATATTTTTCTTCTTTAAAAGTTCCACAGTATTAAGTTTCTTATGAATAATCAACCACATAAGAAATTTAGCGTTAGCCAGAGAATTGGACTTCCAAAGAAATTTAAATAAACACATAGTAATCCCAGAAAAATTAAAAAAATTATACACAAATTTTGTAGTGTAAGAAAGACTCTTGTTAAGACCCCAACAAAAAATATCACCTGAATCATCTAAATGATATAAAGCCAATTTAGCTCTCAGTAAGGCAAGTTGTCTTAAAACCCCCCTTCTAAAGAATTTACAAAGGTAAATTCCCATGGAGGATCTAAATTACCTCTATAAACATTAATGATCAAAGCATTCTCAAACCACAAATCTCATAAACCTCTCTAAACTCAATTTTAAGGGGGACCTTAAAATCCAAGCATCAAGCCAAAAAAAAGTAATATTACCAGAATGAATCGTCAGCTTACAACCTAATTTAAAAAAATCGAAACAATTCAAAATAGACTTCCAAAAATAAGAAAGTCTATTCATCCAACTAAAACTAGACCCAACTATAAAAACACCCCCCGAATAATAAAATTTGGAAACAATCTGCTTCCAAGTGGTCGTCACTTCTGGACTCCTAAATTTCCATAACCATTTGGCTAACAAGGAGGAATTAAAATTATAAAGATTAATGATCCCTAAACCCCCATCCTTCTTGGGTCTACAACAAACATCCCTGTTAACTAAACATTTACAGCCCCGACACAAGTTATCGCCACTCCAAAGGAAATTACGCCTAATTCTGTCAATTTTCTCAATAACCCATTGAGGAAATCAATGAACGACCATCCAATAAGTAGGAAACATCACAGAGTTAATCAGAACCATTCTTCCAGCTCTTGATAGGAATCTCTATTCCAACTAGAAAATCTATTATTAATCTTATCAATGATAAAAAGCCAATCTTCATGTTTAGGCTTAGACGACCTAATTTTAAAACCTAAATAGTTAGAAGGAAATCTTATAGTATAACAGTTTAAAGTGGAAGCAACTTGATTCTCCACATTGTTAAAGTCATTAAGAATCATAACCGAGCTCTTATGAAAATTAATCCTAAGACCAGAAAGCAATTCAAAACAATACAGAATAAATTTCAAAGCAATAACATGTTTGGGTAAGTGAGAGGAGAATAATAATATGTCACATGCAAATTGAAGAATAGATAACACATTGTTAAAATCCTCATTACCAACAAAACCTAAAGCACCTAACCTCACAGATCTCTTAATAATTTTAGAGAAAACATCAACCACAAGATTAAAAAGAAGAGGTGATAAGGGATCACCTTGTCTAAGTCCTCTTTTAGATTGAAATCACTTACCGATAACCCCATTTACAACAATACTAGAACAACTAGATTTTAGCACAAGCATAATCCAATTAACCCATCTAACACTAAAGCCCCTAGCTAGACAAAGCTCACAAATAAAATCCAAGTCTACCGAGTCAAAAGCCTTCTCGAAATCAATTTTCAAAATAGCACATGTAAAATTTTTCTAACAACAAACATTAATATATTCATGAACAGAGACCACCCTATCAACTATATTCCTACCTTTAATAAAGGCAGTTTGGGAATGATCAATGAGATCGCTCGTCTTAATACTAAGCCTATTAGCTAGGACTTTAGTAATAATTTTAACTGAACAATTGATTAAGGATATAGGCCTAAAATCCTTCATAGTATTAGCACCTAACTTCTTATGAATAAGGTAACACTAGCAACGTTAAAACTTCCTAAACGTAAATTCCCATTATAAAAATCATTAAATAAGTTAATAATATCTAATTTCAAAACATCCCAAAATTTCTTATAGAAAAGAATAGAAAAACCATTCGGACCAGGAGCTTTGTCAATAGGCATATCATTAATAGCCTTCCAAATCTCCTGTTCAGAGAAAGATACATCTAAATCAACTAAATCAATCCTATCAGAAGAAGGATAAATGTCATTCCACCGAACATTGTGACGGCCCGCCTCGCACCAACTGACATTTCCTCCGGAAGTGCGCTGTACACATGTCCAGTTAGCACGGAACGGGTCGTCAGAAGGAAAGGGAAGAAGGGAATCAACTATGGAGGAACCTATAGAATGTCTCACAGCGCATGGAGTAAAATATAATAATAATAACATACTTGACATAAAACAGGTGAGACAGTGCATAAGTTGATAACTAAAATCAACATCAACATCAGAGCAGCGGAAATCCAAATACAGCTTATTACAACTTTCCAAATTTACTGTCTCTAAACAAAAGAAAGCTAAAGTAGAAGATGCACCACTAATGCCCAAGCAGTGATCTTCAACAACACAGGGAGAATACTATATATATATATTACGTGGAAGCCTCCTGCTCGTCTCCGGATCATGTACCCGTGCATAACCAGCTAACTTGTCTCTAGTCTGCTCGTGTGAGCACCCAGAGTAATAAGAGGAGACATAAAACTCTGGGTCAGACATAAAGCCTGGTATGAGCGATAAGCATCTAAACAGAACAATAACAGGTATACTAAACCATACCTGAACCTGGACCTGCAACCAAAGAGTTAGTACCACATACCGTACAGTACTCTAAGGTGCCATAATAAACAGTGTAAAGAATACGGGGGTGGGGTGTGCATGTCATAATGATAGCAAACGAATCATCCATAGCAATCATCCTCACATCTCTCACTCAGTGCGTAAAGCATACGATGTCCACCACTGTCAATCACTAGACCCATCGAAGTAGTGACGAAGTTCAACTTGTACAACTACTGCTACTACCAAGCTTACCACATGGAGTCATGACCAAATCTTTACAAATGACCCCACTTCATTGGTTTATAGCCCTTTAGTCGTACCTAGGCCACTGTGGCCCTGAATCCGTTCACGTACTTCCCATACATAGTGATCCAAAGTTATAAACATCGATTGCCCCTTGGCACACGTCCCGCGGCAAAGCCCAATCATGAAGCCCACTCATTGGTTCCCAGCTGGATCCTGAGTCAAAGCTCCTCATTTGGACTTCCTTTGCATCTCGGGTTTTGATCGAATTGGAGTTGGTCTTCAAAAGAGTCGTCGCGTAGAAGGGATGGAAGTTCAATTTGGTTTGGCCCCATCTGTTTCAATCGGTTCGGTTCGGATGAATCATCCCCAGTCTCCCCGTTCAGTTCGGTTCGGGTTCACAGCGCTGCATCGGTTCGGGTCGGGTGTTCCACTTCGGGTCGGGTTGGGTTGCCATCCCTCATTCAGTTCGTGCTCCAGCTCTTGTGCCTCGTCTGGCCGATCCGATCCTACTCCATAGCTCCGATCTGATCCTGCTCCATAGCTCCGATCCGATCCTGCTCCATTGCTCCAATCCGATCCCCCTCGCTTGCCTCCTCCGATCCGATCTCGCTCCCTAGCCTACTTCGATCTGATCCTGCTCCATGGCTCCGATCCTATCCTCAGTCCAACTCCAAGTCGAAGCAGTGGCCTTTCTTCTTGCCAAACTTCTTTGTGCCAGATTCCAGTTCGGGTCGGGTTCCTTGCCCAGGACTCCAATCCGATCCTAGCCCATATCCGATCCGATCTGAAACCCTGCACAACTTTCTGCAACTTTTTCCAGCAACTTGTTTACGCCATTCGACGACGATTTCGAGCAATCTAACTATTCTAATCAACCAAAAATCGTTCCAAACAGTCATAGCAACATAGCAAACTAACCAAAAACACCAAAACAATGAATTTACATGTCAAAGTGGATCAAATATACCCAAAACCCCATATTTTCCCCTTAAGCATGTTTAAGCAAAACTAATCATAGGGTTAACAAAACTTAATCAAATTAAACCAAATTTCTACCAAAGGCATAAAATATTATTTTCGAATTTATGGATATTTTTCCAGAATTTATTAGTATATAAATTCGCTAATCTTCACTAATTACCCTTAATTAACTGTAATTAGTGTCAAAACGATGCTAATCACTCACCTTGGCCACAAACGAAATTCTCAGAACTGAAACCTTGCTGATTTGGGTGAATACTGATGTCTAACAACAGCTCTAGCCTTGCTTTCGTGTTTCCTCTCCTTAATTTGATGTAGATTAAGCCAAAACTTGATTAGAAAGTGATTAGAAGGTGATTTGGGTGTTGGAGGCCATTGCTAGGGTTGCAAGAAAGAAAGTGGCGGCTGGGAAATGAGGATAAGATCGTTCTCTAATTGATTTCAGCCTCCTCCTTACCCTAATCCCGAAATTCCCCATTGATCCTAGCTGTTAATCACCCGGTTAAGCCCAATTAAGCTGTTTTTCACCATCTGAAACTTGTTTCAGCCATATTTCCCAAACGGTGAGTCCGTTTGGCTAATGTGACCACTCTACGGAATTGTAAACCATCATCCGGAGCTGATAGAAGTGGTTTCAGGTCAAAATTCCTTTCCAGTCAAAAGTTATGGCCAAAATAGTGCCAACTAGGGGTAAAATGGTCACTTAAAAATCGGGAAAAATCATGAACATGGGAAATGACCCCAATAGTAGTCTCCCAAAGTTACATGACCATACGACTTCATATGTGAAAGAAATAAATATTCTACGGTCCTATGATGCATAGAATACGGGTCGTTACACTCTCCCCCCCTTAAGAAATTTCGTCCCCGAAATTCCTTAAGCCAAAACATACAAAAGATCCCGCATGCCTAACAGCCACATACAACAATCAAACATGCAAAGCAACCAAACAAGCCTATCCTAGCATGCGGAAAACTAAATCAAAGTCAAAATCTTACCAGGCAAAGAGTTCTGGGTATGTCTTCCTAATGTTCTCCTCTGTCTCCCAAGTGCAATCATTCTCGTCCTCGCTCCAATGAACCTTGACTAGCTTCACCGCCTTCCTTCGAAGTTGTCTCATGTCGTGTTCGACAATACGGGCCGGCTTGCGGTTCCTAACCGCCTCGGGTTCTACTTCGAAGTCCTCTAACTGATCTGGTGAAGTAGTCATATCTGAGTCGTGAACGAACTTCCTTAGTTGGGAAACATGAAATACATTGTGAACTCCTGCCATCTTCTCTGGTAAGCCAATTCTATGTGCCAAATTCCCGACTGGTTCAAGAACAGGGAATGGGCCAACAAATCTTGGTGCCAACTTGCCTCTCCTGCCAAATCGTATTACGCTCTTCAACGGGGAAATCTTAACAAACACCAAGTCACCAGTGGAGAATTTTAGGTCTCTTCTCCTCTTATCAGCATAACTCTTCTGCCTATCTTGGGCAGCCTTCATTCGTTGTTGAATGATCTTGATCTTATCTGAAGTTTCCCTCACCACATCTGGTCCAAGCATAAACTTCTCGCCAGTCTCTATCCAACATGATGGTGAGTTGCAGGGTCTTCCGTACAAAGCTTCAAACGGAGCCATACCGATACTGGATTGGTAGCTATCATTATATGCAAACTCTACTAGATGCAAATGGTCATCCCATGATCCACCAAAATCCAATATACATGCTCTCAAGAGATCTTCCAAAATACGATTCACCCTCTCCGTCTGACCGTCGGTCTGAGGATGATATGCGGTACTGAGATGTAACTTTGACCCTAGAGCCTCTTGTAAGCTCTTCCAAAACCCACTAGTGAACAACGGGTCTCAGTCACTCACAATGCTTTTAGGTACTCCATGAAATCACACTACCCACTTCATATACAATTCTGCCAACTTGGCTGCCGTTCTGGTCGATTTGACTGGTATAAATCTTGCACTTTTAGTCAATCGGTCCACAATCACCCAAATGCTATCATGTCCCGATCTAGTTCTTGGTAAACCATCGATGAAATCCATTGAGACTTGCTCCCATTTCCATTCGGGAATTTCTAATGGTTGCAATAACCCACTAGGCCTCTTTTGCTCGACTTTAACTAGCTGGCAATTCATGCATTTGGATATAAACCTCCCAATGTCTCTTTTCATCCCTTCCCAGTAGTAGGTCTGCTTCATGTCTCGATACATCTTATTACCACCGGGGTGTATAGTCAGTTTTGAGTGATGACACTCTCTAAGCACTTCATCCCTCAATCCGTTGACATTGGGTACAACAAGCTTTCCATTCTTTCTATGCCATCCTTCTCGATCAAGCCCATACTTGTTCATCTCCTCATCGATACCCATCTCTAACTTGGAGATGATTTCCAATAGGTTAGGATCGTCCCTCTGACTAGAGCCGATCCGCTCAATTAAAGTAGGTGTGACCGTCAAACTTGCTAACATTTCTGGATTCAATTCGCACTTTGGTCTGAAATCAAACCCCGCGATATACTCCAGTTGCTTCCATTCAAGAAACATAGCCCCTAAACTGGCATGTCTCCTACTCAGGGCATCAGCTACCGCATTACCTTTCCCAGGTGTATATGCGATATCAAAATCATAGAAAGCCAAGAATTCTAACCACCTTTGTTGCCGGAGATTTAGATCCTTCTGGGAGAAGAGATACTTCAACGACTTATGATCTATAAACAGCTCAAATCTTTCTCCCAAGAGATAGTGTCTCCACATCTTTAACGCGAACACGATCGCTGCCAATTCCAAATCATGGGTAGGGTATCTTCTCTCGTGCGGTTTCAATTGCCGACTTGCATAGGCTACAACTCTACCACCTTGCATCAATACAGCACCCAGTCCGGTACCACAGGCATCCGTGTATACCGTCAACTCTTCATTCCCCTTAGGAATGACTAACACTGGTGCGCTTGTCAACTTGTCCTTTAGACTCTTGAATGCATTCTCGCACCTTTCATCCCAGACAAAAGCTTGATTCTTCTTGGTCAACTGGGTCAATGGTGCTGCTATCTTGGAGAAACCTTGGATAAACTTACGATAATATCCAGCTAATTCCAAGAAACTTCTTACATCTGTTACATTCTTGGGCGTAGGCCAATCCTGTACCGTAGCCACCTTCGCCGGTCCACGGCAATACCATTTTCGGAAACAACATGACCCAAGAACCTCACTTTCCTCCTCCAGAAGTGACACTTTGAAAACTTTGCTTTCAATTGGTGTTTTCCCAACACCTCCATCACTATTCTTAAATGTTCCTTGTGTTCTTCCTCTGTCCTCGAATAGACCAAAATATCATCAACGAACACAAGGACAAACCTATTCAACTGATCTCTGAATACCCTATTCATAAGATCCACAAAATATGCTGGGGCATTGGTCAGCCCGAATGGCATAACCAACCACTCATAAAATCTAGACGACGTCCGAAATGCCGTTTTAGCTATACTCTCAGCTTCCACTCTAAGCTGATGAAAACCTGTCGCGAGATCCAACTAAGAAAATACTCTCGCGCCACTCAACTGATCGAACAAATCATCTATCCACGGTAGAGGATACTTGTTCTTCCTCGTCACTTTATTCAACTCGCGGTAGTCTACACACAAACGAAGGGAACCATCCGCCTTGGTAGCAAACACAACTGGTGCTCCCCATTCAGAAACAATCCTTCTGATAAATCCCTTCTTCAAAAGATCGCTGACTTGCACCTCGAGCTCTCGCTGCTCCCTTGATGCCATACGACGAAGTGGCATCACTATAGGTCTGGCATCTTTCACCAAATCAATACGGAACTCAATCTCTCGATGTGGTGGAAGCCCGGTCACTTCTTCGAAAACATCCGGATACTGGCCAACCACGGGCAAACCTGACAACTCACTATGCGGAATGTCGAGGGAGTTTAGAAAACTAGCCAATACCCCCTCACTGGGTAGACCACCAAACACTATCCTCCGCCCATCATCCGCTCTAGCTGTCACTAAAAAGCCCTCACAGTCTACCACCACCCCGTATCTTTGGAGCCAATCTACTCTCAGAATAATGCCAAACCCAGCAAAGCCCAAAACAAAGCAATCACAAACAAACATGCATCCATGACTCGATAAGACCACATTACGACAAATCATGTTAAGGCTAGTCGAACCACCAATCGGGTTCGTCACTACTAAAGGTCTATCGACAATCTTGGGCTCCAATCCCAACCTATCTACCAGGTCACTAGATATGAAAGAACTGGAAGCTCCGGTATCAAACAAAACTCTAACAGGAACATCATAAACAGAAAGCATACCTTGAATGACGACATTCTTTCCCTTCTCCGCCGCTGTTGGGGCATTCGACGAAGAAGGAATAGCATTAAGGGCGTAGGCTTTCACCATTTGCTTTTCTTTAGGGGGTTGCGGACACTTGTCCTTGTGATGTCCCATTTGGCCACAGTTGAAGCACTTCCTATCCGCTGGCTTGGCCCGACAATTACTAGCATAATGGCCCTTCTTACCACAGCTGAAGGACTCAACATCTTGCTTATTCTTTTTCTTCTGGCCATCCTTAGTCTGATTCTGCTTTCTCTTATTCTGGGAACCACCCTTGCCTCCACCACTTGCTTGTGGTTTTGGCTCTTCTGCAGATGCAACCTCAGTCTTCGGCTTAGAGTAGAGACTTTCTGATCTTAATGCTTTCCCCACAATCGATTCAAACGTCTCATCGATGTGGTTAATAAGCCTTTCCCCCAAGTACTGATCCAAACCAGTTATGAATTTCTCATTCTTCTTCTCGGCAGTATCAATAAGAGATAACCCATATTTTGACAAAGTGTCGAATTCAGCAATATACTCCGAGACAGCTCTGCCATTCTGCTTGAGCTCCAAGAATTTCTTAAACAGCACTGACTTCTGAGCAGCTGGAATGAACTTCTCGCTAAAGCGGGCCTTAAACTGCTCCCAAGTAATCTGATCTTCGGGAGTAGCTGCCTTTATAGCATTCCACCAATTCATTGCCCGCCCTTGCAGCTGACGGGATGCTAGCTTTCTCTTCATCGCATCCTCGATACCCAAATCCTCGAAGATACGTTCGCAACTATCCAACCAATCCTGAACATCCGTAGCCGACTCCGTTCCGTGGAACGACTTCCCACCAAGGCTAGTATAATCCTTATTCAGCTTGGCGAAGTCGACTCTCGGCGCCTGCACTATTGGACCACCACCATTTCCACCATTGGGAGCTGCCCTCTGCACATCCCTAAGCATCTCTCTCATGAGGTTAGTAAACATCGTCCTCATGTCAGTAGCATTCCCATTATTGGCCCCTCTACCGGTACCTCTAACATATCGGCTCATCGTCAATCTGAAAAAGGAAACGATTAACAACCCCATAGTGGTGCTAGTGCAGTACGACTTCACTCTTATACTACTAATAGTATATATATATAGCTTTTGAAAACCAAAATAATCACAAATACGCTCTCTCGTATACGTATACTATCTCTCCCTGATAACTTCCTTAGGTTAACTACGCAACCTAGAGCTCTGATACCAAGTGTGACGGCCCACCTCGCACCAACCGACATTCCCTCCGGAAGTGCGCTGTACACATGTCCAGTTAGCACGGAACGGGTCGTCAGAAGGAAAGGGAAGAAGGGAATTAACTAACGAGGAACTTATAGAATGTCACACAACGCATGGAGTAAAATATAATAATAATAACATACTTGAGATAAAATAGGTGAGACAGTGCATAAGCTGATAACTAAAATCAACATCAACATCAGAGCAGCGGAAATCCAAATACAGCTTATTACAACTTTCCAAATTTACAGTCTCTAAACAAAAGAAAGCTAAAGTAGAAGATGCACCACTAATGCCCAAGTAGTGATCTTCAACAACACAGGAAGAATACTATATATATTACGTGGAAGCCTCCTGCTCGTCTCCGGATCATCTACCCGTGCATCACCAACTAACCTGTCTCTAGTCTGCTCGTGTGAGCACCCAGAGTAATAAGAGGAGACATAAAACTCTGGGTCAGACAAAAAGCCTGGTATGAGCGATAAGCATCTAAACAGAACAATAACAGGTATACTAAACCATACCTGAACCTGGACCTGCAACCAAAGAGTTAGTACCACATACCGTACAGTACTCTAAGGTGCCATTATAAATAGTGTAAAGAATACGGGGGTGGGGTGTGCATGTCATAATGATAGCAAACTCATCATCCATAGCAACCATCCTCACATCTCTCACTCAGTGCGTAAAGCATACGATGTCCACCACTGTCAATCACTAGACCCATCGAATTAGTGACGGAGTTCAACTTGTACAACTACTGCTACTACCAAGCTTACCACATGGAGTCATGACCAAATCTTTACAAATGACCCCACTTCATTGGTTTATAGCCCTTTAGTCGTACCTAGGCCACTGTGGCCCTGAATCCGTTCACGTACTTCCCATACATAGTGATCCAAAGTTATAAACATCGACTGCCCCTTGGTATACATCCCGCAGCAAAGCCCACTCATTGGTTCCCAGCTGGATCCCGAGTCAAAGCTCCTCATTTGGACTTCCTTTGCATCTCGGGTTTTGATCGAATTGGAGTTGGTCTTCAAAAGAGTCGTCGCGTAGAAGGGATGGAAGTTCAATTTGGTTTGGCCCCATCTGTTTCAATCGGTTCGGTTCGGATGAATCATCCCCAGTCTCCCCGTTCAGTTCGGTTCGGGTTCACAGCGCTGCATCGGTTCGGGTGTTCCACTTCGGGTCGGGTCGGGTTGCCATCCCCCATTCAGTTCGTGCTCCAGCTCCTGTGCCTTGTCTGGCCGATTCGATCCTACTCCGTAGCTCCGATCCGATCCTGCTCCATAGCTCCGATCCAATCCTGCTCCATTGCTCCGATCCGATCCCCCTCGCTTGCCTCCTCCGATCCGATCTCGCTCCCTAGCCTACTCCGATCTGATCCTGCTCCATGGCTCCGATCCGATCCTCAGTCCAACTCCAACTCGAAGCGGTGGCGTTCCTTCTTGCCAAACTTCTTTGTGCCAGATTCCAGTTCGGGTCGGGTTCCTTGCCCAGGACTCCAATCCGATCCGAGCCCATATCCGATCCGATCCGAAACTCTGCACAACTTTCTGTAACTTTTTCCAGCAACTTGTTTACGCCATTCGACGACGTTTTCGACCAATCTAACTATTCTAATCAACCACAAATCGTTCCAAACAGTCATAGCAACATAGCAAACTAACCACAAACACCAAAACAATGAATTTACATGTCAAAGTGGATCAAATATACCCAAAACCCCGTAATTTCCCCTTAAGCATGTTTAAGAAAAACTAAACATAGGGTTAACAAAACTTAATCAAATTAAACCAAATTTCTACTAAAGGCATAAAATATTATTTTCGAATTTATGGGTATTTTTCCAGAATTTATTAGTGTATAAATTCGCTAATCTTCACTAATTACCCTTAATTAAGTGTAATTAGTGTCAAAACGATGCTAATCACTCACCTTGGTCACAAACGAAATTCTCAGAACTGAAACCTTGCTGATTTGGGCGAATACTGATGTCTAACAGCAGCTCTAGCCTTGCTTTCGTGTTTCCTCTCCTTAATTTGATGTAGATTAAGCCAAAACTTGATTAGAAGGTGATTTGGGTGTTGGAGGCCGTTGCTAGGGTTGCAAGAAAGAAAGCGACGGTTGGGAAAAGAGGAAAAGATCGTTCTCTAACTGATTTCAGTCTCCTCCTTACCCTAATCCCGAAATTCCCCATTGGGCCTAGCTGTTAATCACCCGGTTAAGCCCAATTAAGCTGTTTTTCACCATCTGAAACTTGTTTCAGCCATATCTCCCAAACGGTGAGTCCGTTTGGCTAATGTGACCACTCTACGGAATTGTAAACCATCATTTGGAGCTAATGGAAGTGGTTTCAGGTCAAAATTCCTTTGCAATCAAAAGTTATGGCCAAAAGAGTGCCAACTAGGGTAAAATGGTCATTTAAAAATCGGGAAAAATCATGAACATGGGACATGACCCCAATAGTAGTCTCCCAAAGTTACATGACCATACGACTTCATCTGTGAAAGAAATAAATATTTTACGGTCCTGTGATGCGTAGAATACGGGTCGTTACAAACATTTATCCTCCTCTTAATCCTAGAACCAAAAATCTGCTTACGGTAGCTAGTAAAAGTCTCATTTAAATCCATCTGAATAGTAAATTCCACATCATTAACCAAAATAGAATGAATCAAATTATTACGGCTCCTCTTATTAGCCATACTATGAAAAAAATTTGTGTTATTATCTCCCTCTTTAATGCATTGAACCCAGGCTCTTTGCTTCCATATGACCTCTTCTTTTTCCCGGATCAACTTAAGATCAAGCCGAAGGTTGCAAAGCTTATCCCTCTCACTGGAATTAAGAATCCTGGACTCACTAATCTTATCTAATTCCAACATCTCACACAAAATTTTATCCTTCCTAATTCTAACACTCCCAAAAATATATTTATTCCAACGCTTAAGAAAAAATCTGAGTTAACCCAATTTAGCAACAAAAATCTTAGTAGGATTACCATTATACAAATTATTGAAATAAAACAAAGAATCCCATTTAAGCACAACTAAATTATGAAAATTAGAATCTAAAAGCAACATTTTCTCAAATTTGAAACTATTACTAATAGATAAATTCGAATCACAAGAAAGAATGATGGGACAATGATCAGAATATAAAAACGGCAAACCTTTAACTCCACAAATAGAAAACCTATCTTCTACCCCACTACTAGTAAAAAAAATGTCTAATAATGCAAAAGAGGGGTAATCCCTCACATTAGACCAAGTAAACAATCTATTGCTAAGAGGAATCTCAATCAAATTATTATCCAAAATGAAATCATTGAATTCCTCCATATCAGAGAAATCTCTTTCTCTAGGCTATCTCTCCCCCAAAAACCTAGTGACATTGAAATCTTCCCCCACAATCCATTGATTAGGGGCAAGATCCCTAAAATTAGCACATTCCACCTACAAAAGTCTCCTCTCTATTTTAGTATGAGGTCCATACACATTAGAAATGCCCAATAAAGAATTATTTATAAGGTAGGCTAAAATGACGTGTAGGGAATACAATTTAGGAATCTCCTGAATGAGTCTAAATTGATTATCCTTCCAACCAATCATAAGACCCCCTGCACTACATATAGAAGGTAGGCAAGCCTAATTTCGAAAGTGAGACCCATCTAACCTCCTATAAAAACAAGGATCAGGATTCTCTATTTTAGTTTCCTGAAGCAAAGAAATATCAATATGGAAATATTTAAAAAAGGACCTAACCTTAACACATTTTTTAGGATCATTAAGACCCCTAATATTCCAACTAACAATTCTCAACATCGCAAAGAATTAACTCTCTCTAACTCCCTATTTCTTATGTAATCCGCATCTAACTCAACATCCAAAAATATAAAAGCAGTATCATTAGCAAGTTGAAATAACTGACTAGACGAAAGGCTACCTAAAGCAAAAGGTGAATACTCGCTACCATAAACAGGAACCATACCTGAGCCCAAACCCGAATCACAACTACTAGGACTCGAGCTCGGGAACCAACCATGACATGAAGAGGAGTAAGATCTAATCCTCGCGCTGCGGCGGACCAATCCAGAACTTGGAGTAACTCTCCTACGCCTCCCCTTTCTCGACAAAGAAGAGGACACCTCACTGATCGAAGAATGCCCTCTATAAACCTCGAACAAACCATCTCTATCCGAAACACTAATCTGACCAGGAGACTCTATCAGTGAACCAGACATCACACATTCCACCTGAAACACACAAAAATCGGGCCTCAAGAACAGGGAAATGAGTCTCACACCCGCCATAACCCACAACACTAATGCAGCCATGCTCATCAGATAGGATCTTAATACTGCTCACATCATTACACATCGGTCTATCTATCAAAGCTAACAGCACAAAGATGTCACCACTATCAAACACGCTCCTAAAGATGACATCCTAGCTACGAAAACCACTATAAAAAGTTCTCAGACTATCTACCATACTATCCCACTCAAAAATAGAATCACCGCAGTCATAAAAGAAATGACTGTTTCCTACTCTCAGCTCCAAACTACCAGCATATACAGAATCCACTCTCCAAGCCAAAGCCTTGTCAGAATTAACATCACGGCACGTTGAATGCCTCAACCTAGATTGCACCGTACCCATGCAAATCCCCCCTTTTGACGTCAACAGCTGCCCCTTGCCAAAGCCCCTTGAATTCTCACTGAATTCCATACCCACCATACCACTACTAACATCAGAATCTGTCTCAGGAGAAAGAATTCCCAACACAACATTACCAGATCCTACCCACTTTGTCTCCAAATTCTTACCATCTTTGGGACAAACACCCTTATCAGACTTTCTCGACAATGACTTCATTGAAGAACCTTCCAAAGATTCATTCTTATACAAAGCAGAAGTCTTGTTATTCTCCTGCAACGAAGAGTAAAGCTCAATCCCATCCGATTCAAACTTAGCAACGCATTCCCCTTCTTCATCGAAATCCATCAATACTCCAAAGCTATTAAACACCCTCAAATCATCAGCTACTCGCCATTCAGACCCTACTTCTTCAAATAAAGAAGACTTGGCTATAACAGGAGAAAACTCCGTATGTTTATCAGTATCTTCACCTTTCATATCCACCGAGTCTATACCCGTCATCATCTCCTTTCCCAAACCAACCCTCGACAACTCAATCCCCATGCCATCATTGAACAACAACAACACTGGATTACCAACACAGCTCTGAACGAAAGGATCCAAATCCATTGGATCAAATTACTGTGATGCCAAGTACCTCTCAGAATAACCCACCATCACATCTTCACAAATCAGCGAACCGTCTTGCAACTCATTATCCATATCACCCACAATATCCCAATCTACAACAGTCCTTGATTCAACACCCTTTTGGTCAGAAATCCTCTCAGGTCTCTTAATAAAAGCATCATCACCTTTCGAGAAGCCCAGAAAAACAGCATCTTCTCAAACACAATTTAGTTTCGTATTTATAATATCGAAATGCAATAGAATCTCATTCAAAAGCAGTATCCCCTTCTTCTTATACTTTGAATCTGAGTCAGTAAAAATTCTCCTTAATTTCAAGAAATTAGTACAAAATGAAAGAGCATGCTCCTTCCTCCCAAGCGGACGAGGTATAGGAGGATAAACAACATTTCTTGAAACAATAAGAACCCTTTTTCGCTACAGCAAACCATCCACTAATCCCTCAAAGTGCCAACCCATCAATAGCAACATATACGCACCATCATTCTTCAGATTAGAATTAATCATTTCATAAGGATTTATGAAGGAAATAATCTTCTAGCATAATTCAAACAGTTAAAGTGCAAATATTCAAAAACCGATTTTCCTCTATAAATCTCTAGACAGAAGAACTTCCGATGCCCAAATCCACCGCAAGAGAAGCATCGAATCATATTCCTACAATCTTTAGCGATATGTCTCAATTCTACACATCTGAAGCACAAACGTTGTCTCGGAATCGAACGTTTTCTCAAGATCAAATTCCAATTTGAATCCCAAGAAGAATTATGGACATCTGCCTCATCACATCAACGTAAGAACAATGTGATTTACTCTTCGAATTAGATAAAGAGGAAGAACAATTCATTTGAAATTGGCTATCATTATCCAAACTAAAGACTTGACGAATAGAAGAAGAAACGGGGCGGATAGTTATTGGGATTTATATAAGAAAAAGAAGAGAAGAAGAAAAACAAACACATAATCTCACAGCGGAAGGACAACATATAATAATTAAATAATAGTTCATGAAGCTATTAAAAAATACATTTGATTTTATTTTATAACGATTTTCAGAATTAATTATCATAAGCATACCAATATTTGCAGCGGAAATAAATAATAATACTTCTGGAAAGCTCCATCTTCATCTTCATAATGTTGTTTTCAATAACTTAAACTCAGGCTGACCCGAGCGTATTACAAAAAAAGAAACAAAACAAACACTCGGATCAGAACTAAAATATTTTCATGTCAGTTAAATCAAATTCATGTGATGATATGAGTGCAATAACTTAAGAGATGTTACGGGTTTCCATGTCCTAAGGTTCCGTTAAACTAGATACTATATAATACAATATGCTATTATAATAACATCTATGGTTAAGTATAAAATAATAAAATAGTGTAATTAGGATTACCATTATTACCCCTATAATGTTTATACCGTTGCCGTACACTTTGCATATAACACACCAGTACGTTGGCGGATAGGGATGCGTCGTGATACAACAACGTTAGATCAAAATCGTAGGGGGCTCGATCAGGATAATATGACAAGGCACACAAGGAATGCCCAGACTATGAATATACTAGTTGCACGCCCAAAATGGTGGTAATGCATAGCCGTGACTACTGCCCACCTCGGACAACACTCCTAAATCACGAATGCGCATCAAATCAAATCAATCAAACCAAGGGACAATAGTAATAAATGGAGAAGTGTTGCCGATGGAGGTAGCTAACCCCACTTGGTCATGGTATAGCCCTGTTTTAGTCATTTTAGTTATGACTCGAAGATCAAGGACATCCATCAACGTTCTCTTTCTTCAAATCCAGTAATCGAATCCAATCCATCCTACTTCATTCTGGAACTCCACCGCGTACACAGTTGTCAAAGTGGTTTTTGGTATTGGTAGGGAGTATTGTCAAAGTGGTCAGTTCTTTTACATTTCAAAGGGGTTCGTACCTCATATCAAAATATAGATTTTCTTAAAAGTCATTTCAATATTCAAAGTAGAATATTATTCATAATAAAATCTCCATTTAAAGCAATTTAAAATCTTGGAAGAATTCCAACTTTAAAATAATTTGAATATCAGAATAGTTAAAATATATTTGAATTAGTTTAGATATACAATTGAAATAGTTTAAAAATAAATAATTTGTATTTAAGATAGAATTTTCAGATTTAGTAAAATCTATAATTAAAATATAAAATAGTTTATAAATAAATATTTAATTATTAAAATGGTTTATTTAAATAATAAATAAATTAGTTATAAGATAAATAGTTTATAAAGAAAAGTAATTATTATTAAAGTAGTTTATAAAATGATTTAAAATACTATAGTTAGAATTAGAATCGTTTCTCCAAAATTTAACCAAACAAGAAATCATATTTTAGTTTCAAATCAATTCGACTAAGTTTCGATATCTTAATTCAAAAGGATTTGACTTCCCATTTATGTTTCAATTTGATTAACATGTAAAAGTGTTTATTTTTTACGCTCATATTTTATATTTATTGCAAATAAATAAATTTTACATTGGGTATTTTCATATATTTTCACAGCTTGTTCATCAATCCTCATGCACCCCTAAAAAGCAAAGATATTACACAAGAAGAAGATCAATTTTGAATATTTTATCCTATGTGCTTCTGGAGTCTAATAAGCGTCCTTGTTTGGAAGAATTAATCACATGCAAATCTTTTGTTAATCAATTAGCCACATGGAAGATTTGGAAGATATGGAAGATATTCACCATGATATGCTCAGATATTCTTAAAGATTATTTCCAAACAAGCTTATTCAAGAAGGGCATGTGATATGATAATAATTCTGGGAAAAGAGGCCCATTTATTCATAGATCTGATTAGGGTTTGGCCTATCTCACCTATAAATATACGTTGTAACCGTTGTAAACATACGCCATTATTTTGTATTCTCTTTTGTTCTAAATAAAGTTTTCTTTATTCTAGTTTATTGTTCTTTTCTTTCATAACAATTTGTGTGTCTACTCAATTAGTTTTGGTAGAACACATATTGTTATTTTTCTTTTATTATTGCATTTTAGTAATTGACCGTTTGATTATGTTCAACGACAATCCTACTTTTAATTTTATGTTATTGTTCTAGTTGTTATTTTCTTTTTTTCTTGTAATTGGTTCATTTCTTTTTAATTGTTGAATTTGATATTGATCTGATTAGATTCAGATCCATAGTAAATTCAATTGCATCAATTCAAAACCATCTCCAAAATATTGTATAACTCACCTAAGAATATATAAATAATAAAATTTAAAACACCTCCCTGTGATTTGACCTTCATATTACACGATCTGTGCTCTTGTAGAATTTAATTTAAATTTCACGCTTTTTTATTTCATAGGAAAGCGACGATCAAGTTTTTGGCGCCATTGCCGGGAGGTAACGATTAAATTTTATTATTTATTTAATTTCTGATTCATGTTAGTTTTTATTTTATTTTCTTCTTGTTTTTGTTTGAAAAAAAAACTCTTGATTGGTAGATTGGATATTATTTATTGATATTGCAATCTCCAAAACCAAGGAAAAAAAAATCTTGCTACCTTTTTTATTATGTCTTTCCATTTTATTTCTCAATCTTCTTCTTCTCTTTTACAAAATTTTCCTTCTTTTCAATAATAAAAAAAGAGCCGAGAATATTTGCTTTCCCTTTTCTTCTTGTGTTTCCTTTCTTAGGTTCTTCTTCCTTTTAAGTTCTTCCAAATACAAACACCACAGACCCTCAACGTACCCCCTCAACATACACACAACCCTCCGCGATCAATTTCATACCCACGTTCATCCATCAGTTCACAAATCAACTCTGACCAGATCCATATTTAATCAACACAATACAATCATCACCACACTTCTGAAACAACTGTCTCTAACACCTTCCTGCTTCACGCAAATATCCTTAAATCCATCACATAAACCTCACGTCCCAAGACTCCCCACCATAAATAGCTCCTACTTTCATCAACAGACCATCCGCGTCCCTCTTGTCTCAAAACCACCTTCAAGCAACCACAACGCATAAAACCCAAATCACCAAAGTCATCAACTCCTTTGCATCACCTCTGCCTTGTTAGTGGATCATCAACTATCCCCATCTACCCATTCACACTACTGTTTGCATCACAACCACACGCTCACGCCCTCTTCTAAGTTCAAACCACCTAACGCCATCCACTGCAAATCCCTCGCCAACCTACATCAAAAACCATCAGAACCAATTTCTTCGAACAACATCCGTTCATCATTACTGTTATCGCATCAGGCATCATCAGAAACTGATCCGATCAACGCTAATCCATCTCCCCATCTATCAATCCACAAACCCGATTTAAACCCAATTCGAATTCCAAAGCGCGACAAACCAAATTATGACGGTCTGAATATCCTGCTCCCGAAATCCAAATATCCAATCCCAATTCACAGATCCGAACCATTGATGAATCGAAAGCCAAATTCGTAATTTTCGATTCAAAGAAAAAAAGATAAAATTTAGGTCTGATTGGATTTCGATTCCATGCGAGATTTGTTTCCTAGGGACGATTTTGTTGATTTCTTTTCTGAGATTTTGTTGAGACTTTCTTTTGGTTTTGACTGGATTTATATCATGGGTTTCCTTTTTTTCGAACAGTTACATCTTGACATGTTGACCTTCTGAACGCGTGACCCTGGTTTACCTCAAGTGTATTTAGCTTGTGTGATTTAAATCTAAGAGACATATATTTTATGATTTTGTTTGAATCTCCTGCGTCGGTTGAACTGGTCTTGTTTAAGCTTTTAGGTGTGAGTTTAGTTTTAATTGGCTCTAGTTGTTTTCTTCTTTTCTTTGAATTTAGATTTTTTTTAGTTGAAGTCTAGTCAGCTTGTTTTTTTTTTGCCTTTTTGTTATTTTTGGATTTTTTGTAATTTTTTTCTTCAAAGATGTTTGTTAGTTTTGTTTTGATTTGCCAATTCAGTTGTTTTCTTAAAAAAAAAAGATTCAAGTCAAGACTGAAGGATCAAACTTAGAAAAAGGTTCAAACAAAAAAACGAGAATCTAGAGGCCGAGAAAGGCAAATAGTGGATTTTAATCGCTAAAGCTATTTAAAATTTCTGGATGGACTGACATACCCCATGGTAAAATTTTCTGAACTTTACAGGTGCTCTGCTACGAAAAAAAAATATAGACATTGCTTGTAAAAAATTTCTGTTGGGGCCGTGGCTTGCTTGTACAATTTTTAATTTCTGCAATTATTTTTGTGTGATTGTTGTCTTGGCTGCATTCTAAAATAAATTTAGTTACGACCAAAGCCCTAACAAACATAAGGTGAGGAAGTCATTACCTTTCCTTGGCTCCAAAACAATTAAACTTTGTCATTTGCATACGCCTTGGACTTAAATAAAAATTGGTTAGACGTTGGCCATAGGAGCAGAACTCAAGCTCAACAGGGCAAACAAATTTGGTTAAATATCTTAGATTTGGAAATTTATTTTGCTGTGTGGAATCCGTTTTATTCCTCTTGTAAAGGACAGTGATACGTATTACATCAGGAATTTTTCGACAATCTAGCAATTTTTCTAATCTATTTATTTAATTTGATTTGCAAAATATTTAGCTGCAAGAGTGTATTTTGTGAAATAGATTATCTCAATGATCGCGGTTATATATTAGTTCAATTTATTGAACTTCTAACAAAAGAGGTTGCATACTACCCGTAAAACATTGGTCGTATCCCTTAATATTTATACTATACGTGAACGGCCATAAGACTCTCTTCCCTCTTCAAATAGAGATTATCAAGTAATAAGATATACTTGAGTTCGCTATTTATTTTGATTAGGAGTTTCTTGTGTCAACCTTAAGTCTAGGATTCTCTTTGGTTGCATTTAACAACAATGAGTGAAAAAAGTGTTAACTAACATAATTTTCCTAGCGGTTCTCGAATAAACCAAAACTTTCCAAATAAGTTGGATCAAAATTGATTAAACCGAAACTATCCAAACAAGAGGGATCAAAATCGAGTAAATCAAAATTTTCAACATCTCAATATCGAAATGGATAGATCCTTATCTCTTCGTGATTGATGTTTTCCAACTAGAACCGTTTAACCCTCTGTCATCGTGTACCCACCAGCTGAAGGAAACAATTTTGAGCTTAAACATTCTTTTATTCAAGGGGTAACAAAATTTACTGGGTCTGAAAATGCTTATGAATTTCTAAGTGAATTTGAATTGTGTGCGTCCAGAACAAAAATGCAACAATTATCTAACGAATCGATCATTCTAAGGCTAATCCCATTTGCACTACTTGAAAGCACTAAAAGATGGCTAAATTCTCGTCCAAAACATTCCATAAGAAGTTGGGATGAATTTGTCACTGCATTCTTGAAAAAGATTTTCCTTTTCCATAAAACTCTAAAAATCCGAACCGAGATAAATCCATTTTGTCAAAATGATGGGGAATCTTTTTCAAAATACTTTGAGAGATTGAACCAACTATTATATAGTTGTCCTCATCATGGAATTCTAAAAGATCACTTATGTCAAATTGCATATGAAGGGCTAAACTATCAGACTAGAACTCAACTAGAATCAATGTGTGGAGAAGACTTTATGTCTAAGACGGCCGATGAAGCTTGGAGATTCTTAGAAGATTATTCTGAAAAGGACATGCAATGGGAATCAATTCGTGTTCCCATTCGTACTTCTACTAGAGGAATGCATGTCGTGGACCCAAGCCAAATTTCCTTAGAAAATCAAACCCCTCAAGTCGGAGAAGGGCTACCCCCTATTACTCTCAGGACCAAGCTAATGCTGTAGCTCAAAATAGTCCTTACTCATCCACGTACAACCCTAGTTGGAGGAACCACCCAAACTTTTCTTGGTCAAATCCTAATAATTCGGCAAACCCATCTCACATGCAACCCTTTATTCGAAATTCGAATTATCAAGCTCCATCTCCCAATTCTCAAACCTCTCAAGTTGCACCTCAATTCAAACAACCTTGTAGGAACCTCAACTTTAAATCATCAACCTAATCCTCTCAATCTTCTCAACTGTCACAAGAAATTGTGCATTTAGAGAAATAGTTGAACTCTCGTGAAGCTAAAATGAACTTACACGCCGCTAAACTCGACCAAATGATGAATATGATGAAGGAACTAATGAAAAGTAACAAGAAAGGAAAGTTGCCTAGTCAACCCGAGGTGAATCCAAAATATAACTCTCGTGCTGTAAATTCTTGTGAGGATGAAAACCATAATTCGGTCAATGCTGTTACAACCCTTCGATCTGGAAAGAGGATTGATAATAATGTGGGAAACTCTGACGAACCTTCCAACTTGACCCTAATGCCAAATATTGATGATCACCCATTGGCTTCGAATGCCAATTATTATGAACCTCCACTTCCCTTAAATGTTGGCAATCCCAACAGTTCTTCTCCTAGTGTCGGTAAACCCAACTCACCTTCGAAAATCAATGTTGGCAATACCAACATTTCGTCTTCTACGCCCTACCACCTTCTTCCTCGAATGATGAAACTGATCACAGAGTCGAAAAACCAATAGCTCCATTTCCCCATAGAATCAATAACAAGAAGAAGGCGGCAAATTTCGATAAAATTTTGGAAATTTTCAAGCAAGTTCGTGTGAACATTCCTCTTATAGACACCATTGAAAAAATTCCTAAATATGCTAAAGGTATTAAGGAATTGTGTACACAAAAACATGTGACTAACGTCCCAAAAATTGCCTTTCTAACTGCGAATACAAGCTCTATTCTTTCGAATCTTGCCCCAGTCAAGTACAAAGACCCTAGCTGCCCTACGATTGATTGCAAAATAGGGAACACCCACATCTCTCGTACCCTAATTGATCTTGGTGCCAGTGTCAATCTTCTTCCTTATACTGTTTATCGTCAACTTGGATTAGGGGAGATTAAACCAACAAACATCACTCTTCAGCTAGCTGACCGATCTATCAAAAAGCCATTGGGAGTCATCGAAGACGTCTTGATACAATCAAACAGTTTCACTTCCCTGACAATTTCATAGTTCTAGAAACCAAGCATGTCTCAGATCCCAATGTTTAAATACCGTTGATATTAGGAAGCCCTTACTTAGCTACCTCAAATGCTGTCATTAATTGTAGGAACGGTCAACTTCGACTTTCCTTCGGGCACCTAACCATTGAGCTAAACATCTTTAATCTCAACAAACAACCTAGGGATTTTGAGATTGATGAAATTGACATGATTCAAACCACAATTGATGAAACCTCTAATGACACTTATGAAGCCTTGAAAATGTGTCTTGACCATTTCGGCTCTAATTTCGATGAACTCGAATACATTTCTGAACTGAATGACTTTCTTGAATCCAATCCTTCATCATTTGAATCTAACCAAGGAATGTTAACCAATGTTAACACTCAAGAACATCCTAAGTTAGACCTCAAACCCTTGCCACAAGACCTTAAATATGCATACTTAGACTCCTCAGAAACTTTTCCCATAATCTCGGCCTCTGATCTTACTGGGGACCAAGAAGAAACACTCTTGGAAATTTTGCAGGAAAATAAAGATTCTTTGGGGTGGGAACTGAGCGATATAAATGGAATTAACCCATCAATTGTGGAACATCTCATACATTTAGTTGATGAGGCTAAACCCACTGTGAGGCTCAAAGGCGATTAAACCCAAACATGAGAGAAGTGGTCAAGGAGGAGATAATCAAATGTCTAGACAATAACAACATCTATCCCATCTATGATAGTACTTGGGTGAGTCCGGTACAAGTTGTACCAAAGAAGTCGGGAGTCACAGTGATCAAAAATGAAAGTAATGAGCTCGTTCCGGCAAAAATCAAAACAAAAATGGTGTGTGTGTATCGACTATCGAAAGCTCAACTCAGCCACACAAAAAGACTATTTTCCCTTGCCTTTTATTGACCAAAATGCTCGAACGCTTAGCGGGACATAAGTACTATTATTTTCTCGATGGATACTCTAGCTATAATCAAATTCCTGTTGCTTTAGAAGATCAACATAAGACCACTTTACTTGTCCCTTTGGAACTTTTGCTTATCGTCGCATGCCTTTTGGTATTTGTAATTGCCCCGCGACTTTCCAAAGGTGTATGATGAGTATTTTCTCTGATATGGTGGAAGAATTCTTGGAAATACTTATAAATGATTTTTCATTCTACGGATCATCTTTTTCCTAATGTCTCACTCATTTAGAACTCTCCCTAAAACATTGTAAGGAGAAATCACTCGTGCTTAATTGGGAAAAATGTCATTTCATGGTAAAAAGGGGGATGGTTCTAGGTCATGTCGTCCCGAAAGATGGCCTTGAAGTCGATAAATCCAAAATCGATTTGATTGCTAATCTAACTCCTCCTAAGTCTGTTAAGGATGTTCGTTCATTTCTTGGCCATGCCGGATTCTATAGAAGATTCATTAAGGAATCTCGAAATTTTCAAAACCTCTCTCGAACTTACTTGCCAAAGACGTCAAGTTTGAATTTTCCAATGATAGAAAAACATATTTTGAAACTCGTAATTCAATCTTGACCACAACTTTTAAGTCAATCTTAAGAAAAACTACCGCAAAAGTATTGCAAAGTGGTTTTTATTGGCCCACACTCTTTCGTGATGCTTTCTAGTTTTTCTCTAAATGCGATTGATGTCAAAGAACGGGTCAAATAACTAAGCGAAACATGATGCCTCTCAACCCCATTTTAGTGAATGATTTATTCGATGTTTGGTGCATCGATTTCATGGGACCATTCCCTAACTCATTCGGGAATCTTTACATCTTTCTTGCGATAGACTATGTCCCAAAATGGGTTGAAGCCATTCTAACCAAAACCAACGATAACAAGGTTGTTATCAAATTCCTCAAAGAAAACATCTTTCCATTATTTGGCACACCTCGAGCTATCATTAGCGGTAATGGCACTCACTTCTGTAATCGTGCTTTTGAGTCCTTGCTCAACAAATACTCAATCACACAAAAGCTGTCGACCCCTTACCATCCACAAACTAGTGGGAAAGTAGAAGTTTCCAATAGACAAATCAAACAAATCCTTGAGAAAACCGTGAATTCTAATAGAAAGATTGGTCCTTAAAACTAATTGATGCACTTTGGGCATTTAACACTGCTTACAAAACCAATTTAGGGATGTCACCCTATCGGCTAGTCTTTTTAAAAGCCTGTCACTTACCTCTTGAGTTGGAGCACCGTGCTCTTTGGCCAATTAAACTTCTGAATTTTGACTTAGAGAAGGCCGGGTCACATAGGAAGTTACAGATTTCAGAATTAGAGGAATTAAGAAATGAAAATGCGAAAATCTATAAAGAAAGAACCAAAGCCCAATACTTCGTAAGGATTTCAACGTAGATCAAAAAGTACTTTTGTACGACTCTAGACTTCACTTGTTTCCAGGAAAACTCAGATCTCGATGGACAGGACCTTATGTTGTGAAAACAATATATCCTCATGGAGCAGTTGAAATTGAAAATCCTAAGGATGGGAAAGTCTTCAAAGTAAACAGTCAACGACTGAAACCATTTCTGGAATTCGAGCAATACGAAGACGATGACCTTATCGATCTTGGTGACCCTGATCATCTACCGTAAAATCAAGTGGAACACATTACTTTTATTTTCTTTTAATTATTTTTTCCCCTTCCATTTTGTTCTGCATACCCTAGACAGTTGGGATACTATCTCAGTCTAGTGTGGGGGAGTCAAGTCGACATCACATGTCAAAAACAAATTTACCACATGTTTTTTTCTTCATTCTAAAAAACACACACACATGAATCATTTTAGATTGATACCACGAAATAAGTTTACAATTTTTTGTCAGTTGATAGTATTTTTTTCTCTCAACTTTGAACAAATAAGAAAAATAATGAAAACTTGAATTTTGAGCGATAATAGTGTAACTGGTACATAGGGAGATTCTTAGGTGATGGCCTTGAAATCTATTCTATATTGTAATATTTGTTTATATGAGAAGAGGACTTAAAAGACTTATATTGGCTTTTCGAATCTTTAAAACTAAGTTGTGTTAAGATGAATTCGCGTAACTCTATCTTGCTCTTATATTTCCAATAATAAAAATAATAGCAATCCAAGGGTATCCAACATTGCTTGTATATCTAGTGTTGGTGTGCAAACTCGCCAAGCTCTATCTGACATGTTGTTGACAAAGTCAACGTTGGAATATCATGGTCTCATTTTATAAGTTGGACGCCTATGGATTACCGACATGTTGTTGACAAAGTCAGCGTCGGTCTGCACAGTCCGCCAAGCTCTATCCTAACTCTCCGTCAGTCCGCCAGGCAGTGTTTGGGTGGTATACCTTGGTCTTTTAAGTTAGGTGTATGTAATTAAACATAAATTTTAACTTTTACAGAGATAGAGAATAAGCGATGATGCCCAAACATTTCTTGACCTTATTGATTTAACTAGCCATATACAAGGAAATTAGAATACCACTTTACAAACTGTGGCAAGCAAACTAAGAATTTTTTTCATGGCTGCACTATGTTATCGACCGAACCAACTGGCCAAACTGGAATTTAACATTTGAAAACTTGAATTATATTGAAAATTTGTGACAAGTTGAGGTATCTAAAATAAAATCAACTGACTAGAAATTATTAACTTAATTTGTTTGTACCACTCTTCTGAAATAAGTTGTGTTGTCATTTTTTTGTATATATCCATTGCATTCATGTAGTATCATTAGATCCACACATACTGCGTTTGGATTTTGTGGGTAGTATCCACTGCAAACTCTAGAGGTTTAACGGCTTGTTGCATACACTCAATGCAATTGTGTTTCCTATGAAAGTGTGACTATCTAGTTTAGCTTTTCATTTTTTTTATTTTTCTTGCTTTTTACTCAAGGACGAGTAAAAGTAAGTGTGGGGGTCTTTGATTAACATGTAAAAGTGTTTATTTTTTACGCTCATATTTTATCTTTATTGTAAATAAATAAATTTTACATTGGGTATTTTTGTATATTTTCACAAGCTGTTCATCAATCCTCATGCACCCCTAAAAAGCAAAGATATTACAGAAGAAGAAGATTAATTTTGAAGATTTTATCCTATGTGCTTTTGGAGTCTAATAAGCGTCCTTGTTTGGAAGAAATAATCACATGCAAATCTTTTGTCAATCAATTAGCCACATGGAAGATTTGGAAGATATGGAAGATATTCACCATGATATGCTCAGATATTCTTAATGATTATTTCCAAACAAGCTTAGTCAAGAAAGGCATGTGATATGATAATAATTCTTGGAAAAGAGGCCCATTTATTCATAGATCTGATTAGGGTTTGGCCTATCTCACCTATAAATATACTTTGTAACCATTGTAAACATATGCCATTATTCTGTATTCTCTTTTATTCAAAATAATTTTTTCTTCATTCTAGTTTTATTGTTCTTTTCTTTCATAACAATTTGTGTGTCTACTCAATTAGTTTTGGTAGAACACATACTATTATTTTTCTTTTATTATTGCATGTTAGCGATTGACCGTTTGATTAGGTTCAATGGCAATCCTACTTTTAATTTTATGTTATTGTTCTAGTTGTAATTGGTTCATTTCTTTTTAATTGTTTAATTTGATATTGATCTGAATAGATTCAGATCCATAGTAAATTCAATAGAATCAATTCAAAACCATCTCAAAAATATTGTATAACTTGCCTAAGAATATATAAATAATAAAATTTAAAACACCTCACTATGATTCGACCTGCATATTACACGATCTGTGCGCTTGTAGAATTTAATTTAATTTCGCGCTTTTTTATTTCATAGGAAAGTGACGATCACAATTCAATTCAACCGTTCGATTTCAAATAATTCGATTTTATAATTTGATTCAAATAATTGAATTTCAATTATAATTCTCACATTGAATTATTTTAATTTATAAAATCTCGAGCTCCAAATTCAAATATAACTTTAAATCAAGTAAATTTAAAGTAAATTTCAAACATAAATTAATAATTCAATTTCGATAAATTCAGTTCACATTCAATTAAATTTTAACTTCAGTTATCTACATTAACGAATTCTTTAAAATTTAAAATTTTAATTTCAAAGCTCAAAGTTCAAATTCAAAGAAAATCGGTTAATAATATCATTTATATTGTCTTTAAAACATTATTCCAAAATTCAAGTTAAAAACAAATTTTATTTAACCAACCGGTGTCCGTATATAATTTTCTATCCTATGGCCAAGTAATACTTAAAATTTAATTTTTAGTATTTCGGAAAGGATATATATATCATTTCAATCCAAATCAGGGTCATAGGTATTTATCATTTCAACTTACGTTCTTAATTCATTTTAATGATTAGTCCCGAGTTTATTTGATGCCCGTAACATCTAGGGTAATGGTTGGTATTAATCAACAAAAATCAATAACATATATAAACAATTTCGATAACAAGTTGGATTACATATTAACACATTAAATATATAAATTCAAGGCATACATCAAAATCAACACATCTAAACAGTTCGATAATATCAGTTACTAATCATCAGGTATGAGGTTTTTTTTTATTATTAATCTAGAAATTAATCTATAACAATACAACTTATATATCAGTTAAATTTAATAATATAGTCTATGTAGATTTAACATAAATATGCAATTTGAACAATCAAACAGCAACAATACAATCATATCATGACATAAATTTAATTTAACTAACAATCAAATATTTTAGTTAGATGTGAGTGGGTTTAATCACTCACCTTGATTTCAAACGAGATTGAAATCCTAATTTTATCCCAAAAATCAATAGTCTTAGAATTAGTTCAGAATAGCGCCATGTCGTCCGGAATTTCGATACGAATCCAACGGATCCAACTACGTGTAAAACCGAATCCGTATGATAAAGTTATTTTCGTTTAAACATTTAAATATTAAATATATAAATTAATTTTAAAAACTCCCTCACCAATAATTGAGCGTCACGTCTCCCCCCTTTATGGCCTTTCTTCTTCGGATTATCGCTCTAAGAAAAAAACACTGTAACCCAATTGTCGTCATCCTCTATCACCACGCCTGACACCCGAGGCCACCAGCGTCTGATCCAACACCACGGCTACGACCGCCTCCAGAAGCTCCGCCATCGCCACCAATATTGGCCTGTTCGATCAACCCTACAGCCCAGAAAACCCAAGAACCCGCGCGCCTTTCTGAACTAATTCCGGTAAATCCAGCTAGAAACAATATCGATCATCCGTATGGATGGAAAGCCCTCTCAATTCTCTACAAATTTTGTTTTTGAATTATTTGATTTCGTTGAGCAGATGAGATTAATTAAGGGGGAAAGATGTGGAAATTTCATCCATTGAAAAGAACGACGGCCATGAAATAATTAGGGTTTTCTAAAATAAAATAATAATATTTCTCATTTTATGTGTATTTAAAGCCAAATTTCGGATTGGGTCCAAATCAGGCCCGCTTACTGCCTAACAATATGTTTTGATGCCTTATGAGCGTAATGAAATAGGTTTCAAAGCCCAATTCCAAAGTCTCTAGTAGCTTATTCATAAAAAAATCGATTATTTAATTAAACTGTACATATAAATTTATACTCGTTTCAATTTCTTACGATCAAACTATAATTTCAACTACTAGGAAATTTTAGATAATATAATAATTTATAACTCCAGATCCAATAAAATTAATTTCGTCGAATTCTAAGATTATTTATAAATTGGCAAATTTAACCAGTCCATAAATATGATAAAATATTCATTTTCTGTTTATTAGCCAATAACTAAAATTCAAAGGTTTATAAATTATATTCAAATCGAAATTAAAATTCAGATAAATTTATAAATCAATTATTGCTTATTATGAAAAATCTTCAATATTTACGAATTCAGATTTTAGTTCATACATTATCAATATACGACATAAATCATTAATTTTAAATTTTAAAACAATTTTGTTCAAAACATATTAAATTTATTATTTTAAATTGTCGAAAAATCTTGGGATGTTACACCAGACATTTTACTTATGTGGTTGTTGGATTGTGAGGCGCCTCGCATATAGAGCTCACTAAAAGGCTCAAATGATAGGTCTGATGGGACCAGGAAACGTATTGTTTAGGAATAACTAATCCATAAAAGTAAGAGTGGACCAACCCTGCAAGATCCAAGGGCTCACCGGAGTCTGAGTCCTAAGTCATCTTACTAAAGGTGACCCGAACCAGTAAGGAGACCATCCCTTGCCTTGACTCATGGTGGAAATCTAATGTCCAATACGCGGCTTTTCGGTTTTTGTTGTAAACCTACATGGCGACATAATATATGGTACTTATGTCGTCTATATTCGATACATTTATATTTGAAGTTGTTTTTGACACTGTGCACTTATTGTAATATCAAAATGATTTGTTTTAAGAGTGTATCAAGCATGTTTGGCTATTATAAGGTATAACTCTATCCTCCGGCTTGCGTTGCACTGTGTGATGGGACCTGAATCTTATAATAGCTTCATTTTCCAAAAATCATTGCGTTGTTTATAAATTGTTTTATTTCAGAGTATTCATGGGAGTGAACCTGTTCCGTGACATACGGAGTGGTCCCATAATTTACCCCATTTTAATGTAAAGGTTTAATAACTGTTTTAAGTTCTCACACTAGTCTCATGACTGACTTGGAGTTTATTGTTCACCTAAACTTTGGGTGTCCATATTTTCTACACGGGCATCTAGTAGTTTTAGTTTTGCAAATTTCTATTTAACAGGATCCTGGATTACAATTGGAGCTATATCGGAAAGCTTTGTACCCATGTATTCCTTTCAGTTGTGTTAGTTGATGTATTTCCGCTGTGCATTGTATTTATACAATTCATTTCCGCTGCAATATAATTTATTCTCTGATATTTATATTTCCGATTTGTATATTATTTATTCGCACTTTGATATTCTTTTAGTCTGATGTAAATTGTTACAATGGCAATAAAAAGTTATGTCGCTTTGCATTCAGATGCGTCGTGTTCTCATATAATTCGTGTTTTTCTACCTCTTCGGAGATCGGTGGATTTCGGATCGTAAATATTTATAAATGATGTTGAATAATTATCATGGGATAATTTGATTATTTATAATTCAAGTATGAATTTTAAAAGAGGACCGGGAATCATTTAAAAAGGGAATTGGGAACCATTTTCAATGAAAACGATGGATTTATTCTGACGTTCAGAATATGAATTGAATTGGAATAATCTGTATGGATTTATAACTAGAATTCGACTACGTCGAAGTTATAAAAATAAATATATTCTGGATAGGGTATTGGAATTTTATTTTGAATATGAAATAGAATATATATATGTGTAAGTTTATAAAAATAAAATATTCCAAAATAGGAATTTGATTTCAAACTGACTTATAAAAGGAAAACTTGTTTGTTTTATACAAACAAGGAAATCATTTGTAAACGATGTTATAAATGTAGTAAATAAATTATCATAGGGCAATTTAGAAATTAAATTCAAACGTGAATTTAAAAGTGTATTTGAAATCATTTCAAAGAGGGAATGATAGGTTTTATTTCAGAATTCAGAATATAAAATAAATTGGGAAAATTTGAAGTATTTATAGTCGGAATTCAATTATATCAAATTTTATAAATAATTTAATTCCAAGTGAATTGGAATTGAATATAGAATTTGAATTTTGAATAAATTTGTAACTGAGTTATGAATGTGAAAGCTATTTAATAAGGAAGCTAAAACGTTTATAATTAAATTTAATTAAACCAAACTCGCCACAGCGCGGTAGTTCTTAATTTGACAATTCGAAGTTCAATTGAGTATATATAAGTCAATATAAGTCGGACTTCGATGAAACAAGAAAAGTTCAGACCTATTAAATGATAGTTTACTGGTGGAAGAGAAAAATATGCATTTCGTCTTATAGGTTTTGAGTTATATCAAAAATAAATTTCAGAAAATTTGTTGTAAAATAGTTTATAAATCACAATGATTTATTAATAAATTAAAATTTTTAAGTGAATAAAAATTTGAATTTCCATTAGAAAAATCTTGGTTCTAGTTATGAAATAAATATGAACTCAAGTCGAGTAGATGGATTGATTTTTTGGAACAAAAATCAGATTTTTAATCTTCGAACGAAGTTAACTAATTTCAAAAAAATTAATTGAAGAAATTTGGATCGAATTTAACCTTTGTAAGTCGGATTTGTTAATTAAAATTTGGAACCGAATATGAAACTCGAGTTAGAAATGGAATTCGATGTGTGTATAAGAGAATTAAAATATATTCGAATATGATATGTTCAAATCAAAAGTGCAATAGGAAAGAGAGCTAACTAAAGAGGTGGTTAGCAAATTTTGTTAAAAATGATTGAACTGATTGAAATAAAATGGGAATGGGCGTATGTATGTTAAACAGGTATGGCATAAAGAAAAAGAGGATTTTAATTTGAGTTTAATGTCCTGGATTTTTAACGATTAAATAATTAAATTATTTTATTATTTGGGTAGACAATTTTGCAGTTTAAATGATTCGAATTAAATAATTTTGATTATTTAATTAATATAAATAATTGGGTAATAAAATTTAAATTCCGAAATAGTCGGAAACGGTTGAATTTGCATTTTATTGTAAATGGGATAATATAACATATTCAATCGAGTATAGATTCATATTATAATAAAAAATACATTATTGGAACAACGTTTGAACGTATTAATTATAATATAATTTAAAACGAGCTCGTAACGTCTTGGTAGTTCGTAATATTATGTTCTAAGCTTTAAATGGATATACAGGATCCGATATAAATCAGATTTCTTTGAAACAAGAAACGTTGGAATTTAATGAACTATATTTTTCTAATAGAAGTGAAAATTGAGATTCCATCTTATAGATTGTAAGTTATGTCCAAATCAAATTTTCAGAAAAGTCATTATGGAATCATTTATAAACCATAATGATTTATTAAATATAATAAGTCATTGATTTCGATTTTGGATAAGAATTTTAAGATGTATTTTTAATTTAATTTATAAAATTTTTACGTAATTTTTAATTTGAAAAAAGAAACGTTTTCCTTTAACGTAATTTGTATCCTATATCAGTATTTTTGGGATTTCACAAAATAAGCTAACTTGTCTATATTTTTTTTTAATCATGACACATCGCTCGACACAATCGTATTTTTATTTTTGTCTATAATAGTCTGTAGGGGAAACATAATCTTTCACAGCAGGGTCCACTATACTTTAAAACTAAAAAAACAATAAAAATATCAAATATATATACATATGTATTCCTTTCCTCTCAAGTCACGTACCCCGTCTCTTTCAAAACGCAGGCTACCTACGAACCACTGCTGTTTACCCTCAACTAGCCTAAAACAGTCCAACGCAGACTATTTTCCAGGCTTTAGACTATCCTATACTAAAAACATACATGCTAATTGTTGAAAATATAACTAAATGCACAAGCATGTTGCAACAGAAATCAGTCTACCTATGTTCAGAACGCACATGTACAAATCAAATGGAAATTGTAACCTATCCTAAACCTATGATGTATTGATACTTAACGATTAAAATTTTCCACAATATAAATACATCACCGATCGTGGCATTGTTCTTCTTCTGGTTTCATAACCTTGAGCATTTTTCATGTCTTTCGAGAATTTAAAACAAACCCAAATGTTTTTATATTTTCCACTTTGAATTCCTTTCATATTGGATGCAAACCTCCAGTACACTACACAGTGACCTCCTAGTACCCCTTCTCCATTTCTACTTAGTGTAAAGGTATCCAAGAATGTATAAAAATATTAAAGTATGGCGTATGCATATATATGGAGTGTTCGCGTGTTGACTGGTCTATGCAAGGTGGTGGTCAGAGTTTGCTGACAGGTTCGGATCGATGCCAGTATTGTGTATGTATGATATGGGGCTTATGTATGATTACTAGAGAAGTGGATGAACATGTGCATGCTTCAACATTCGTGCATGCAGAGAGGACGTGGGTATACGAGACCTGGAGGTGCAAATTACATGGGGAGGAGTTTTGTCACAAGAAGCTTACGGGTTACATTCGAAATATATGGAGAAACAAAGTTAAATATGGAGTTCAAAGTATTCGGGAATGGTGAAATACATCAGTAGGTCACGGTTTTAAACAAAGAGGAAGATGGAAGCACAGTGGTAGATATATTTTGGGATGGGCCGAATTCAACTGTAAATCCCAAATAGTTTAGGGAATTGTTAAAGGGACTCCACATTTGGTTAAGGGGAGGACCAATTTTTATTTATTGTATAATTGTTATGGGGAGGACAAAATAAATTAGCCTCCCCTTAAACATATAAATTAAATTTAAAATATTAACCCTCTATAATCCTCATTAATATAAACTATAAAGCCTAAAACTTAATTATTGGTTATAATTTAATGTTGCACATAAAAGTAAATAATGGATAAAGTTAATGTAATAAGAGGGAAAAAAATTTCATGGGTAATCAGAAGGCATCGAATTAGGTAATGAATTATAATTTCATATTGGAATTGGTATGATTAATTTTAAATGCAAAAACGAAAATTCTATTCTAATATGTTGTATCGAATTTTTGTAAGGCAAATTATATTCATACGCCGAAAATTACTTTATGTATACCACTATTTTGCTAAAAATATATATTACTAAATTACCCTTCTTTTTTATTTCAATTTTTTTTTTTACTTTTCTAATGATAACCCATCAAAATAAAACATTGTAACTAACGATATTTGATTAAATCTATGTAAAACAATTTGAAGAACATAATGTATTTTTAAACGTGAAACCTAAAATTTGAATTACGATAACTTTTATAAGTAAGTGATAATTTAGAGTTATTTAATTTAAAAGCATAGTCTCTTTTGCTGAATTTAAGAATTTTTTTGTACTATAGTAAATTGTGTACCATACACTCAAAAAAAATAAAATCCATTTTACTAAATTTAAACTTTATTTAGTGCTATAGGTTTCCTATTTTATGTAAATAACTTTAAAGTTTTAGAGAGGGAAGAGGAAGAAAAAAATAAGACTAGTATTGTAAAAAAAGGTAATTTAAAAGTAATTTTTAGTGTATAGTAGTTTATTTTATTTTTGTAATTGAGATGTTTTGTAATTTGCACGTTTGTTAGTTGCGTTGAATTTAGTAAGTTAGTGTTTAACATACGTGATGAATCAGGGGTAGTTAGGTCTTTTTTTTCTTTTTTTTTAAATAAATCAAACCCCCCCTTAACAAAAAATATTAAGCTGGAGTTCCCTTAAAATTATCCTCCCCTTAACCAAATTTGGAGTCCCTTTAACAATCCCCATAGTTTAAAGATTTAAAAAAGAAGAAGTTGAAAGCGGGTTTTAAATCTGGAATGGGGAGAGAGATACATGAGGTTTGGGTTGTTCTATGGGGAAGAAGGTGTTATGCGGGTGGGCTTTCCTTCTGTTGGGCATGGGTTTTTAATGTTGGGTTTAGATCAACTTTAAACTAGAGAGGCCCATTTAAAAAAGCCCAAAAAGAAAATAAATGGGAACGTGAATTTTAAATGAAGAATAGAAGCAGCAGATAGGTTGAAAGTTTGGACAATGGAGGATAAGAAGCTGGAGACGTGCAGATTGAATTGAACATGGACCGGTTTATAATGTAAGGCCCAATAAATAAATTTATTTATGTTTAGTTTTAAAAGATAATAACGTAGTAAGTTGTTAATCTAATATCTCATCCATTAGTTATCGGACTTGCACAACTTTGGATTCATTAGGATCGTATGGTCGCAGGCTACGTATAGTAATTGATTTGGAGATTTTGGGGCACAAATGTTTTTTTGCCAAAATAAAACTCTCGATTGAATCAACTAACGTTAAGCATTTTAACGATTAATTACAGGTGAGTAAACTCACTAACTCTGTTCAGTTCTAAAATTATATAAACATATTTTAGCACTGATAAATAATGATTAAATGATGTATGATGGTTGTTTGGATGAATTACTTATGAATTGGTTGAAATTATAGATACAATTATATATATAACGCTGGTTTAATATTGATCATATTTATTATAATATCTCATATTAACAAAAAATTGATGTTATTTATGTTGATATACATCTGTGGATGCAGGGAAACAGGTTGGAGGGATCCAACAGGATTCCTCAACAATTATATTGCTATTTGTCATATATTTCATTATATGATGTGACAAATAATCTGTGATTGATTATTGTGTGTTTGGAATGTTTGTATAACATTGACCCTGAGATAAATGGTATTTAAAGTACCTAAAAATATATTGGAACAGGATTTGGGAAAAAAAATTCTATTTTTATGTAGAAAATTTAGTTTTCGAATGAACTAGAAAATAATAACTGTTTTAATAATAAGAACAAGTGGTCTGATTTATAAACGATATTTATAAATGAAATGGGAAGAAAAATCATCTTTGAAAATTTAAATTCAAGAATGAATTTAAAAAAAAGGAAAACTGGGAATCGTTAAAAAGAGCAACGATGGAATTATTTCGATGTTTGAAATGTGAATAGAATTGAAATAAATCCATACAGATTTATGATTAACATTCAACTTTGTCGAATGATTTAAAAATAATCTATTTTTAGAAATTATATAATTCAGAATTTAACAAAATGGTTAATATTTGGTTTGAAATCAATAAATTTATAATTAGATATGTAATCGAGATGAGGTTATAAACTCGATATGTATTTAACACGAATTTTAATTGCAGACGAAGTTTATGAAGTGGAATACAAATCTGACTTTATAAAATAACTCAATAAATAGGATTTTAACATATACTTGGTATTTACTATTTAAACCAAGATTAATTTGATTAAAATGAACCAAATTTCTATAAAGGAATAATATTCACGTTATAAAGTGAATAATGATTTAAAAGAAAATGTTTGGAAATGATAAATTCAAAAATGAATTAAGAAACTGAGTTGACCTGAAATGGTGATTTTATTCCGATGTTCGGATTGTTAATCGAATAGAGATTATTCGAAAGAGAGTTATACATTGAAATTCGATTTTATCAAATTTGGTAAAGTACCATTTACTTTTCATTGTTAACTAAGATTTATTAATTATATAAATATAATTATTTATTCCAAATAACGAATCGAAGTTATATTTTGAATTTTGAAACATTTTGGAAACATTTTTCAAATATAAAGCAGAGATGTTTCCTAACATAGAATAGAAAATGAAATATTTTGTTGATAAAAAGTTGAGAAATGAATTTAAGGAAATTATAAACTGACTGGAAATTAGTCGAGTTGAATGTCTACTTGAGTGTCAATCTGATGTTGGCTTCGGCCTTTGGGGTTGATACTTTGGGAGTTGTTCTCTTACTAGTTTACGGTTAGGGACTGATGAATGTGGAAGAATAGTGATCAGTGAATAAGTAATGGAAATGTCTTCCAATGTTAATAACGTATATTGTCCAAATATAGGAAATAAGAGTTTGTGGATATACGGAATTATTTTTTGATTTTAGAAAGAAATATTTTCTAAATATAAAAATAAAATAGTTAGTGATATATGGAAACATTTTCCAAGAATCGTGGAAGGCTAAACGAGTTTAAGAAATAAATATGAAAAATGGGAATGAATAAATTAACGATAAATAATTTAAAGAGCTCAGTGATGATCGACTGGTACTATTTTGATTTGAAAATAGAATCGTTGATTGTATTGATGTGTTTTTTAATAGTTAAATAACCGACTATCGAAGTTTTTTCGGCCCTTTCTGTTGTCAATACGGAGTGACCGGGATCAAATTTATTATCTGAAAACCACTTTGCATGGGAATAAGCGTTGTAAATCAAATATGCCTAAGATGATTGAAGATGAAGTTTATGCAAGGGCTTTTCTTGCAATCCTAGGTAGAAATTGCCCAAGATGGATTTATAGAATAGTGCCTTCGGTTTGTCCAGTCCTAGGACAACTTGTATGGATGAATGTATAAAAGAGTATACCTAATAGATCACGTAAGTTGATCTTTTCAAACGTACTTACGTTAGTGGCGGAGGAATTCGTTTCTCTTAGATTTATACCAGTGATATTTTTGGGGAAATCAATTTGTGATTTGGTAGGTTTGACGATGTGCAATTCAAAGTAAATGAAGTTGTGATATATCTAAGGAATAGTTATGACCTCAAGCCTCTTCAACTGGGAAATGGTATAAAATCAGGTAGGTCGCATGGCTAAGTGGGTCGCTCCCACATTATGGTATATTGTCACCATCTAAAGAAATTTCTATTTGTTCTTCTTCCGCTTCTGCATCTCCCGAGAAAACGGTAGGCCCAAACCGTAGGGTGACAATATATTCGGTACTCTCAAGCGAAATGAGGGGTCGGTCATGTTTAGCCAGGGTTGCAAGATGTTTTTGTTGAATCCTAGTGTATTTTCTATAGAGGTGCACTGTCGGAAGGTGGTCTCATATCTTGCCATAGCTGTAAATCCATTCTCCGATAAGCATCCGTTGTTTTGATTATATACTATGTATGTAGAGCTTGAGATGTAAGCGTTCTGCTAGATTGTTATTTACTTGATTTAGACACTATTATAATATCAGAAAAGAATTGATTTTAAAAATGTAATGGTTATTGCAAGGTAAAAACCATCGGTATTTATATGTGGATCGGTCTTACGATTATTCTTTCTTTTGAAAAGGATCTTTGAAAAGTTAAACCAAGTGGTTGGAGTTTACTCACGCCAGTCCCATGATTGACACAGATTTTATTTTGTTTTGTTTTACCCTAAATTCTTGGGTGCCCATATTTGTACGGGTAGTCAAGTAGTCAGGATTTTATAGATATACTTGGAGGAGCTTAGTGCAGAAGGCATCAATATTAGATACATATATAGAGAGAGTTTATTTCCGCTGTGATATACACGTGTGTACTTTGATGATATATGTAAGTAAAAATATAGTTTTGTATTTCAAAAGTTGTTATATAATCTATTTTATTTGTTCCGTTGTGAGATTCGTGTTTACTCTTATTCTGTTGTATTGTGATCTTCTTCCTCTATTCTAATTTTTTTCTTCTGTTTCTCACCCTCTAACTTCTTCATATTAATGATTTGGTGTTTTCGATACTTGAATAGTTGACATTGTATTTTGTGTCAAATTTCGGGTTCGAAAAACTTGGTCTGTTACATGAGTGCTCGACACAACGGCATAAGTTTAAATTTCGTATGATATTTTATAAGCCTATTGGGCAAGCCGCTTGGCTTTTTATTTTCTTTTAGAATGGAAAGGGCGTAGAGAGGCGATTTGTAGTTGTACCGATTAAGTCGTACAAAGGAGACGCTAGCGAAATTTTGCGGAAATTTTAGAAGTTAGAATGTTTTTAATAAATTTGATAACTAGAAATCAATGTATCAATATATATATATATAATTCGATAAGGAAACTAACTTATAATAGAATATTATAAACAAAAATGAAATCTAGAAATTTTAATTTGATAAGAATAGAAAGAGAAACGTATACACATTTAAAAAAGGATAATTGGTTTTATATGATGTTGATTATTCGAGATAAGTAATCATGTCTGTTTTGAAGTAAAGAATCTTATTCAGTCAAGGTCTAAGAGGTAATTATACCCCAACTTTATTAATTTAACTATTAACCAATAAATAAAAAGTTTCAGTCTCGAAGATCAATGTTTGAATAAGATATAGCTGATGCAATATTTTGGGCTGTTGTAACGATGTTTTACACAACAATCATTTTAACCCAAGTTAGTGAAATTTTAGAAATATAATAATAAATATTTCCTAAGTATAGAAATGAATGATCGTGAAAGGGAGAAGTAATTGGAAATGAATTCCAATCATGAATAAAAGATATTTTCTAAGTATAGAAAATAAAAGAAGATGGGATATGGAACGTTTTCCTAATATCGTAAGAGGCTAAAGTATTTTGAAAATATCGGAGTTAGGATATTGGAAGGAATTTGGAAAGTGACTTAATTAAAGAAATATTAGAAAGGGCCAGTGATTGGTTGATGTTTGGTCATAATATTTCCAGTTGGAAATTTGGATGGATGCTTGTTTTTCTTCTGTAGTTAAATAATCGACTATCGAAGTTTTGACCATCGTTGTCAATACGGAGAGATTGGTTGGATTTACTATCCGAAAACCACTCCATATATGCATAAACGTTGCGAATCAGATAATGTTGAAGATAATTGAAAACGGCGTAAAATGCAAGGGTTCTTTTGTTTACAAGATAGTGCCTTCGGTTTGTCAAGTCTCAGGACAATTTGTATGGATGAATGTCTGACAGAGTATGTCTAACGGATTCCATAAGATGATCTCTTCGAGATATTATGTTTGGTGGCGGAGAAATTCATTTCTCTTAGCTTTTATACCTATAATATTTTTAAAGAAATCAACTAGTGATTTGACGGGTTTGACGATGTGGAATTCAAAGTAAATGGTGGCGTGCTGGTCTAAAAGGAAATCGTGACCTCAAGTCTCACAACCGGGAAATGAAAAAATAAGGCAGGAAGCATGGCTAGTTGGGTCGCACCTAACCAGTGTGTGTTATCACCATCTAGAGAAAATTTATTTGTTCTTCTGTCGTTTCTGTATCTTACGGATTACGGTTAGATGGCCAATGACTGTGGGTGATAATACATCTGGTCCACTCAAGCTAAATGAGTGACCGGTCATGTGTGGCCGGGTTGCAAGATGTTCTTGTTGAACCCCAGTGTATCCCGTCCATAGTACACTGATCGGAAGGTGGTCCAATACCTTGTCGAGTTGTAATCTAGTCTCCAATAAGCTCCTTACGATTTTTGATTTTATAATATGTTATTATAATATCACCGGATTTTATACTCTGTTATTATAATATCACCAGAATCCAGTCTCCAATAAGCATTCTGCTAGGTGGTTGTTTTTTTGATTAGACATTATTATAATATCACCGGATTTTGATATCAAATATGTTTTGGGTTATCGTAAGGTAAAAACCTTCCGTATTTATATGTGGATCGGTCTTACAATTGTCCTTTCTTTCAAAATGTTTTTCCAAAGTTAAACAAACTGTTTGCAGTTTACTCACACCTGTCCCACGACTGACCCAGAGTTTGTTTTGTTTGTTTTTACCCAAAACTCTCGAGTGCCCAAATTTTTATGGGTAGTCAATATTTCGGGATTTTATAGATACACTTAGAGGATCTTGAAGCAAGAGGCTTCACCATTAGTTATTTAGAGTTATTTCCATTATGATCTAAATGTGTTGTAATCTGATATGGTATGTATACAATCCAAGTTTGTATTTCAAAGTTACGATATGTGATATTATATTTTGTTCAGTTCCGCTGTGAGATTCAAATGTTTTTTTAAGTGCTTCTTCTATCTTTTCTTCTTTAACCTATAATTTTTCGTAATTCTGTGTTATTTGGGTTGGACATGTGTGGAATTTAATCAACTTAGATAGTATGAATTTGTGGGTTGTTGCAACTACTATTGTTGTACGATGGTGTAAACCACCTACAGATTCCACTTTTTTTGCGATGAGCTTGGAATTATACATTTGATTTCTCTATGCTTACAGACATTAGCATAGGAATAGCCAGACATCCACCACTTCTTTCGATGATGTTCGACCGTGTGATCGTGGACTTGTTCAAGATTTACTGCCTTATCTTGATACTTCTACTTCTTCATATCAGGCTAGAGGCACTATTAGAGTCAGCACTATCTGTGCGGCCATGGACAACATACGTAGTCAGTTCTCTGCAGATGATGATCTAGAGCTTTCATGATTATTTGTTATATAACTCATTTGTAACCTTTTTCCAGCACGACGAGTAGTATTCTAGGTGTTGGGTTTATTGAGGTAGTATCTAAGTGGCATTTTAGTGGTGGTATTTTATATGACTGGGGTATGCCTATTCTTGCATACTTTAACAGATGCCTTGACATACAGTGTACTATTTCTGACTCATAGTATTCATTATTTGGTTTCTGGGAATTATTAAAGTACTTGTATATTGAGTATTCTAAAAAAAAATTATCACTCGAACTTATGACATGTCCACTTTTTTCCTTCGTCTTTTATTTTGGACTGCAGATAATCGAAGGCCCAGGAATAATGAATTTGGACACATTTATTTGGTGTCCCACAACAAGATCAACTTGAGGATGTACAAGCACTAGATTATATGACATCCATTTCATGACAGTATATCTTATGGGATTGGCTTTATAGAGATTTCTAGATGCTTGTCGGGAGGAGATTTCCACTTATATCTTATCCCTCAGCTTTAGGTGCATATCGGTATCTTGGTGAGAAGTGATGGAGACAGTTATGTGACTTTGATGTTATTCCTTATGATCCATACCCTCAAAGTTATCGTTGTACGATTTACCCATTAAATTGGCTCGACCTAGCAAGGGTCATAGATTGGTGGATGACAGAGAGCTTTGTTATTACAGGTATCGTATGTAGATTTTTCATTGGTTCCATTGATAACATTACTCAAGCAACATCGATAGATTTAGTCAGTCCTTCTGTTATATGACACGACATACATCCCCCTGTTATTGAGGAAATTACCCAGCCTAGCCACGTTTACCGTGCACCAGATCACGAGGTGGTTGCTTCTCACTTTGGATGGACCATGACGGTCCTACTATACCAAACCATTATGTTGACTAGTTTCACCCTCCGATGCACGGTCATTATCTAAATCCAACCTAGATATCATACGTTAATCTTTATGATATGCAGATAGGAATCAGGCACACAGGATATGTAAAACATAGGCATAGCTGCAGCGACCCGGGAAATTCAATACTCGAATACAGACACTAACACATCCCGTGTCCAAATCCAAGTATCGAAAACCCAGAAAGCTAATAGAAAGAAGTTAGAGGGTGAGAAAAGAAAGAAAGAAATATTAGAATAGAAGAATAAGAAGATCAGAGTCTCACAACAGAATGGATAAAATATAATAACCAATAATACTTTATATAGAGAACTGTATATTACAACATCAGAGTATACATTCAAATCAATACAACACACAGTGGAAATAAACTAGTACCAGTATATATATGGAATATGTCTCGACTTCAACTCCTCTTATGAAGCTCTAAGAAATACCTAACCTGGTAATATACTCGTCTGACCCGAGCACATTTGAAGCAAAGCAAAATTCACCTGGATTAGTCTGAAATACTTTCAGTGATAAATTCATACAGCAACTTGTTTAACTTTGAAATCCTTTTGAAATAAAAGGATAATAGTAAGACCAGTCCACACATAAACACGGACGGTTTTTACCTTACTATAACCCAAACCATTTTGAAATCAATATCTTATTCTGATATTATAATAGTGTCTAAATACAAGTAGATAGAATCTAGTAGAACGCTTGCATCTCACGCTCCACATATATATAGTATACAATCAAAACCGCGGGCACTTATTGGAGATTGGATTTACAACTATGACAAGGTATGGGACCACCTACCCATAGTGCATCTCTAGAGACGAATACACTGGGTTCAACAAGAACGTCTTTCTACCCGGCCCACACATTACCGACAACTCATTTCTCTTGAGTGTATCAAATATATTGTCACCTTACGACTTTTGTCGCGACCACCGTAGTTCTCAGGAGAAACAGAAATGAAAAGAAGTAACAAATATGAATATTCTCTAGATGGTGACAATACACCCTAATGGGTGCGACCCGCATAGCCATGCTGCCTGCCCGATTTTTGTCATTTCCCGGTTGATGAGGCTTGAGGCTATAATCGACTTTTGAAACCACTGGCCACCATTCCCATCGTCCATATACGTCATCCAGGAACAGGATGAACCGAAGGCACTCTCCTACTGCACCCAAAATAGGAATCACCCTATGGATCAACAGCGAGAAGTCCTTGCAACCCGTAGATTCCAATCACGACAGAATCACAGTATATCTCCAGGGATAAGCCAGAGGTTGTAAGTAACTCTTCCGTTTCATGAAGATCTATGGTCTTCAAATGCTCCATCTCGATCAGCCCCTTACACGTATTCGTATTTATTGGTCGGAATGGTTTCCGAATGAAAATTCGATCCCGGTCTTTCCGTACCAATAACGTTGGGTCAGATTTTGATAGTCGGTTATTTAACTATCAAAATAAACAACCATAAAAATAAAACTGATCCATTGGTTTATACACAGCATCACTTGGCCCTTATAATATATTGGTTTAAATATGTTAATACTCTCAAATCCCTTTTACCTATATACCTAGAAAATTTCTTAATCACATCTAATTAATCTTCAACTAACATTTCAAAATGTTGCTATAACATTTCTTATTAACTTATCATTCGTAAAAACAATCATTACGACATCTTTTTTTGCTTCGTTATTTGAACACCAAAATCGCCACTCATCCTTTTAGAATAAACCCATTTAAATCTCATTTCTAAATTTTGAAAATATCGTTTATTTCCACCAATCTCCTTTTTAATTCTTTTATTATGGGAATACCATTTCGTACCATCAAACCCCTTTTTATTTCGTAATCTCATTATATATACATTTTCCATATCCTTCGAATAACGTTACACTGTTATTTTCCCAAAATAATTTACTTTAACATCTTCACTATTACGACTAATACCATCCTTCAATAATCCTAAAGTTGTTCAAGTTGGGGTATTTTAATTACCTCTCAGACCTTGATCAACTACATTCTTATCTTAAGATAAATATCAGTTGTAATACAAAAACCGATACTCATCCCCCATATCATCACAAATCCCATTTTAATTCCACCTTTGAAATATTATCTCTTCTTTAAAAGAGTGGTTCTAGATCGCATCCTTCTAATTTATCCCGTTTAACTACTCTAATCCAATTTTGGGTTTACGTTTGGTTTCCCATTTAAATTAATCACCAAAAACTAATTAATTTAAGTAATTCCATTTGATTATTATTAAATAAATAATAATCATCCTTCAACCTTTTTATCAAAATAAACATGGTTGGTTTTACCATTAACTATCCTCTTTAAACTAGTGAACTAATTAAATAAACATTTCTGTAACACCGTTAACTTGTTCGACTCTAAACATGACTAACCCGTTAGTCAACCATTATTGATCTTGCCATTAAAATTAATTAATAATTAATCTAAATAATTCTATCCACTCCGATTTCTATTAAATTTATATCAATATAAACCCGTTTTAATTGTTACGTTGCTCCCGGTCACTCTAATTAGCAAAAAAGCAATTGTTTACAAGTTACTTAATAAGCACGTGCTTCGCGCACGGTAGAATTTTGTACAGAAATGGTAATTTGTGATTAGACCAATCAATGTCTATATATATATGTGGTTGGATTTTCTCCTTTTTAGAACTTTATTTAAAATAATATATTTTTAAAATCTATATTCGGTTATAAAATAAATTTCATAACTTCATTCTAGCGATTCATCTGACGGTGAATCGATCTTTATAAAAAGGTGTGTATCTGGGCCATCTGCTATTTATTTATCAACCATACTATTTATTGATTCAAAACTCAACCACATTCAACAATCAACAGGGTTTAAAGTCAACGGGTCTTGAACAGTTCATATAAAATATGAAATAACAGCAGACTAAATATTTGAGGAACCAGTTTGATTCCTCCTACCTGTTCTTCCCTGCAACACAAATCATTATAATATTTCATATCAGCATATAGAAATATTTTAAACGACGATAATATAATTAACGTCAACCATTAAATCAACCATAGGCATTCAAGGCATCCAATCAACCAATTATCAATGATTTAATCAAATTATATGGATTTAACATCCTAGTATTTCAGAAATGTGTGAGAATTAACTCACCTTTGTATTCCGTTCGACGGTTCTAATGTTGTTTCATTCAATTTTAAACAATCATTTAAAATTTAACAAAATTCCAATTGCATCTGATTCCCTCCGAACCCACTTGACAGCGTGGTCTTTATTGCTACGATCTTCATTGTGTCAGTTTTCACGCGATTCTGATAATATACGAACGCGTCATGATTATTACTAGTTTATATATAAATTAAAATAATTTAATTAACAAATTATAGATTTCTAGTTATATTATTATTACCGTGCCAATTCTCTATTCAGTTATCCCGTCACAACCGTCGATATTGATCACTGGAGACCAACAGGAACCCCAAGCTGATAGCTTCTACGTTCCATCTCCCTTTCACATGCTACAATTAAAACAAATCTGAATATATACCGTTCATTAATATAAATATTTAATCAAATTGATTGCTTACCGTTAAAATCTTTAATCCGCGTCATCGGGTTGCTTAAACCCGTCTCCCTCTTTATTATTATTCTTCATGTTCAACTGGAAACAACTACTCCTGTTTCTACCAAAAGGCCTCAGCCTTCACGCGTGATCACCACAATGGAAACTCCCCCCTCAAACATTACCACCGTGTCCTTCCTACAACGTTTTTGCCTTTCCTTTAATGTCAAACTTTCCGCCCAGCACACAATTCATGACCTTAACCCCTTTTCATTTTATTATTACTGTCCTTCATCCCTTTGAAAAAAACACCATCTCTCCTCACAACCACCCCGCGCATTTCCAACCTCCTGTTCCTTCTCTTTCTGGCCACGTTGAACAAACCCACTTATAAGAGCTCCAAGCCCTCCCCTTCTTCCTCCTCTGTCCTAGTCATCATCAGACATAGCCCAGTCATCACACGCACAAAATCCGAGCTCGCCCAAACAGACTCACGCCATATACCCACACAAAACCTTCACGTCTAACGTTTCAGCATCCTTCCAGACAGCCTGCCTCCTTCACATTTAGCTTAGTGGCCATCAACACCAACGCAGTTCGACCCATTTCTCTTCCATCACTGCTTGTCCTCCCGTGCGCCACTCTTTCCAGTATCTCCCAGCACCGAATATCCCGTCCTCTACAGTGATCCATGAAAAATATTGTAACCCAAACTTCGTACAGTTCCACCGACTTGTGCACCCTTGTCACCACACACACACATGCGAAATCCCTCAACACCGTAGTCCTGCCCCCGCGCTCCGCTGGAGCCGACCCAAGGCTTACGATGTCTTCACTTTGCTGTTGGGCTCGAGACCTAGAAGCAAGGATCGTTACCTTCATTTTATAAATGCTTTCTGTTTTTATGTTGAAAAAGAAACTATAGACAAACGAAGACATTGTTTGGTTAGAAAGAAAAAAAATGGGTTCTTTTGTTTTGTGGAGAAAACATCGAACTGGGTACCATATTTATAGAGGGTGATTGTTTGGCTGCCAAGTCTTCTGGTACACCGTTGGGAGTAGACTAAGGTGCTTTAGGCTGCGGTGAAGTGAAAAGTTGAAGGGGACAGGGCATGCTAGTGTATTCATGAGAGGTAGCTGAGTACATAAATGGTAGGATAGTGGTTGATTTGAAAATACACTAATATATGAAGTATGCTTGGACATGAAGCTTCGTACGTTTGCACTGCTGGATGATCGAAATTTGCATGTGCAGTTGCAAAGAAACAGTGTAGGAGCAGACGTTTTTCCAGATAGAGTATAGGCTTGGGTTTTGTTCAGCTCTGTGTATTTGCTAGGGTAGGCTGAAGCTCGTTCCTATACATATAGCGTAGAATAGGTTTTGAAAAAAAGTTACTGAATGGTTTTGTTGTGTCCCTTCAATATTTAATATATGGATGCAACGTTTCATAAGGTGAACACATTCAGCCATGTTTTCAAGGACAGTGCTGGTTTGCAGAAATGTCTTAGTTGATATGACCAACGATCTTTTTGTTTTAAGGTTAAGCGTACTCTGCAATCTAAAACTCCGTCCGCATACGATTCTCTATCGACAGAAATAAATATACCGTCGCGTTCAGCAGTGTGTCACGATCACAAAAATATAAAAATATCGGTAGGTTAACTTATTCTGTGAAACCCCAAAATGTTGATTTAGGGTGCAAAATACTCCAAATAAAAAGTTGCTTATTTTACGAATTAAAAATTACAGTAAAATTCTAAAAATTAAATTATAAGGACGTCTCATAGAGCTTGTCCGAATTCGAAACCAATATTTAATTATAATTAAATAATCGTTACGGTTTATAATCGATTCCACAGTGATTATTTGAAATTTTGATCTGAACGTAAAACAAAATCTATAATACGAAAACTCGATCTTTCTCTTCCATTAGAAATATATTATCAATTAGATTTAGTCGCTTCTCGTTTCACAGAAATCCGATTTAACATGGATTCAGTATAGTCAATTGAAGTTGAAATTAAATTTTACAAACTACCACGCTGTTTCAAGTTCATTTTATTATTTAAATATAAACGCTCAGTCATCATTTAATTAATGATTTCGATATTGAATTCCATAAATATCCCAAATAAAATATATCAAATATATTTAAATATTCGAATAAAATAGTCGAAAAATCCGGGTCGTTACATTCTTCCCCCCTTAAATGAATTTCGTCCCCGAAATTACTAAGTGAGAAGAATGCTCTGAAGTTGATTATCTCCAAAAATAATTCATTTAAAATATTATCGAAAATAATTTCTAAGTTTAAAACTTCACGAAAAATTTGCCAGCACATCCTCTGTATTATTTGATCCAACCAACTATAACGCCACTCTGGGCCTTTGATATTGATCAAAAGAAAATTAAAGCCAAGCGGCTACCCATCTCGGGTATAAATTCAAACACCCAATCAATAATATTAAGGTTTACCTTTTTGTCAGGCAACTCAATACTCGAATCACGAAGTTTGGTAACTAACAGCTCTCTATTTTCATCCTGCACTCAACTTGATATATAATGGAAATAACTAACACAGGGTTAAACCATTTCGTTCTATTTCATATTGATTTTATACTAAAAATTATTTTCTAGTTTTCTGTTCATTCTACTACTGAAGAATCTTTATATTCGATCAATCTAGCAACCAACAAACAATTCACAATACACAATCACTTTAACCAAATCATTTCATTTTAATGAGCCCAACCCATTCATTGATTCCAAATCCAATTCAAATCCATGTTCAGATTCGTGCTTATGAAATTTATTCCAAACATACAATCCAACAAATTTCCATTTATTCAGTTTGGATTCATTCACTTCCTATTTTACCCAACACAAGTCAAATTTTTGTTGGCTGTCTCACTTCCAATTCAAAGTATTCATTTTAACTCATACAAATTAAAATTAATTCTCATTTCATATTTGAAATGTTTCCAACTTCATACAAGTTTTGAATTAAATAATAATTTGAGTAAATTATAAATTTAACCTCCTTATAAAATATTTTGGGTCGAAACAATATAAAAATAATTTTATATTCAAATTACAAATACGCACTCTCATATATATATATATATACTCAACTCGATCTAGGGTATTACTAGCCCAATCTCTATCGAGTTACACAACAGAGCCAAGGTTATTCCTAAACCATTGCTCTGATACCAACTGTAGCGACCCGGGAAATTCAATTGTAATAACCCGGAAATCTGGGCCAATTTAAAATTTTTATTTTGGCAATTTTAGCGAATTTTGATTATTTAAAATGAATTATTTTAAATAATATCGACGAGAAATTTATTTTGAATAGAATTCGAACGTATATATTTTATAGATCGTCGTTAGAAATATAAATATTTATTTATAATTATAAAAGGAATTGAAAATGGCGCGGTAGTTCGATAATTCGATTTCAAAATTCAAATGAATGTACCGGGTGCAAAATAAACCGGATTTTAGTGAAACCAAAAATATTTGAATCTAATAGATAATATCTTTCCAACGAATCCGAAAAATCAAAATTTCATAGCAGGGATAAAAAGATATGTCCAGTTGAAAATTCTGAATAATCGCTATGGAATTCAGGCCCTTAAAAATAGCCATTTTGCAAACGACCTCGGATTTCGAAGAAACAACTTTTGTTGGAACCGCGATGTCAAATTATTGCTAGGTGTCAAATTTCATAATTTTTCAAATCAATATGTGAGCGTAGCAACGGAAAACGCGTTTGACCAGTTTAAGTTGATTTTAATCGACTGGAAAATTGCCATTTTTCAAACGGTCTCAGAATTCGATGAAATTAGTTTTGTTAGGACCGTATCGTCAATACGAAGCTAGAAAATATTTTTCTGGAATTTTTCGAGTCAGTATGTGACCCCGGTAAATTGAAATGAGCGTTCAAATTCAATATATAGAGTTATATGTTGATTTTGACGAAAACTGATCGTAACAGTCGAATTGGCTAATGAAACATATCTCATTGTATCCGTAATGGGGGTATTTAGCTTGGGGCGACAGTCATTGGGATTCGTTTAGAGTTAGTATGTGAAGATTTGTTTTTAAAGAAATAATTAGAATTTAATATAATAAAATTATATATATCTCCGGTCAAAACCCTAAGAAGGAAAATCCGTGGTCAAACCTTCATAAATCGCGCCTCCCTTTTCAACTACGAACGACGGAAAAAGCTTTAGGAAACAAAGGGGAAATTCTTCTAATCCTTCTCAAATTAATCCAAACTTCCTGAGCGAATAATGTGGTGAAATCTGTGCTCTTCAGATCTAGATTGGTCTCAGCAATTCTCGTGCTCGATTTAGGGAAGAATCGTCGTCCAAACTTCGGCTGTTTGCTGACGATTTCAGCGCGCCTCAGGACGACGAGTGGGCTGCCGTTCAGCGCGGCGGTGGATGGCGTCGAGGACTACGACCTGGGTTCGATCATCTTCTAGCGGTGCCTGGCGTGAGCAACGATGATGGAATGGATTTGAGCGTGGCTGAGGGTCTCGTTCAAGAAGAAAGGGTAATGAAAACCTTTATATATATATATATATATTTAAATCAACATTATAAAAATCTGAAATTTATATATATAATAACATTATAAAATCTAAAAAAATTATATCTAATAACATTTTTAAAAATCTATTTTTTCATAAATAGATAAGATTGTAATAAAAAATGTAATTTTTTATATATGTATCGAGTTGAAATTGACATTGTTTTTGAAAATAAAATTGCCTTGTTTTTAAAATATATATAAAGCATTGTTTAAATCAAAAATATAAATATATATATATACATCGTTTTTTAGAAATAAAAATGTGATTTTTTATCAAATAGAATTGTAAACAAAAATGTGATTTTTGCAAGTAGAAAGACGAGATTTTCCTAAATAAAAAGATGTGATTTTTAACAACATAAAAATTCGACTTTTATATATTGAATAGCGAAGTAAAAATTCGATTTTTATATATTGAATAGCGAAGTAAAAATTCGATTTTTATATATTGAATAGAGAAGTAAAAATATGATTTTTATATAGTAGAGATTATAAAGATATGATTTTTATAAGATGGAGAATATAAAGATGCGATTTTTATAGATACAGCGAAATAAAAATCTGATTTTTATTATATATATAGTGGAATAAAAATGTGATTTTTATATATGTAGTGGCTACGGGTAACGAAAGTGACGAGAGGCAAGAACGGCGAAGATTTCTACATAAGAAGAGTCGTGGGATTGGATTAGAAATTCTGTGAGAACTCCTCACCTTTATTTTATTTCTAGTTAAAATATATACTAGGATGCAGACGGTGTTTAGTAGCACCCGACACCCGTCGTCCACAGACCATGGACGGCTTGTATGCTTGTTTGTTTGATTTTGATGTGTAGTTGATTGTGTGATGTGATGTGAAATGAAATAAAATATTTATATAGTTAAAAATATTTTATAGTTAAAAATAGAATTTTTAACGTATATATGAAAGGAAATAAAAATAAACAAATCAGACGATTTGTTTATATACACACATTTGACTGATATTGATTGGGACGATAAATTTTACACATCGCCCAATTGCACAAATAAAATCTGTGTTTGATTGTTTGAAACCCCACACGGGTATTGGGATGATATTTGACGTACACTAATCCCGATTTTTTAGTTGTATGTCGATCGATTGATTGACAGACTGTTATGAGCGTTAAATATTTATATTCGATGCTTATACAGTGTAGAATGCACTTTAGATGATGGTTGATTATTCAACGTTGTTATTGTATACATGTGTTGTAGAAAACCCATATAATTAACATTATATAGTAATTGATTGGACCTCATTCAATATTGGAAATAGAAATATTCGAAATAGAAATATTTGAAAAAAAGAAATATTTGAGATAGAAATATTTGAAATAGAATATTTGAAATATAATATTTGAAAATAGAAATATATGAAGTCGTGTTGATTAGATTGACGCCATTTTGATGTGAACGATATTTATATCGATTTTATCCAATTTATAATGAACATCGAAAGTGATTTCAAAATCTGATATTTTGAATAGAAAACGAATTCGAATTGAATTGAATAGAAAACAAATTCGAATTGAATTGAATAGAAAACGAATTAGAATTGAATTGAATAGAAAACGAATTCGAATTGAATTGAATAGAAAATTAATTCGAATTGAATTGAATAAAAAACGAATTTGAATTGAATTGAATAGAAAACGAATTCGAATTGAATTGAATAGAAAACGAATTCGAATTGAATTGAATAGAAAACGAATTTGAATTGAATTGAATTGAATAGAAAACGAATTTGAATTGAATTGAATAGAAAACGAATTCGAATTGAATTGAATAGAAAACGAATATGAATTGAATTGAATAGAAAACGAATTTGAATTGAATTGAAATGGATTTAAAACAAATTAATAAGAGAAAATTCAATTTTGATTTGAATTTGAAAAGGAAGTTGAAATCGTTTCGAAAACGAATTTAAAAACGATTTATATAATACGTTTTAAAAGGAAATCGACGAAGTATATATAATATATATATTATATATATAATGGCCTGAATAGAACGCGCCGCGGTAGTTCGTGAATTTCGACCATTGACTTCGACCGGACATTGCGGGAGATCCGACCGTCGGATTCTCCTAAAACCGGAAACGTTGGGTTTGTATCGAAAAGAGATTTCTAACGAATATTAGAAATTTGAAATCTAATAGTTGGATTTGGAATTATGTCCAAATCAAATTTGGAAAAGGTCGATGTAAGTGCAGTTCGATGGTCGTTGATGGAAATCGACTGTACAGGCCTTGATAAAATTATTAAAAATAATAATAATTTGTGTAAAATCATAAGAAATGATTTGTGAAGAATTGGGGTGAAAAACTCCATATTTGAAAGGATAAAAATAGATTTTTATCGAAATGAACTAGTTTTGAACTAGAATAATAATTTATTTATTTTTAAAATAAATAAAGTGGATATGAAATGGTTTTGAAAATAACCAGGATTTCCAATATATAGATTGGAAATGGATTTGAATCGAAATTGTCTTCGGAATATTTCGATGTGGGATTTTGTGATTATACAGGTATTGTTATGGGAAATTTGAAAGATATATTAATATCATTATTTCCAATACGATATTTGTTGGTCGTAGAATTTGATATTGAATATAAGCCGATATATTTTCTATTCAGAGCCTTGTATTTAATATCAAATGTGATTTGGGTTTGTCGTGAATGGCGTCTTCATTAACGCTGTTCTTAAACCCAGTTGAGGAAAAGATTAAATCTTTTTATTTAGATTTAATGAAGTGCACCAATTAAATAATATTTAATTGGAATTGAATTGGTATTGATTTTTGGGTTTATCGTGAACAGTGTTTTAAATAACACTTGTTCTTTAACCCGATAATTAATAGAATGTGATTTTGGGTTGTCGTGAACGGTATCTTCAATAATGTTGTTCTTAGATCCAAAGGAGTTAAGATAATCAGAAACTAACTGGAGATTAGTTAAGTTGAATGGTTTCTGGGGTATTGATCTGATGTTGGTTTCGGCCATCGGGGTTAATACTTAGGGAATTGCTCACTTGCTAATTTATGGTTAGGGTCTGATTGAAATGTAATGTGATTTTGGGTTTATAGTGAACCGTGTTTTAAATGACACTGATTCTTTAACCCAGTTAAAGATTAAAACTTAGTGGAGTTTTAATGAATCTTTAATTAGATTGAAAAGATCGAGAATGGAGTATCACCAGTTTTGCTCCAAAGCGATAGTTAAATCTTTAATTAGATTTGGACGTGGAATGGTAATTAATTTTACCGATAACACCGTGGTATTAGATATGTAGTATTACCAGTTTTGCTTCATGGGATGAATAGGTTGGGATTGGGAAATAAAATAAATAATTACTTCGGTGTGGTTCGCTAATCCCGACTAGTTTGGAAAACCATAATTTGGTTTGAAATGATATCCAAAGGGAAGATTAAAGAATAAATTTTAAAGAATTTATCTTTGATAAAATTAATGGGAACCTTTCCCTAAGAACGTGAAATTTAGAAACTAACTGTAGGTTAGCTAAGAAGGATGGTTTCCTGGGTATTGATCTGATGTTGGTTTCGGCCTTCGGGGTTAATATTTGGGGAATTGTTCTCTTGCTAATTTACGGTTAGTGACTGCTAAATAGGAATGAGGCGTATGTTGTGTTTGTGTAACATTTGTTTATAATATACGAGGGTTGTTCGGAAAGGCCGGGTTTATACCCATTTTGAATAACCGATTCGACGAAAAGTCGAAGATGATGACGGTGGTCGAAGACCGGAAGTCTTCACATCGTTTGGGTGATTACTGATGATCTTGATTGGGCTGTACACCCAAGATTAGGGAATCAGTCGGTGGTCGTCTAGACGTACTTGGAGATCGACGGATATGTGAGGAAAGTGCCTCCGGTTTCGTTCAGACCTAGAACAGACTTGTAAATGGATGGTGTGTCTGACATTGTATTCCTTTATATTGTATTCGTTGATCTCTGCTAAATATATATCTGTTTAGCGGCGGGGAATTTATTCTCTTGCTTAACGCCCTTCTCTGAGACATACGAGCTCAGAGGTTATATATTGGCAGAAATCAGTGGTACGATATGGATTGATAGTGTGGCATGCTGAGATGCAGTGATCCAGACTTTTGTTGAAAAGCAAAGTTTGGTGGATGATGATCAAAGCGCAGCTTTGATATAGCATGGCTTTGTGTATAGCGTTGATTCGCGAGCCTCACACCTCGGTATGGTGGTAAACTGATGGTTTGATCAGTATGCTTTTTAGTGGATGGGCACCTTAGTGGTGTCGTGGATTCGGTCGACCGAGATGAGCTTAGTGCTCAGGGATATATAGAGTAAGCGGTGTTTTCTCTCGCTGGGACGTAAGCCGTGGTGATACTCTGGTCCCAAAAGTGCGGATGTGCAGACTGTGTTTTCTCTTGTTGGGACGTAAGCCATGGGGAATTGCATTACGCGATCGATCTTTCGAATCAGGAGCCATCATGATGGAAATCCAATTTCCAATACGTGTATTCCAGTTTTATTTGTAGAGCCTAGTATGGAGACATAGTGGGATGGGGCGCTTATGCCGTCTATGATTGATACTTATGATTTGAAGATATTTTATACAATATGCACTTATAATAGTATCAAATGATTTGTTTTAAACGTATCAAGCATTCTTGGCTATTATAAGGTAAAAACCCTATCCTCCGGCTTGCGTTGCATTGTGTGATGCGAACTGGGTCTTATAATAGCTTCATTTTTCATTATTTAGCATTGCGCTGTTGTTTTATGCACTGGTATTCTTGGGAGGAAACCTGTTCCGTGTTATACGGCGTGGTCCCTTGATTTACCTAACTTTAAAATAAAGATTTACAACTGTTTTAGTTCTCACACCAGTCACATGACTGACCTAGAGTTTATTGTTTTAACCTAAACTCTGGGTGCCCTTATTTTGACACGGGCAGCTAGTAGTTTTGGTTTTGCAGATTTATATTCACAGGATCCTGACTTACAGCTGTAACGATATCAGGAAAGCTTTGTATCCGTATATCTCCTTCTAGTTGTGTTTTGTATTATTTCAGCTGCAATGTATTTAAATGTAATTTAAATCTCTGATATTTCTGTGTAATATTTATTCATACTCTGTATATTCTTGTATTCTGGTGCATTGTTGTAATATACAATGAAATGTTCTTTCGTCTGCATTCTATTTTGTCTTGTCCTCACAGTAATCCGTTCTTTCTCTTCTCTTCGGAGACCGGGGAAGTTCGAGTCGCTTCATCAATACTCGAATACAAACACTAACACATCCAGTGTCCAAATCCAAGTATCGAAAACCCAGAAAGCTAATAGAAAGAAGTTAGAGGGTGAGAAAAGAAAGAAAGAAATATTAGAATAGAAGAATAAGAAGATCAGAGTCTCACAGCGGAATGGACAAAATATATTAACCAATAATACTTTATATAGAGAACTGTATATTACAACATCAGAGTATACATTCAGATCAATACAACACACAGCGGAAATAAACTAGTACCAGTATATATATGGAATACGTCTCGACTTCAACTCCTCTTCTGAAGCTCTAAGCGATACCTAACCTGGTAATATACTCGGTCTGACCCGAGCACATTTGAAGCAAAGCAAAATTCACCCGAATCAGTCTGAAATACTTTCAGTGATAAATTCATACAGCAACCAACTTGTTTAACTTTGAAATCCTTTTGAAATAAAAGGATAATAGTAAGACCAGTCCACACATAAACACGGACGGTTTTTACCTTACTATAACCCAAACCATTTTGAAATCAATATCTTATTCTGATATTATAATAGTGTCTAAATACAAGTAGATAGAATCTTGCAGAACGCTTGCATCTCACGCTCCACATATATATAGTATACAATCAAAACTGCGAGCACTTATTGGAGTTTGGATTTACAACTATGACAAGGTATGGAACCACCTACCCATAGTGCATATCTAGAGACGAATACACTGGGTTCAACGAGAACGTCTTTCAACTCGGCCCACACATGACCAACAACTCATTTCTCTTGAGTGTATCGAATATATTGTCACCTTACGGCTTTTGTCGCGACCACCGTAGTTCTCGGGAGAAACAGAAATGAAAAGAAGTAACAAATATGAATATTCTCTAGATGGTGACAATACACCCTAATGGGTGCGACCCACATAGCCATGCGGCCTGCCCGATTTTTGTCATTTCCCGGTTGATGAGGCTTGAGGCTATAATCGACTTTTGAAACCACTAGCCACCATTCCCATCGTCCATATACGTCATCCAGGAACAGGATGAACCGAAGGCACTCTCCTACTGCACCCAAAATAGGAATCACCCCATGGATCAACAGCGAGAAGTCCTTGCAACCCGTAGATTCCAATCACGATAGAATCACAGTATATCTCTTGGGATCAGCCAGAGATTGTAACTCTTCCGTTTCATGAAGATCTATGGTCTTCAATTGCTCCATCTCAAACAGCCCCTTCCACCTATTCGTATTTATTGGTCGGAATGATTTTCGAATGAAAATTCGATCCTAGTCATTATGTACCAATAACGTTGGGTCAGATTTTGATAGTCGGTTATTTAACTATCAAAATAAACAACCATAAAAATAAAACAGATCCATTGGTTTATACACAACATCACTTGGCCCTTATAATATATTGGTTTAAATATGTTAATACTCTCAAATCCCATTTACCTATATGCCTAGAAAATTTCTTAATCACATCTAATTAATCTTCAACTAACATTTCAAAATATTGCTATAACATTTCTTATTAACTTATTGTTCATAAAAACAATTATTACGACATCTTTTTTTTTGCTTCGTTATTTGAACACCAAAATCGCCACTCATCCTTTTATAATAAACCCATTTAAATCTCATTTCTAAATTTTGAAAATATCGTTATATTTCCACCAATCTCCTTTTTATTTCTTTTATTATGAAAATACCATTTCATACCATCAAACCCCTTTTTATTTCATAATCTCATTATATATACATTTTCCATATCCTTCGAATAACGTTACACTGTTATTTTCCCAAAATAATTTACTTTAACATCTTCACTATTACGACTAATACCATCCTTCGATAATCCTGAAGCTGTTCAAGTTGGGGTATTTTAATTACCTCTCAGACCTTGATCAACTACATTCTTATCTTAAGATAAATTTCAGTTGTAATACAAAAACCGATACTCATCCCCCATATCATCACAAATCCCATTTTAATTCCATCTTTGAAATATTATCTCTTCTATAAAAGAGTGGTTCTAGATCGCATCCTTCTAATTCATCCCGTTTTACTACTCTAATCCAATTTTGGGTTTACTTTTGGTTTCTCATTTAAATTAATCACCAAAAATTAATTAATTTAAGTAATCCCATTTGATTATTATTAAATAAATAATAATCATCCTTCAACCTTTTATTAAAATAAACATGGTTTGTTTACCATTAACTATCCTCTTTAAACTAGTGAACTAATTAAATAAAATATTTCTGTAACACCGTCAACTTGTTCGACTCTAAACATGACTAACCCGTTAGTCAACCATTATTGATCTTGCCATTAAAATTAATTAATAATTAATCTAAATAATTCTATTCACTCTGATTTCTGTTAAATTTATATCAATATAAACCTGTTTTAACTATTACGTTGCTCCCGGTCACTCTAATTAGCTAAAATACAATTGTTTACAAATTACTTAATAAGCACGTGCTTCGCGCACGGTAGAATTTGGTACAAAAATGGTAATTTGTGATTAGACCAATCAATGTCTATATATATGCGGTTGGATTTTCTCCTTTTTAGAACTTTATTTAAAATAATATATTTTTAAAATCTATATTCGGTTGTAAAATAAATTTCATAACTTCATTGTAGCGATTCATCTGACGATGAATCGATCTTTATAAAAAGGTGTGTATCTGGGCCATCTGCTATTTAATTATCAACCATACTATTTATTGATTCAAAACTCAACCACATTCAATAATCAACAGTTTAAAGTCAATGGGTCTTGAACAGTTCATATAAAATATGAAATAACAGCAGACTAAATATTTGAGGAACCGGTTTGATTCCTCCTACCTGTTCTTCCCTGCAACACAGATCATTATAATATTTCATATCAGCATATAGAAATATTTTGAATGACGATAATATAATTAACGTCAACCATTAAATCAATCATAGGCATTCAAGGCATCCAATCAACCAATTATCAATGATTTAATCTAATTATATGGATTTAGCACATCCTAGTATTTCAGAAATGTGTGAGAATTAACTCACCTTTGTATTCCGACCGACGGTTCGAATGTTGTTTCGTTCAATTTTAAACAGCCATTTAAAATTGAATAAAATTCCAGTTGCATCTGATTCCCTCCGAACTCGCTTAACAGCGTGGTCTTTATTGCTACGATCTTCATCGTGTCAGTTTTCACGTGATTCTGATAATATACGAACGCGTCATGATTATTACTAGTTTATATATAAATTAAAATAATTTAATTAAAAAATTATAGATTTCTCGTTATATTATTATTACCGTGCCAATTCTCTACTCGGTTATCCCGTCATTACCGTCGATATTGATCACTGGAGACCAACAGGAACCCCAAGCTGATAGTTTCTACGTTCCATCTCCCTTTCACGTGCTACAATTAAAACAAATCTGAATATATACCGTTCATTAATATAATTATTTAATCAAATTCGTTACTTACCGTTAAAATCTTTAAACCACGTCATCGGTTTGCTTAAACCCGTCTCCCTCTTTATTATTATTCTTCATGTTCAACTGGAAAACAACTACTACTGTTTCTACCAAAAGGCCTCAGCCTTCATGCGTGATCACCACATTGGAAACTCTCCCCTCAAACATTACTACTGTGTCCTTCCTACAACGTTTTTTCCTTTCCTTTAATGTCAAACTTTCCGCCCAACACACAATTCATGACCTCAACCCCTTTTCATTTTATTATTACTGTCCTTCATCCCTTCGAGAAAAAAAACCATCTCTCCTCACAACCACCCAGCGCATTTCCAACCGTCAGTTCCTTCTCTTTCTGGCTACATTGAACAACCCCACTTATAACAGCTCCAAGCCCTCCCCTTCTTCCTCCTCTGTTCTAGTCATCATCAGACGTAGCCCATTCATCACACACACGAAATACGAGCTCGCCCAAACAGACTCATGCCATATACCCACACACAACCTTCACGTCCAACATTTCAGCATCCTTCCAGACAGCCTGCCTCCTTTACGTTCAACTTAGTGTCCATCCGCACCAACGCACTTCGACCATTTCTCTTCCATCACCGCTTGTCCTCCCGTGTGCCACTCTTTCCAGTATCTCCCACCACCGAATATCCCGTGCTCTACAGTGATCCGTGAAAAATATTGTAACCCAAACTTTGTACAATTCCACTAACTTGTGCACCCTTGTCACCACACACACATGCGAAATCCCTCAACACCGTAATCCTGCCCCCGCGCTCCGCTGGAGCCGACCCAAGGCTTACGATGTCTTCACTTTGCTGTTGGGCTCGAGACCCAGAAGCAAGGATCGTTACCTTCATTTTATAAATGCTTTCTGTTTTTATGTTGAAAAAGAAATAGTGGATAAACGAAGACATTGTTTGGTTAGAAAGAAAAAAAATGGGTTCTTTTGTTTTGTGGAGAAAACATCGAACTGGGTACCGTATTTATAGAGGGAGATTGTTTGGCCGCCAAGTCTTCTGGTACACCGTTGGGAGTAGACTAAGGTGCCTTAGGTTGCGGTGAAGTGAAAAGTTGAAGGGGACAGGGAATGCTAGTGTATTCAGGAGAGGTAGATGAGTACATAAATGGTAGGATAGTGGTTGATTTGAAAATACACTGATATATGAAGTATGCTTGGACATGAAGCTTCGTGTGTTTGCACTCCTGGATGATCGAAATTTGCATGTGCAAGTTGCAAAGAAACAGAGTAGGAGCATACGTTTTTCCAGCTAGAGAATAAGCTTGGGGTTTGTTCAGCTCTGTGTATTTGCTAGGGTAGGCTGAAGCTCGTTCCTATATATATATAGCGTAGAATAGGTTTTGAAAAAAGTTACTGAATGGTTTTGTTGTGTCCCTTCAATATTTAATATATGGATGCAACGTTTCATAAGGTGACCACATTCAGCCACGTTTTCAAGGACAGTGCTGGTTTGCAGAAATGTCTTAGTTGATATGACCAACGATCTTTTTGTTATAAGGTTAAGCGTACTCTGCAATCTAAAACTTCGTCTGCATACAGTTCACTATCGACAGAAATAAATATACCGTTGCGTTCAGCAGTGTGTCACGATCACAAAAATATAAAAATATCAGTAGGTTAACTTATTCTGTGAAACCCCAAAATGTTGATATAGGGTGCAAAATACTCCAAATAAAAAGTTGCTTATTTTACGAATTAAAAATTACAATAAAATTCTAAAAATTAAATTATAAGGACGTCTCAAAGAGCTTGTCCGAATTCGAAACCAATATTTAATTATAATTAAATAATCGTTACGGTTTATAATCGATTCCACAACGATTACTTGAAATTTTGATCTGAACGTAAAACAGAATCTATAATACGAAAACTCGATCTTTCTCTTCCATTAGAAAAATATTATCAATTAGATTCAGATGCTTCTCGTTTCACAGAAATCCAATTTAACACGGATTCAGTATAGTCAATTGAAGTTGAAATTAAATTTTACAAACTACCGCGCTGTTTCGAGTTCGTTTTATTATTTAAATATAAACGCTTAGTCATCGTTTAATTAATGATTTCGATATTGAATTCCATAAATATCCCAAATAAAACATATAAAATATATTTAAATATTCGAATAAAATAGTCGAAAAATCCGGGTCGTTACAATTGCCTTGACTACTGTGATGGCGAGCTACGCCGCTAGGTCGAGGAAGTAGCCTGACTACATGCACATTCGAAGGAAGAGCATAAGATATTTTCTAGCATGCAGATGTACTACAAGCATTTAGCTGGTCCCAATTAGATGATGATGAGAGACGTCGTCAACGTCTGACACGTCCACATAGAGATTGATGATCATTTGTAGTGTAGTACATTTGGTGTAATGCATGTATTCTGTTGATCTTATGTATTACAGACCTATTGCATTTGGTTTGTGTATTGATGTTATTATTGTTCATGTGATATTCTACATGTCATTGTTATTTATATCATGTGGTTTCTGTGCTGATGTTAGTATTATTCGTGCGTTGTACTTTATTTAATTATTGTTCATGTTATGTAGCTAAAGGTTTTATTTAATTCCCAAGGCTACATTTTGTTTTAGAGAGTTTGATTTTCTATTTGAAAAATACATCCCATCCTAAGTGAATATCCTTTCAGTTTATTTTTCATTTCCAAAAATATATTTTGTTTACTATATTCATTACTGTTCTTGATGTCATTACTGTTCTTGATCACGTTTGTCATCCAAGTAAACTTCTCAAATAAATAGTTCATTATGTTGAGTTACATTTCATTCAGGTATACATTGAAAATTGGTACTAATAATTATGATACAATGGATATTAACGAGAAAAATGCATAAGAAAACTACAAGTTATGTTCAATCTAAAGGGCTTCTAAAGTAGTTCCAAGACATCTTATCTCTTGTCCCAACTCGTTATTGTAAGAAATGCTCCTTGGACATAAACGATTGTCAATCTATTCAGAGTAGTTGCAACCGTTCAGCCATAATGGTTATAACCGAATTCTACGACCAATATTTTCCTCATCCGCCCTTACCACTACCTCTACTGCATACCCACAGTGGCAACAAATAGGATACGAATAAACCTCTTAATCATATGGTGGTTTAAGAATTGAAGTTTGATGTACCTCTTGCTTATATAGATGTTTAACAACTAAAATTGTTCCATCACTTGTTGAATTGGAGGTTGAGCAGCTAAAAACTGATCACCCTCCTATTCATATATAGAACTTTAACATGTTTCTGAAGTCTAAATTGACTCAAATCTAGGAACTCATGATGGACATCCTGGTTGTGTTGCTCTTGGTATTCTATAAGACAATCTACATCGGTTTGTTGACTATCTGAAGGATCATGCGCTTACCACCAGTCAGAATCAATGGATGAAGGCCATAAAGGCATAGCTTGGAGTATGCAAAGGCATGAGGAAGAAGGATCATATTTGAGTGAAGAATTTTGAGCAAGACACAAATTTCAGGTCATACATATATGCATAGTTGTATAAAAGCAATTGTTATAGGCAAAGCTGTCGAAATAATTACACACTGCGTACTGCTAAAGCTGTAGAAATGACTACATGCTGCATATTGAACGCTATTGAAATGACTGTACACTTACACTGTTGAAATGAAAACACACTGATAAAATGAGTACACACCGCACACCACTAAAGCTGTTGAAATGACTACACACTGCACATTGAACACTATTAAAATGACTGCACGGTGCACACTATTAATTGTACCAAAATGCTTAACTAAATAGAATATATTAGAATATGGTTTTCCAATTTTTATTAATAAATGATGCTACGCATCAAACAGGCCATATTTTCAGCAACATTCAATCGATAATATATGTTAGATAATTCAGAGTAACTTTTGAATGAGCAAGACAAGTCGGGTTGTCCTTTTTATGTTTGAACTAATGAACTAAATATAGTTAAAACGAGCTCGCGCGTAGTGATAGTTTGTAATTATCCGAAATAAGTTTTAAACTTTATATATAAGGTCCATAAAATGTCAAAATTCTTTCGAACAAGATTATTCGGGACTTATTGGACTTTCCCATGAAATTCACAAATCATGATTTGGTCGTGTATATTTTGAGATATGTCTAAGTTAAAATTTTCAAAAATCACAGTTAGGGAGTTTTTTAATAGTACCTAAATGCTTAATCAAATGGAATATATTAAATCATGGTTTTCGAATTTTCATCAATAAGCGACGCTACATATTGAACAGGCTATAGTTTCAGCAACATTCAATCGATAATATATGTTAGATAATTCAGAATAGCTTCTAAATGAGTTAGATAAGTCGGGTCGTCCTCTACTTAAAAAGTTTGAACTAACAAACTAAATATTGTTAAAATGAGCTTGTCGCGTAATGGTAGTTCGTAATTATCCAAAATTAAGGTTCAAATTTATATGTAAGATCCATGAAATATTGGAATTCTTTCGAGCAAGATTTTTTGGGAGTTATTGGAATGTAACTTTCACATGAAAGTCACAAATTTTGATTTGGTCCTATAATTTTGAGTTATATCTAAGCTAAAATTTCCAAAAAAAAAATTACGGTTAGGTAGTTCATTAACCACAACATGATAAATTAGAATATTATTTAAACACAATGTGATATAATGCGAAAACATTTTGAGCAATATCAAATGCTAAACATAATAAAGGAACAAAAAAGACTTCTCAACAATAATGCTTATTCAAAGCCATATCATGTAAACCAACTACAACGAAGTTTATAAGATTCGTGTCCAATGAATTTCTTTTCATATCCTGATAAGCAACACAAATCAAAAGTTGTATGATTTGCTTGAAAAACATCTTCTTCCTCTTCAACGATCTCGATACTGTCACGATAACGATTACATGCTTCTGCAAAATCATCAGATGATTTGGGGATTTCTGAACACGAGCGCTTCGCAGGGAAGTCAGGATGGTTGTTGTAACTTTCCATCACCATGTTCCATAGGATTTCATGGCTTACACTCCCACCATTATGCAACATAGTATCATGGATGCGATTAACTTCAAGATGTGCTTTCACGATAACAAGTAACTCCAAAGAAGAACAATTAATGGTCGGCATTTTAGTTCATCAACTTGCGATGGATTGATAGAAAAGCTGAACATTTATAAGCACCAGGAATACTAAGTTTAAAGAGTTTCAAATGTGCACTGTAACGAACCAGGATTTTCGACCTAGAAAATCAACATAAAACCCATGTCAATTATGCAGGCATCGAACATTCCAGATCATTAGTAGAAAGAAGTTAGAGGGTGACAAATAGAAAGAAAGTTAGAATAGAAGAAGAGGAACATGAATACAACATCAGAGCAAATACGAATCTCACAGCGGAACGAATAAATATATATTATATAACATAACTAGATCCTCATGCCATTTTCAAACTTTTAAAACCACTACTTCCTCCAATACACCATCGATACCAAATCTGAAATTACCAAAACTCATGTGTAAAGACCCGCATTCTACGCATCGAAGGATCGTAGAATATTTATTTCTTTCACATACGAAGTCGTATGGTCATGTAACCTTGGGAGACGACTATTGGGATCATTTCCCATGTTCATTATTTTTCCCGATTTTTAAATGACCGTTTTGCCCCTAGCTAATCTTGTTTTGACCATAACTTTTGATTGGAAAGGAGTTTTGACCTGAAACCACTTCCATTGGCTCCGGATGATGGTTTACAATTCCGTAGAGTGGTCACATTAGCCAAACGGACTCACCGTTTGGGAGATATGGCTGAAACAAGGTTTAGAAGGTGAAAAACAGCCTAACCGGGCCTAATTAGGGTGATTAGCAAGAGTGCCCATGACCCATTTCAAGATTAGAGATGTATAGGGGCTGATTAGGGTTAGAAAACATTTCTTTCAGCCGCCACTTTCATTCTTGGAACCCTAGCAATGGCCTCCAACACCCAAATCAACTTCTAATCACTTTCTAATCAAGTTTTGGCTTAATCAACATCAAATCAAGGAAGATCTTCACCAAATCAGTATTAGAGCTGCTGTTATACATTAATATTCGCCCAAATCAGCGAGGTTTCAGTTCTGAAAATTTTATTTGTGGCAAAGGTGAGTGGTTTGCATAGTTTTGCACTAATTACGGTTGATTAAGAGTAATTAGTGAAGATTAAAAATCTGGAAAAATATTTATAAATTCTTAAACATCATTTTATGCCTCTGTTAGAAATTTAGGTTAATATGGTTAAGTTTTGTTAATCCTATCATTAGTTGTGCTTAAACATGATTAAGGGGAAAATATGGGTTTTGGGTAGGTTTGATCCATTTTAACTTATTGAAATTGTTGTTTTGGTGTTTATGGTTGATTATACATGTTTCTATGACTGTATGGTATGCTTTGTGATTGTCTAGAAGTGTTAGATTGGTCGAAAACGACGTCGAATGGCGTAAACAGCTCGCTGGACAAAGTGCAGGAAAATGTAGAGGACCGGATCGGATCGCCCCTCCGAACCCGACCCGATCGTGATACCCGATCCGAACCGCCATGTGGAAACTCCGATGCACCACGATCTGATGTTCCATGAACCACTCGAGAGAAGGAGCCCGACCCGAGCCGCTTCAGCCTGAGCTCCACGATCCGACCTGAGCATGGTGGGACGACCCGAAGGCACCCGATCCGAACTGATGCACCATGGATGGACTTGAGAGACTCGACCCGATCCGGAGTGTTTGGGAAGGAGGACCGAACCGCCAGGAGATGTGGACCCCGACCCGATCCGATGGAGGTAGCTCGACCGATCCGAACCGAGATGCTTGGACTTGAGGCGTGAATCACGATCCGAATTTGAAGTATAAACTGAAGTGAAGAACCGATCCGGAGAAGACCAATAACCTGAGATGCAAAGGTAGTCCAAATGGGAAGTTTGTACTCAGGATCCAGTTGGGAACCAACGAGTTAACTTCATGATTGGACTTTGCTACGGGACGCGTGCTAAGGGGTTGTCGATGTCTATGACTTTGGGTCACTATGTATGGGAGGTACGTGAACGGATTCAGGGCCACAGTGGACTAGGTACGACTAAAGGGCTATAGACCAATGAAGTGGGGTCATTTGTAAAGATTTGGTCATGACTCCATGGGGTAGGCTTGGTAGTAGCAGTAGTTGTACAAGTCGAACTCCGTCACTACTTCGATGGGTCTAGTGATTGACAGTGGTGGACATCGTATGATTTATGCACTGAGTGAGAGATGTGAGGATGGTTGCTATGATTGATTTGTTTGCTATCATTATGACATGCACACCCCCACCCCCGTTATCTTTACACTATCTGTTCAGTGGCACCTTAGAGTATTGTACGGTATGTAGTGCTAACTCTTTTGGTTGCAGGACTAGGTTCAGGTATGTTTCAGTATACCTGTTATTGTTCTGTTTAGCTGCTTATCGCTCATACCGGACTTTTTGTCTGACCCAGAGTTTTATGTCTCTTCTTATTACTCTGGGTGCTCTCACGAGAAGACTAGGGACATGTTAGCTGGATATGCACGAGTAGCTGATCCGGAGACGGGCAGGAGGCTTACACGTATGATACATATAGATATTCTTCCTGTGTTGTTGAAGATCACCGCTTGGGAATTAGTAGTGCATCTTCTACTTTAGCTTTCTTTTGCTTTAGAGACAGTTTAAAGTTGTAATAATGATGTTGGATCATAAGCTGTATTTGGATTTCCACTGCTATGTTGGTTTAGTTTTCAGCTTATGCACTGTCTTGCCTGTTTTATGTCAAGATTATGTTATTATTATATTTTGTTCCATGCGTTGTGAGACATTCTACAGGTTCCTTGTTAGTTCATTCTCTTCTTTCCTTTCTCCTGACGACCATTCCGTGCTAGCTGGGCATGTGTACAATGCACTTACGAAGGAAATGCCGGCTGGTGCGGGGCGGGCCGTCACACTTGGTATCAGAGCTCTAGGTTGCGTAGTTAACCTAGGGAAGTACTCAGGGGGAGATAGTATACGTATATAAGAGCGCATATTTGTGATTATTTTGATTCTTAAAAAGCTATATATATATATACTATTAGTATAGCTAAGGATAAAGTCGCACTGCACTAGCACCACTATGGAGATGGTTAATCGTTTTCTCTTTACAGATTGAACGATGAGCCGATACGCAAGAGGTACTGGTAGAGGAGCCAATAATGGGAATGCTGCTGACATGAGGACGATGTTTACTGACCTCACGAGGGAGATGCTTAGGGATGTGCAGAGGGCATCTCCCAATGCTGGTAATGGTGGTGATCCAATAGTGCAGGCGCCTAGGGCTGATTTCGCCAAGCTGAACAAGGATTATAGTAGTCTTGGTGGGAAGCCGTTCCACGGAACGGAGTCGGCTACGGATGTTCAGGATTGGTTGGATAGCTGCGAGCGTATCTTTGAAGATTTGGGTATCGAGGATTCGATGAAGAGAAGGCTAGCATCCCGTCAGCTGCAAGGACGGGCAATGAATTGGTGGAATTCTTTAAAGGCAGCTACTCCTGAGGATCAGATTACTTGGAATCAGTTTAAGACTTGCTTTAGCGATAAGTTCATTCCAGCTGCTCAGAAGTCGGTGCTGTTTAAGAAATTCTTGGAACTCAAGCAGAATGGTAGAGCTGTCTCGGAGTATATTGCCGAATTTGACACTTTGTCAAAATACGAGTTATCTCTTATTGATACTGCCGAGAAGAAGAACGAGAAGTTCATAACTGGTTTGGATGGATAATTGGGGGAAAGGCTTATTAACCACATCGATGAGACGTGTGAGTTGATTGTGGGGAAAGCATTGAGATCAGAGAGTCTTTAACCTAAGTCAAAGACTGAGGCTGCATCTGTAGAGGAGCCAAAGCCACAAGAAAGCGGTGGAGGCAAGAATGGTTCTCAGAATGCGAGAAAGCAGAATCAAACTAAGGATGGCCTGAAGAAAAAGAATAAGCCAGACGTTGAGTGCTTCAGTTGTGGTAAGAAGGGCCATTATGCTAGTAATTGTCGGGCCAAGCCAGCGGATAGGAAGTGCTTCAACTGTGGCCAAGTGGGACATCACAAGGACAAGTGTCCGCAACCCCCTAAAGAAAAGCAGTCGGTGAAAGCATATGCCCTTAATGCTATTCCTTCTTCGTCGAATGCCCCAACTACGGCGGAGAAGGGAAAGCATGTCATCATCCAAGGTATGCTTTCTGTTTATGATGTTCCTCTTAGAGTTTTGTTTGATACCGGAGCTTCCAGTTCTTTCATATCTAGTGACCTGGTAGATAGGTTGGGATTGGAGCCCGAGATCGTCGATAGACCTTTAGTAGTGACGAACCCGATTGGTGGTTCGACTAACCTTAACATGATTTGTCGTAATGTGGTCTTATCGAGTCATGGATGCATGTTTGTTTGTGATTGCTTTGTTTTGGGCTTTACCGGGTTTGGAATTATTTTGGGAGTCGACTGGCTCCAAAGATACGGGGTGATGGTAGACTATGAGGGCTTTTTGGTGACTGCTAGAGCAGATGATGGGCGGAGGGTAGTGTTTGGTGGTCTACCTAGTGATGGGGTAATGGCTAGTTTTCTAAATTCTCTCGACATCTCGCATAGTGAGTTGTCAGGTTTGCCCGTGGTTGGCCAGTATCCGGACGTCTTCGAAGAAGTGACCGTGCTTCCGCCACACCGAGAGATTGAGTTCCGTATTGATTTAGTGAAAGATGCCAGACCTATAGTGATGCGACTTCGTCGTATGGCACCAAGGGAGCAGCGAGAGCTCGGGGTGCAAGTCAACAATCTTTTGAAGAAGGGATTTATCGGAAGGAGTGTTTCTGAATGGGGAGCACCAGTTGTGTTTGCTACCAAGGCAGATGGTTCCCTTCGTTTGTGTGTAGACTACCGCGAGTTGAATAAAGTGACGAGGAAGAATAAGTGTCCTCTACCGCGGATAGATGATTTGTTTGATCAGTTGAGTGGCGAGAGAATATTCTCCCAGTTGGATCTCGTGACAGGTTTTCATCAGCTTAGAGTGGAAGCTGAGAGTATAGCTAAAACGGCGTTTCGGACGTCGTTTGGATTTTATGAGTGGTTGGTCATGCCATTCGGGCTGACCAATGCCCCAGCATATTTTGTGGATCTTATGAATAGGGTATTCAGAGATCAGTTGAATAAGTTTTTCCTTGTGTTCGTGGATGATATTTTGGTCTACTCGAGGACAGAGGAAGAACACAAGGAACATTTGAGGATAGTAATGGAGGTGTTGAGAAAACACCAATTGAAAGCAAAGTTTTCTAAGTGTCACTTCTGGAGGAGGGAAGTGAGATTCTTGGGTCATGTTGTTTCAGAGAATGGTATTGCCGTGGATACTGCGAAGGTGGCTACGGTACAAGATTGGTCTATGCCCAAGAATGCAACGGACGTAAGAAGTTTCTTGGGATTAGCTGGATATTATCGTAAGTTTATCCAAGACTTCTCCAAGATAGCAGCACCGTTGACTCAGTTGACCAAGAAGAATCAAGCTTTCGTCTGGGACGAAAAGTGCGAGGATGCATTCAAGAGTCTAAAGGAAAAATTGACATGCGCACCAGTGTTAGTCATTCCTAAGGGGAATGAAGAGATGACAGTATATACGGATGCATGTGGTACCGGACTAGGTGCTGTATTGATGCAAGGCGGTAGGGTTGTAGCTTATGCAAGTCGACAATTGAAACCGCACGAGAAAAGATACCCTACCCATGATTTGGAATTGGCAGCGATTGTGTTTGCATTAAAGATGTGGAGACATTATCTCTTGGGAGAAAGATTTGAGTTGTTTACCGATCATAAATCGTTTAAGTATCTCTTCTCTCAGAAGGATCTAAATCTCCGACAGCAAAAATGGTTAGAATTCTTGGCTTCCTATGATTTCGACATCACATATACACTAGGAAAGGGCAATGCGGTAGCTGATGCATTGAGTAGAAGACATGCCAGATTAGGGGCTAAGTTTCTAGAATGGAAGCAATTGGAGTACATCGCTGGGTATGATTTCAGACCAAAGTGAGAATTGGATGCAGAAATGTTAGCAAGTTTGACGATTAGACCCACTTTGATTGAGCGGATTGGATCCAATCAGAGGGACGATCCTAACCTATTGGAAATCATCTCAAAGTTAGAAATGGGAATCGAAGGAGAGATGAACCAGTATGGGCTTGATCGAGCTGGATGGCTTAGAAAGAATGGAAGGCTTGTTGTACCCAATGTCAATAGATTGAGAGATGAAGTGCTTAGAGAATGTCATCACTCAAAACTGACTATACATCCCAGTGGTAACAAGATGTATCGAGACATGAAGCAAACCTACTACTGGGAAGGGATGAAAAGAGACATTGGGAAGTTTCTATCCAAATGCATGAACTGCCAACTAGTTAAAGCTGAGCAAAAGAGGCCTAGTGGTTTGTTACAACCATTAGAAATTCCAGAATGGAAATGGGAAGAAGTCTCAATGGATCTCATTGATGGGTTACCAAGAACTAGGTCGGGCCATGACAGCATTTGGGTGATTGTGGACTGATTGACCAAGAGTGCAAGATTTATACCTGTCATGTCAAACAGGACGGCAGCTAAGTTAGCGGAGCTGTATATAAAATGGGTAGTGAGATTTCATGGAATACCCAAAGGCATTGTAAGTGACCGAGATCAGTTGTTTACTAGTGGATTTTGGAAAAGCTTACAAGAGGCGTTAGGATCAGAATTACATCTCAGTACCGCGTATCATCCTCAAACCGACGGACAGACAGGGTAAATCGTATATTGGAAGACCTCTTGAGAGCCTGTGTATTGGATTTTGGTGGATCATGGGATGACCATTTGCATCTAGTAGAGTTTGCATATAATAATAGTTACCAATCCAGTATTGGCATGGCTCCATTTGAAGCTTTGTATGGAAGACCTTGCAACTCACTGTCATGTTGGGTAGAAACTGGTGAAAAGTTTGTACTTGGACCCGATGTGATAAGAGAAACTTCAGCTAAGATTAAGATTATCCAACAGCAAATGAAGGTTGCCCAAGACAGGCAGAAAAGTTATGCCGATAAGAGAAGAAAAGATTAAAGTTCTCCATTGGTGACTTGGTCTTTGTCAAGATCTCTTTGTTAAAGAGCATGATACGATTTGGTAGGAGAGGCAAGTTAGCACCAAGATTCGTTGGTCCATTCCCAGTTCACGAGCGAATTGGGAATTTAGCATATAAAGTTGAATTACGAGAGAAGATGGTAGGAGTTCACAACGTATTTCATGTTTCCCAGTTAAGGAAGTTAGTGCACGACCCAGACGTGACTATTTCACCTGATCAGTTGGATGATATCGAAGTTGAACCAGAGGCGGTTGGGAACCGTAAGCCTATGCGTATTGTTGGGAACGATACGAAGCAACTTCGAAGAAAGTGGTGAATCTAGTCAAAGTTCAGTGGGGCGAGAATGAGAATGAATGTACTTGGGAGACAGAGGAGAGCATTAGGAAGACGTATCCAGAACTCCTCGCCTGGTAAGATTTTAACTTCGATCTAGTTTTTCCGCATGCTAGGATAGGCTTGTTTGTTTGTTTTGCATGTTTGTTGTTTGTGATTGGTAGGCACGCGGGATCCTTTGTATGTTTTGGGTTAAGGAATTTCGGGGACGAATTTCTTAAGGGGGGGAGAGTGTAACGACCCGCATTCTACGCATCGAAGGATCGTAGAATATTTATTTCTTTCACATACAAAGTCGTATGGTCATGTAACTTTGGGAGACGACTATTGGCGTCATTTCCCATGTTCATTATTTTTCCCGATTTTTAAATGACTATTTTGCCCCTAGCTAATCTTGTTTTGACCATAACTTTTGATTGGAAAGGAGTTTTGACCTGAAACCACTTCCATTGGCTCCGGATGATGGTTTACAATTCCGTAGAGTGGTCACATTAGCCAAACGGACTCACCGTTTGGGAGATATGGCTGAAACAAGGTTTAGAAGGTGAAAAACAGTCTAACCGGCCTAATTAGGGTGATTAGCAAGAGGGCCCATGACCCATTTCGGGATTAGAGATATATAAGGGCTGATTAGGATTAGAAAACATTTCTTTCAGCCACCACTTTCATTCTTGGAACCGTAGCAATGACCTCCAACACCCTAATCACTTTCTAATCAAGTTTTGGCTTAATCAACATCAAATCAAGGAAGATCTTCACCAAATCAGTATTAGAGTTGTTGTTAGACATTAGTATTCGCCCAAATCAGCGAGGTTTCAGTTCTGAAAATTTTATTTTTGGCAAAGGTGAGTGGTTTGCATAGTTTTGCACTAATTACGGTTGATTAAGGGTAATTAGTGAAGATTAACGAAATTAGACATGATAAAAATCTGGAAAAATATTTATAAATTCTAAAACATCATTTTACGCCTCTGTTAGAAATTTGGGTTAGTTTGGTTAAGTTTTGTTAATCCTATCATTAGTTGTGCTTAAACATGATTAAGGGGAAAATATGGGTTTTGGGTAGGTTTGATCCATTTTAACTTATTGAAATTGTTGTTTTGATGTTTATGGTTGATTATACATGTTGCTATGACTGTATGGTATGCATTGTGATTGTCTAGAAGTGTTAGATTGGTCGAAAACACCGCTGAATGGCGTAAACAGCTCGCTGGACAAAGTGTAGGAAAATGCAGAGGACCGGATCGCCCCTCCAAACCCGACCCGATCGTGATACCCGATCCGAACCGGAGAATCCGATGCACCACGATCTGATGTTCCATGAACCACTCGAGAGAAGGAGCCCGACCCGAGCCGCTTCAGCCTGAGCTCCATGATCCGACCTGAGCATGGTGGCACGACCCGAAGGCACCCGATCCGAACCGATGCACCATGGATGGACTTGAGAGACTCGACCTGATCCGTAGTGTTTGGGAAGGAGGACCGAAACGCCAGGAGATGTGGACCCCGACCCGATCCGATGGAGGTAGCTCGACCGATCCGAACCGAGATGCTTGGACTTAAGGCGTGAATCACGATCCGAATTTGAAGTATAAACTGAAATGAAGAAACGATCCGGAGAAGACCAATAACCCGAGAAGCTAAGGTAGTCCAAATGGGGAGTTTGTACTCAGAATCCAGTTGGGAACCAACGAGTTAACTTCATGATTGGACTTTGCTACGGGACGCGTGCTAAGGGGTTGTCGATGTCTGTGATTTTGGATCACTATGTAGGAGAGGTACGTGAACGAATTCAGGGCCATAGTGGCCTAGGTACGACTAAAGGGCTATAGACCAATGAAGTGGGGTCATTTGTAAAGATTTGGTCATGACTCCATGGGGTAGGCTTGGTAGTAGCAGTAGTTGTACAAGTCGAACTCTGTCACTACTTCGATGGGTCTAGTGATTGACAGTGGTGGACATCGTATGCTTTATGCGCTGAGTGAGAGATGTGAGGATGGTTGCTATGATTGATTTGTTTGCTATCATTATGACATGCACACCCCCACCCCCGTTATCTTTACACTATCTGTTCAGTGGCACCATAGAGTATTGTACGGTATGTAGTGCTAACTCTTTGGTTGTAGGTCCAGGTTCAGGTATGGTTTAGTATACCTGTTATTGTTCTATTTAGCTGCTTATCGCTCATACCAGACTTTTTGTCTAACCCAGAGTTTTATGTCTCTTCTTATTACTCTGGGTGCTCTCACGAGCAGACTAGGGACAGGTTAGCTGGGTATGCACGAGTAGCTGATCCGGAGACGGGCAGGAGGCTTACACATATGATACATATAGATATTCTCCCTGTGTTGTTGAAGATCACCGCTTGGGCATTAGTAGTGCATCTTCTACTTTAGCTTTCTTTTGCTTTAGAGACAGTTTAAAGTTGTAATAACGATGTTGGATCATAAGCTGTATTTGGATTTCCGCCGCTATGTTGGTTTAGTTTTTAGCTTATGCACTGTCTCGCCTGTTTTATGTCAAGATTATGTTATTATTATATTTTGTTCCATGCGCTGTGAGACATTCTACAGGTTCCTTGTTAGTTCATTCTCTTCTTTCCTTTCTCCTGACGACCGTTCCGTGCTAGCTGGGCATGTGTACAGCGTACTTACGAAGGAAATGTCGGTTGGTGCGGGGCGGGCCGTCACATCATGTCTTTCCATTTTCTTCAACCTCATCCCACTCTGATGCAACTCGCATTACTCTCCCTTCTTCCTGTTCGAAATAAACACGCAACCTTCAACCATGGTCGTTTTGCCACTTTCTCCCATACGTTCTCCTTCTATCCTTTGTTAAATTCCAAACAAAAATCACAACTAAACTCCTCTTCAAATTCCACATCGATTCATCCCCTTCATTCCACACTCGTTCCTCTCCTCATCGTCATGCTTACAGGTAACTGCTGTGATTTCCACAGTGACTTCATCACCTACATCAACTGTACTTCACCAAAAAGTGCACGCAAACTCAAAAATAACCCAAAAATCCAAATATACCCTCAAACATCCAAATTGATGCACCTTGAACTCGAATTAGTCGACCATATGTTCACTGTGTATTTCGATACCCCCAGAAAATGAATCGCATGTACTAAAACAACTACTATTTTGAAGAAAACACATGCTAATTTCAATTAAATAAGTTTTGATATTTATACAAATTGATTTGATTTTCTAGAATTTGTTTTAACTTGCGTTTTGCTGAGAATAAGGAATAGAAGTGGCGGCATAAGTATTTGACCAGAGGAATGAAAATCCTTAGGGTAAGAAATGTTATGGTCTATTTATATGAGTAATCAAATATTTAATTTTATTTTTAATTGATTATTTTATTCAATATTAATCAATCGCTATATATATTCATTGTTTAATAATCCATATGATCACATACGAATCCTGTTTTCGGTGAAAATGGATGTGCAGCTTCGGTTCGACATTACGGACCCAATGAAACAAGTTTCATCCAATTCCGAGTCCGTTTGCTCACACAATGTATTTTTAAAGTCAAATTATTAATTGTTTTTCAAATTAAATCTCGTACGGCCACATATTGACTTCAAAAAACACGAAAATTAAAATCTAGCAATAATTTAATATTCTGGATCCAACAAAATTAATTTTGTCGAAAACGGAGCTCGTTTGCAAAAATGGCTATTTTCTAAGGTCTAAAAAACCAATTAAATATTAATATATCTAAAACTAATTAAATTTAAATATTAATAAATTACTATTATCGTATATATTTGCATAGAATATCATCTAGCTCCAGAATAAACATATCGGGATTTATAACCCAATATTTAAAAATCCAAGTTAATCGATATTCAATTTATATTAAAAATCCATTTATAATATAAATAAACAGTTATAAATTATAAGTGAATTCCATAGCGACTTTCTGAAAATTTGATTTGGACATAACTCAAAAATTACACAATGAAATCACGATTTTTCTCTTTCATTAGAAAAATATCATTAAAGAGATTCGAACGTTTCTTATTTCACAGAAATCCGACTTCAAATGAATTCTGTATATTCAGTTGAAGTTCAAAACTCCATACTACGAACTACCACACCATTACGAGCTCGATTTAAATAATATTATAATTATACGTTAAAACATAGTTTAAATAAAAAATTCATTATTGTAATTCAATTCTAAACTGGATTAAATCTTATAAATAATCCGATTCACACAATATTGCGAATTCCACTATTTCCGACTATTTCGGAAATAAATATATTATTCTATTATGTATCTTAATTAAATATTTAATATTATTTAATTCAAACCATTTAAATCTCTAAATCACTATTTAAATAATTAAATAAATTAATTATTATACCGTAAAAATACGGGATGTTACATGAAACGTGATAGAAACTGTAGCCACAATATTTATCGTACCTGGTCACAATCAATCATTGTAGCCACGATGCACGTTTTTCTTAACACTTGGCAGCATTCTCTAACTTTCCATATGAGCCATTCACTCAATAACTTATAGCCACAATATTTATGAGGTCTGGTCTCTGTTAGCCACGATGCATGTTTTCTCTAACACCTGGCAGCGTTCACTAGCTTTCCAAATGAACTATTCACTCAATACACCATTGCCATGTATTTACGGTGTCGATGCACGTTTTTCTTAACAATTGGCAACATCCACTAGCTTTCCAAATGAACATTCACTCAATACGCTATAGCTATGATATTTACGGTGTTTGGTCGCAGTCGTTTATTGTAGCCACGATACACGTTTTTCTTAACACTTGGTAACATTCACTAGCCTTCCAAATGAAATGTTCACTCAATATACTGCATCCACTTAATGGTAAAAAATGATAGGTTGTTGTACCCACTAGGTGATAAAGATAAAGTGAATCTTATAGCAATGTTAGGATAACAATTGTGTAGATGTTGTAGCCATGTTGGGATAATGAATGAGTGGTTATTGTAGCCTTGCTGAGGTAATGAATGAGTTGTTGCTGTAGCCATGCAATGTGATTAAAATAGTTGTCTTTCTCCATTATATTTATTTGTAATACCATTGCAAAAAGATACAACAAAAAATAACTCAAACTAATTGACAATCAAGTATTTCAAGCTTCTTGACAATCATGGATCCAAACCTCTACTGCCAGTACTATGAAGACATAAACCAAACCTACGACAACGAATAAGAAATGGATGATGAGGTGGTAGAGTTGCAAAATCAACAAACTTCAGTGAGCTATTCTTAACTTTTTGGTGCAAGATCAATGAGTAACCGTCGTGATAGTATACCTGGATGGATTGACCGATGGTATAAGAGGGACTATAAGGATGGACATGAAAGACTGATGGGAGACAACTTCATTGACAATCCAACCTATGATATAACTTTGTTTTGTCACCGATTTCGAATTGGTCCAGATATTTTCTATAAGATATATCTCAAACTTCATCAAACTAACCCATATTTCACTTAAAGACTAATTGGAGCACAAGAACCCGGACATTCCCCTCTATCAAAATCTCAGTGGCTTTACTTATGTTAAGCTACGGAACATTTGGTGATCATATGAATGAATAATTCAGAGCCGCATCATCAATAGCAATAAAGTATTTGAAGGAATTCAGTAAAATAGTTATTGAATAGTTCGATTTATTTTAATTATATAACGAGTTTCAAATGGCGCGGTAGTTTGAAAATTCGATTTTAAATTTCAATTTAATGTACATAATTCAAAATAAATCGGATTTCAGTAAAACCAGAAACATTAGAATCTGTTCAATAATGTCTTTCTAACAAATGTAAGAAACTGAGATTTCACTTTATAAATTAAAAGTTATGTCTAGTTTTAAATTTAAAATAGTTGTGGTGGAATTTTTATATATTTTAATATAATATATAGCCCTTAAAAATAGTCATTTTGCAAACGACCTCCGTTTTCGACGAAACCACTTTTATTGGATCTGGAATGTCAAATTATTGTTATATTCCAATTTTCATAATTTTTGGAGTTAATATGTGAGCGTGTTGAATTTAAATGTGTTTGGCAGATTTAATTTGAATTTAATCGACTGAAAAATGGCCATTTTTCAGACGGTCTCCAAATTCGATGAAATTAGTTTTGTTAGGACTGTATCGCCAAAACATAGCTCGATTTATTTTTCTGGAATTTTTGGAGTCAGTATGTGGCCCCGGTAAATCAAAATGTACATTGAAATCAATTTTGAACGTTAAATTAATTTATATTTCAATTTTGATGAAAACTGATCGCAATAGTCGAATTGTACCGGACATATCCCATTATGTCCAGAATATAGGTATTACACTAGGGACGACAGTCATTGGGTTCAATTTGGAGCTTGAATAAAAAACTAATTTTTTGGAGAATTAAAATTAAATAATTATATAATAAGGTCAAACCCTCTCTCTCCCTCACCACTATCGTTCAGAACATGAAAAAATAAAATAAAATAAAACTCACGTCCCTCAGCCCGTCGTTGCTTCCCCTGCCTACTGTCGCCCCAACCCATCGTTGTCCCCTCCCTAGCGCCGTGCCTCCCCTCCGATCCTCCCTCCGCCTCTCTTCTCTCTCCTACGCAGCCATTAATCCCAAATCCACCCAAACCGCAAACCCTAGCCGTTGTGGCCCCACCTCCGACTGCTGCTAGTCGCCTGAACCACCCCGCCGCCGTCAGCAGCCCCGCCGCTACCATCCCCGACCATCAGTCCGCCAATGGGCCCCCCTTCAAATAAAAACCCGATTTTTTTATTAATTTCATTATGCACATTTAACACCCTAAGCTTCCGGAGCCAATATGTTCGAAACCGAGCCCCTCTGGTCAAAACCCCATATTGCCAAAATCGAAGAGCACGATTTTATATTCGATTTGAGTATATGGAAGTCATATTTTGGATTGCGGGGTTGTTCAGAAAACGCGTCCAAAATCTGTTGTCCGATTTATGTCTTTTCGCAAATTCTGATGAATTGAAGCATTTTCGGAAGAAAGACCACTAGGCGAAAGTTCTCCGGAATGACACGTTTAAGCTAGAAAAAAAGGTGGGATGAAGATCGGAGCTCGTTTGCAAATTAAGGAACTAGAACAACAATTCAGAGCGTAAGATAATAACAGAGGAGTGGATTCCAATGTGAGAACAACTTCTCACTCAATTTATTTTACAGTTAAATATATACTAGGTTGCAGACGGGGCTTAGTAGCACCTCACACTATTTTATTATACAAACCATGGATGTTGTTTGGATTGAATTATGGTATAATTGGCTGTATTGTGTTGAATGGATTGTACTGTGGTTTTGTGGTTTGGTTGATTATTGTGTACGGTGCGAGCCAGTATCAAGAGAGGGGTAATGCTAGACATTACTCTGGTTCTAATATCGCGCCGTTATAATGCCAAATTTTTCTGAAACTGAAACGTATATGAAATTTTCTAAAATAAACTATATGAAAATATTGATGTGTTGAATAAAATGTTTGAACAATAAAATATCATTTTTATTGAATGTATGAACTATGTAAACTATTCAAGTGTTGAAATAAATATTTTATCATTAAAAATATAATTTATAACGTATATGTGAACGGCATAAAATTCTCCTGGAATGAAAATAAATATTCATTTACAAATCGAATGATTTGTTTATGTACACCCATTTAACTGACATTGATTAGGACGATAAATTTTACACATCGCCCAACTGCACAAATAATAATCAGTATTTATTGGTTGAAACCCCACACGGGTATTGGGATGATATTTGACGTACACTAATCCCAATTGTTTAGTTGTATGTTAATCGATTGTTGACAGACTGTAATAAGCGTTAATTATTTATATTTAATGTTTATGCAGTTGTGCAACGCACTCTGGATGTGATTGAATATTTATCATTACTGTTGTATACATGTGATGTATGAAATCCATATAAATAAAATATATGATAATTGATTGGGTCTGATTCCAATTAAGAAAGAACAAATACTTTGAAATAGAAATATTTTAAAATAACAAATATTTTAAAATAATATTCAGTAAAGAATTAAAATGTGAATTTGAGACATGAAAATATTGAATTATGTGAAGCCGTATTGATTAGTTATGCACCATTTTAACACGAACGGTTTTAATATCGATTTTATTCATTTTTATAATGAATATCGAAAAGGAAATGATTTCAAAATCTGATATTTTGAAAATATTATCATTTAAATATTATAATGATAAGGAGTATTCAATTTTGATTTAAAATTGAAATGAAAGTGGGAATATTTTTTAAAACGAATTTATATAATACATTTTGAACGAAATATATATTACATATTAATGGCTTGAATAGAACGCGCCGCGCCGCGACCGTTCACGAATTTCGACCATTGACTTCAAATGGACATTACGGGAGGTCCAACCGTCAAATTCTCCTAAAACTGGAACCATTGGGTTCGTATCGGAAAGAGCTTTCCAACGAATATATGAGGCTTTAAATCTAACAGTTGGATTTGAAATTATGTCCAATCAAATTTGGAAAAGGTCACTATGGATGTAGTTCGGTGGCCGTTATAAGAAATCGACTGTGTGGGCCTTGATAAAATTATTAAAAATATTAATAATTTGTGTAAAATCAAAATAAATGATTTGGAAAGAATTTGGATGAAAAATTCCATATTTGTACAGATAAAAATATATTTTTATCAAAATAAACTATTTAATAACAAGAAAGATAATCCAACATTTTTAAATAAATAAATTGAATTTGTGAATGGTATTAATCTGACCAGAATTTTCCAACGTATGAATTGGAATGGATTTGAATAGAAATCATCTTCGGGTGATTCCGATATTGGATTCCGTGACTATACGGATATTGTGGAGGAATTTGGAAGATAATTATATATCATTATTTCCCATATGATATATGTTGGTTTCAGAATTTGATATTAAATGTAAGCCAATATAATTTCTGTTTAGAGCCTTATATTTATTATCAAAGTGGATTTTGGGTTTATCGTGAATGGTGTCTTCCGTAACACTGTTCTTGAACCCCATGTGAAAAGAATAAATCTTTTAATTAAGATTATTAAAGTTTCAAGTTATATTTAGTAATTTAAATAAAATGGAATGTGAAGTGGGTTTATTGTGAACTGTGTTTTTAACGACATTTGTTCTTTAACCCGATTAACAGTGAAATGTGATTTAGAATATATAAATCTTTTATTAAGATTTAATGGAAATTTTCCAAAGTAAAGTTTTCCAATTTAATATATTAAATTGGAATTGAGTGGAATTCGATTTAGTGATAATCGAAGTGAGCTTCTATGGAGGAAGACTGTTACTATATATGGAATTTAAAAGGCTTTGCCGTTATTCCATTTATATTATTAGTCGGATGCGAAAATTGATATCGATTTATTGATCTGTTTTCTGTGAAGATTCCATAGTTAATGGAATATGATTTTGGGTTTATCGTGAACCATGTTTTAAATGACATTGGTTCTTTAACCCAGTTAAAGACAGGATAACATGTCTAACATTGTATTTCGAACTGTATTGTTGATCTCCGCTAAATATATATCTGTTTGGTGGAAGAGAATTTATTCTCTTGCTTAACACCCTTCTTTGAGACGTATGAGCTTAGAGGTTATATATTGGCAGAAATCAATGGTATGGTGTAGATTGTCAATGTGGCATGTGTGATTTCCCAAAGTTAAATAATCATTAAATAATGATTGTTGGAAGAATAAACTAAGTGGAGTTTTAATGAATCTTTAATTAGATTGAAATGTGAATGTGATAATTTAAATTATCAAGTTTGGGAAATGATCGAGAGTGGAGTACCACCAGTTTTACTCCAAGCGATAGTTAAATTTTAATTAGATTTGAACACGAAATGGTAATTAATTTTACCTATAACACCGTGGTAGTAGATATGGAGTATTACCAGCTTTGCTCTATGGGATGAATAGGTTGGGATTGGGAAATAAAACAAATGATTACTTCGGTAAGGTGCGCTAATCCCGACTAGTTTGGAAAACCTTAATTTGGTTTAAATTGTGAAAAGAATATTTGAATAAAAGAATATTCTGGATTGGAATGAGGCATATGTTGTGTTTGTGTAGCACTTGTTTATGAGATATGCGAGTTATTCAGAAAGACCGGTTTTATGCCCATTCTGAATAACTGATTCGACGATAAGTCGACGATGAAGATGGTGGTAAAAGACCGGATATTTTCACGTCGTTTGGATGATTTCTGATGTCTTCATTAGGCTGTACACTTGAGACAAGGTAATAAGTGGTGATCGTCCAGACGTACTTGGAGATCGACCAGATATGTGAGGACCTCTCTCCTGTATTGGACATATGGGACGGGGAAGAAGTTGCCTTCGGTTTCGTTCAGATCCAGAACGGACTTGTAAATGGATGTGTGTCTGACATTGGATTTTATTCTGTGTTGATTGATTTATATTAAATATATATATCTGTTTGGTGGAAGAGAATTTATTCTCTTGCTTAACACCCTTCTCTGAGATGTACGAGCTTAGAGGTTATATACTGATAGACATCAGGTGCATGGCGTGAATTCTCAGTGTCGCATGATGAGATGCAAATGATCAAGGCTTTTGTTGAAAAGAAGAGTCTTGTGGTTGAAGATCAAAGCACGACTTTAAATAGCATTGCTTTATGAATAGCGTTAATTCGCGAGCCTGACACCTCGGTATGAGTCAAAAAAGGGGATGAGGACGGTAGGGAGGACACGAAGTTTCTTTCTAGCTATGGGTGGTGTCATGGTATGGATCCCAGACATTTATTTATTTTTTACCTGTGTGGATGATGGATTGCGAGGCGCCTCAGATATTGGTCCCTAATGGCCAAGTGATAGGTTTTATAGGACCGGGAAACATGTGTTCAGGAATATTAATCCACAAAAGTAAGGGTGGACCGGCCCAATTACTAACCAGGGTTCACTGCAGGGGATCCTAAGGCATTTGCTAAAGTGTCTTAAATCCGGCGAGAATGATCCCTTGCCTTGAGTCATCGATGGAATCCAATTTCCAATACGTGACCTTTCGGTTTTAATTGCAGAACTAGCATAGCGACATAGTAGCTTGGGATACTATGCCGTCAATGATTGATACTTTTATATTTGAAGTGATTTTGACACTATATACTTATAGTAATATCAAAATGATTTGTTATAAACGTACAAAGCATGTTTGGCTATTATAAGGTAAAACTCTATCCTCTAGCCTGCGTTGCATTGTGTGATGGGACCTAAGTCTTACAATAGCTTCATTTTTTCAAAAAACATTGCGCTGTTTTTTTATGCACTGGTATTCTTAGGAGAAAACCTGTTTCGTGTAATACTGCATGGTCCCTTGATTTATCAAATTTTAATGTAAAGTTTTAAATAACTGTTTTGAGTTCTCACACCAGTCCCATGACTGACCTGGAGTTTATTATTTTAACCTAAACTCTAGGTGCCTCTATTTCCCACACGGGCAGCTAGTAGTTCTGGTTTTGCAAATTTCCATTTTACAGGATCCTGGTTTACAGCTGGAGCTATATCCAGAAAGCTTTGTATCCGTGTATTTCTTTTAGTTGTATTTGTTAATGTATTTCCGCTATGCATTGTATTAATTTTTCATTGCTTTCTAATTTAATATCTGATATTTTTCTGATGTATATTATTTATTCATGCTCTGTTATATTCTTGTACTCTGATGTAATTGTTGTAATAGCAATGAAATGTTCTTCTATTTGCATTCTGATTTGTCATGTTCTCAACTCAATCCGTGTTTTTCGGGTTCCTCGGATGCTAGCGAATTAGGGCCGTAACATTTGTGGTATCAGAGCTTTGGTTTACAGAGCTCGAGAATAAGACATGTTAGAACCAAACGAAAGCATTCTCAGAGATTGGATTAGTAATATACAATAAGAATGACTCGTTAGAGATAGGATCAGTAGTATCCTAGAATGAGTTCTAAGAGTGTTAAAAAATGAAAACAAATTTTGTTTTGAAAAATTTAAACCTTATTATACGTATTTGGGTATTTTATTTTAAATTTATTTTGGACTATCGGGTATATGGAGATTTTAATATACTTCTGATCCATGTGTATTTGAAATCTCGAATATACTAGATAGATATAGGATCACACTCTAGTCGCCCAGAGATGATCCTGATGATTACTCGAGTATCATCTGTATTTATTTTCGAGTTTCGATGGTGTGATATCTATATATTTCCAATTGACCGGTGTGAGAACCAAAACTTAGATAGAATTTTCTGTTTGTGATTTGACATTGAAATATGATTTTTTAAGTATATTAAAAATTATATATTTGAGAGGTTAACCAACTAATTGATTACTGGTTGCGTTATGTGATTATTAGTTCAACTAATGAAAATATTGGAATGATAAAACCACTAAGAAAATGAAAGGTAAATTTAGCCAAATCGAATCTAATATTGAACTGAATTGAAATTTATTAGAATTGCATATATGTACATAATGAAAATGTCATAGCATGGAAGCTAAGAAGAGGAACAAAATTGTATGCCCGACAAATAGGTAAATGTTTACTGTATTTCATGGGTTTTGATGATTTTATGAGCCGATTGGTAAGCTGCTTGGCTTTTTCTTTTTCTTTTTGGATGATGAGGTCCCTGTGAGGAAAGTAGCGGTTTTAAAGGTCTCCCCATACAAAGCAGGTTATGGCGAAAATTTTCGAAAATTTAGGGTGTTAGCCAATTTTTTGAGAAATTAGAAAATTCTTAGAAACGGAAAAGTTGAAGAATGAAAGCCAAAACGAAAGTTGAGTTGGTTAGTTAAAAAAATTTCAGCTTCGTTCCTTTTTGAGGACGAAAAGATTTTAAGTGGGGGAGGTTGTAACAACCCGGAATTTCTGAACCAATTTAAAAAATTAATTTAGCTATTTTAATGGACTTTGAATATTTAAAATGATTTATTCTAAATAATAACAACTACAAATTTATGTAAATCGAAGTTAGAATGTATAAATTTATTTTAATTATAAAACGAGCCTGAAATGGTGTGGTAGTTTAAAAATACGATTTATATACAGAATTCAAAATAAATCGGATTTTAGTAAAACCAGAAACATTAGAATCTTTTTAATAATATCTTTTTAACGAATGTAAGAAACTGGGATTTCACTTTATAAAGTAAAAGTTATGTCCAGCTTAAAATTTAAAATTTAAAATAGTTGCTATGGAATTTATATATATTTTGATATAATATAGCCCTTAAAAATAGTCATTTTGCAAATGGCCTCCGTTTTCGATGAAATCACTTTTGTTAGATCCGGAATGTAAAATTATTGTTATATTCCAATTTTAATAATTTTTGGAATTAATATGTGAGCATTGTGAATTTAAACACGTTTGGTAGATTCAGTTTGAATTTAATCGACTGAAAAATGGCCATTTTTCAAATGGTCTCCAAATTCGATGTATTTTTTTTAAGATCGTATCGTCAAAGCATAGCTAGATTTATTTTCCACGAATTTTTTAGAGTCAGTATGTGGCCCCGGTAAATCAAAATGTACATTGAAATCAATTTTGAACGTTAAATTGATTTATATTTTAATTTTGATGAAAACTGATCGAAACAGTCGAATTGGCTTACCGGACATATCCCATTGTGTCCGGAATATGGGTATTACGCTAGGGATGACAGTCGTTGGGTTCGATTTGGAGCTTGAATAAAAAATCAACTTTTTGGAGAATTAAAAATAAATAATTATATAACAAGGTCAAACCCTCCCTCTCCCTCACCACTTTCGTTCAGAACACAAAAAAAATAAAATAAAACCTGTGTTCCTAAGCCCGCCGCCGCTCCATCCCGTCTTTGCCTCCTCCCTTAGCGTCGCGCCTCCCCCTCCGATCCTCTCTCCGCCTCTCTCTCTCCCCTCCGCAGACATTAACCCCAAATCCGCCCGAACTGCGAACCCTAGCCACCGTGTCCCCACCTCTGACCGCTGCTAGTCGCCTGAACCACCCCACCGCCGTCAGCCACCCTGCCGCCACCATCCCCAATCGTCAGTCCACCAGCGAGCCCCCTTCTAATAAAAACCCATTTTTTATTAATTTCAGTGTGTACATTTAACATCCTGAGCTTCCGGAGCCAATATCTTCCAAACTGAGCCCGCGTGGCAAAAACTCCATAGTGCCAAAATCGAAGGCACGATTTTCTCTTCGATTTGAGTATATGGAAGCCGTATTTTGGATTGCGGAGTTGTTCACAAAATGTGTCCAAAATCTGCTGTTTGATTTATGTCTTTTCGTAAATTCTGGCGAATTGGAGCATTTTCGGAAGAAAGACCATTAGGGGAAAGATGTCTGGAATGACACGTTTAAGCTAGAAAAAAGGTGGAATGAAGATTGGAGCTCGTTTGCAAATTTTGGAACCAGAACAGCAATTCAGAGCATCAGAAAATAACAGAGGAGTGGACCCTAATGTGAGAATACTTTCTCACTCAATTTATTTTATAGTTAAATGTATACTAGGTTGCAGACGGGGCTTAGTAGCTCCACACACTATTTTATTGTACAAACCATGGATGTTATTTGGATTGAATTGTAGTATCGTTGGTTGTACTGTATTGAATGTATTGTATTGTGGTTTTGTGGTTTGGTTGATTATTGTGTACGGCGCGAGCCAGTATCAGGAGAGGGGTAATGCTAGACATTACTCTGGTTCTAATATCACACCGTTATAATGCCGAATTTTTCTGAAACTGAAATGTATATGATATTTTCTAAAATAAACTATATAAAAAATTTCATGTGTTGAATAAAATGTTTGAACAATAAAAATATCATTTTTATTGAATGTATGAACTATGTAAAATAGTCAAGTGTTGAAATAAATATTTTATTGTTAAATATATAATTTTTAACGTATATGTTAACGACATAAAGTTCTCCTGAAATGAAAATAAATATTCATTAACAAATTGAATGATTGGTTTTTGTACACCCATTTAACTGACATTGATTGGGACGATAAATTTTACATATCACCCAACTACACAAATAATATTCAGTATTTGTTGGTTGAAACCCCACACGAGTATTGGGATGATATTTGACGTACACTAATCCCAATTATTTAGTTTTATGTCAATCGATTGGTAGACAGACCTTGTAAGCATTAATTTCGTATATTTAATGCTCATGCAGTTGTGTAATGCACTTTGGATGATGGTTGATTGTTTATCATTATTGTTGTATACATGTGATGTATGAAATCCATATAAATAAAATATATAATGATTGATTGGGTCTGATTCCAATTCAGAAAGAGCGGATATTTTGAAATAGAAATATTTTAAAATAACGAATATTTTAAAAAAAAATAGTAAAGAATTAAAATGTGAATTTGATGTCCGATTTTGGATGGACACGAAAATATTGAATTATGTGAAGCCATGTTGATTAGTTATGCGCCATTTTAACATGGACGATTTTTATATTGATTTTATTCATTTTCATAATGAATATCGAAAAGGAAATGATTTCAAAATCTCATTGAAAATATTATCATTTAAATATTATAATGATAAGGAGTACTCAATTTTGATTTAAAATTGAAATGAAAGCGGGAATCGTTTTTAAAATGAATTTATAAAATACGTTTTGAACGAAATATATATTATATATATTAATGACTTGAATAGAACGTGCCACGCCACGACCGTTCGCGAATTTCGACCATTGATTTCGAATGGACATTATGGGAGATCCGACCGTCGGATTCTCCTAAAACAGGAACCATTGGGTTCGTATCGGAAAGAGCTTTCCAAAGAATATAAGAGGTTTGAAATCTAACTGTTGGATTTGGAATTATGGTCAAATCAAATTTGGAAAAGGTCGTTATGGATGCGGTTCGGTGGCCGTTATGGGAAACTGACCGTACGTGCCTTGATAAAATTATTAAAAATATTAATAATTTGTGTAAAATCATAATAAATGATTTGGAAAAAATTCAGATGAAAATTTCCACATTTGTAAAGATAAAAATATATTCTTATCAAAATAAACTAGTTAATAACTAGAAGGATAATCCAACGTTTTTAAATTAATAAATTCGATTTGTGAATGATTTTAATCTAACCTGAATTTTCCAATGTATGAATTGGAATGGATTTGAATAGTAATGATCTTCGGGAGATTTCAATATTGGATTTCATGACTATACGGATATTGTGGAGGAATTTGGAAGATAGATATATATCGTTATTCCCCATACGATATGTGTTGGTTTCAGAATTTGATATTGAATGTAAGCCGATATAATTTCTGTTTAGTGCCTTATATTTAATATCAAAGTTGATTTTTCTTTTTTCGTGGATGGTGTCTTCAGTAAAAATGTTCTTAAACCCATGAGAAAAGAATAGATCTTTTAATTAAGAATATTGGAGTTTCCAGTTGTATTTAGTAATTGAAATAAAATGGAATGTGAATTGGGTTTATTGTGAACTGCGTTTTTAATGACATTCATTCTTTAACTCGATTAACAGTGAAATCTGATTTAGACTATTTAAATCTTTTATTAAGATTTAATGGAAATTTTCCAAAGTAAAGTTTTCCAATTTAATATATTAAATTGGAATTGAATGGTATCTGAATTAGTGATAATCGAAGTGAGCTTCTGTGGAGGAAGACTGTTACTATATATGGAATTTAAAAGGCTTTTCCGTTATTCCATTTATATTATTAGTCGGATACAGAATTTGATATCAATTATATATTGATATATTTCCATGAAGATTCCATAGTTAATGGAATATGATTTTGGGTTTATCGTGAACCGTATTTTAAATGACATTGGTTCTTTAACCCAGTTAAAGACAGGATTACATGTCTAACATTGTATTTTGAACTGTATTGTTGATATCTGCTAAATATATTTTTTTGGTGGTGGAGAATTTATTCTCTTGCTTAACACCCTTCTCTGAGACGTATGAGCTTAGAGGTTATATATTGGCAGAAATCAATGATACGGTGTAGATTGTCAATGTGGCATGTGTGATTTCCCAAAGTTAAATAATCATTAAATAATGATTGTTGGAAGAATAAAACTAAGTGGAGTTTTAATGAATCTTTAATTAGATTGAAATGTGAATGTGATAATTTAAATTATCAAGTTTGGGAAATGATCGAGAATGGAGTACCACCAGTTTTACTCCAGGCGATAGTTAAATCTTTAATTAGATTTGAACGTGAAATGGTAATTAATTTTACCGATAACACCGTGATGGTAGATATGGAGTATTACCAGTTTTGCTCCATGGGATGAATAAGTTGGGATTGGGAAATAAAACAAATGATTACTTAGGTAAGATGCGCTAATCCCGACTAGTTTGGAAAACCTTAATTTGGTTTAAATTGTGAAAAGAATATTTGAATAAAAGAATATTCTGGATTGGAATGAGGCATATGTTGTGTTTGTGTAGTACTTGTTTATGAGAGATGCGAGTTATTCAGAAAGACCGGTTTTATGCCCATTCTGAATAACTGATTCGACGATAAGTCGACGATGAAGACGGTGGTTAAAGACCGGATATTTTCACGTCATTTGGATGATTTCTGATGTCTTCATTAGGATGTACACTTGAGACAAGGTAATAAGTGGTGATCGTCCAGACGTACTTGGAGATCGACCAGATATGTGAGGACCTCTCTCCTGTATTGGACATATGGGACGGGGAAGAAGCTGCCTTCGGTTTCGTTCAAATCCAAAACGGACTTGTAAATGGATGTGTGTCTGACATTGGATTTTATTCTGTGTTGATTGATTTATATTAAATATATATATTTTTTTGGTAGCGGAGAATTTATTCTTTTGCTTAACACCCTTCTCTGAGATGTACGAGCTTAGAGGTTATATACTGATAGACATCAGGTGCATGGCGTGAATTCTCAGTGTCGCATGATGAGATGCAAATGATCAAGGCTTTTGTTGAAAAGCAGAGTCTTGTTGTTGATTATCAAAGCACGGCTTTAAATAGCATAGCTTTGTGTACAACGTTAATTCGTGAGCCTCACACATCGGTATGAGTCAAAAAAGGGGATGAAGATGGCAGGGAGGACACGACGTTTCTTTCTAGCTATGGGTGGTGTCATGGTATGGAGCCCAGACATTTATTTATTTTTACCTGTGTGGATGATGGATTGCGAGGTGCCTCGGATATTGGTCCCTAGTGTCCAAGTGATAGGTCCTGTAGGCCCGGGAAACGTGTGTTCAGGAATATTAATCCACAAAAGTAATGGTGGACCGACCCTGTTGCTAACCTGGGTTCACTACGGGGGATCCTAAGGCATTTGCTAGAGTGTCTCGAAGCCGGCGAGGATGATCCATTGCCTCGACTCATAGATGGAATCCAATTTCCAATATGTGAGCTTTTGGTTTTAATTGCAGAACTAGTATGGCGACATAGTAGCATGGGATACTATGCCGTCTATGATTGATACATTTATATTTGAAGTGATTTTGACACTATATACTTATAGTAATATGAAAATGATTTGTTTTAAACGTATCAAGCATGTTTGGCTATTATAAGGTAAAACTCTATTCTTCGGCTTGCTTTGCATTGTGTGATGGGATATTAGTCTTATAATAGCTTCATTTTTCCAAAAAGCATTGTGTTGTTTGTTTTATGCACAGGTATTCTTAGGAGAAAACCCATTCCGTGTCATATGGCGTTGTCCCTTGATTTATCAAATTTTAATGTAAAGTTTTAAATAACTGTTTTGAATTCTCACACCAGTCCCATGACTGACCTGGAGTTTATTGTTTTAACCTAAACTCTGGTTACCCCTATTTCCCACACGGGCAGCTAGTAGTTTTGGTTTTGCAGATTTCCATTTTACAGGATCCTGGTTTACAACTGGAGCTATATTCCGAAAGCTTTGTATCCGTGTATTTCTTTCAGTTGTATTTGTTATGTATTTCCGCTACGCATTGTATTAATTTTCCGCTACTTTGTAATTTAATGTTTGATATTTTTCTAATGTATATTATTTATTCATACTCTGATATATTCTTGTACTTAGATGTAATTCTTGTAATAGCAATGAAATGTTCTTCTATTTGTGTTCTGATTTGTCGTGTTCTCAACTCAATCTGGGCTTTCCCTTACGGGCGAGTTTAGGTTATTTCAACTAGACACAAAAAAGTGCAAACAATGATTCTTGAAGTAGTTGAAACATGTTGTTTATGGGTTTGGCATGCTTTGTTTGGAGTGCCAGGTTCGTTAAACGATATAATGTTTTAAAACACTCATACCTATTCTCTGAACTTTCAAATGGAGTTACGATGAAAGTTACTCATAAAGTTGGTATTGTTGAGCATCAAACGAGGTATTACTTGGTGGATGGAATCTACCCAAAGTAGAGAACTTTAATACAAGGATTCATAGTAATAACAAATGACAAAGAGAGCTATTCATTGAAAAAGTGGCTAGTTGTAGAAAGGATATCAAATGAAAGTTCGGTGTATTACAAGGTTTCAGATTTTACGAAATCCTACTCGATTTCATGAATCAATAATTCTATCATAGATTATGTATGCTTGTATAATAACTCATAAGGTGATTATAGAGTCTGAAAGAGGTGGATACAGAAATCAGAAAAATAATTACCCAGGTATATTTAAGGGTTTTAACAAAAGACCAAACAGAGACATAAACTCTATAAAGGAATATGTTTCCATGTTTCAACATACTAAAGATCATACTACGTACTTCCATTTGCGTGACCGGTTGGTTGACCATTTATGTGCCTTAAAGGAAGGGATAGCATGAATCCTTAGGCATGGTTTGTAGCACTAGTTTATGTCTGCAAGTTTGTTTCCTATACTCTATTATTGTGGTTTTAAGTCTGCTACTTAGTTGAATGTTTTATGTTTTAAGATTTGTATGTGGTTAATTATGTACTATTATTACGGAACTTATTTAATAAATTGATATTGGACTTCACCTTGAAATACACAATAACAAAATAAAAATATAACAATTACATGAATAACACACACACAAAATTTCAGCTAATTAGAAAACCATAAACAATACACATATGAAGGCTTAATCAATGATAATTTAAGCATATTATATTGCATAAAACATCTACATCTCATCCCTATACGGACCACTACTACTTCATCTTCCGCTTCCGCTTCCACTGCCTCTTACTTTCATATACATTTTCAACTGCTCAGTTACTAATTCCTTTTGTAAAGGAGAAAGCTTTCTTAAATCGTAAGTCATCAGTTTAATATAATGCTTTTCTCGCATCAAGGCTTTCTCCTCCTCATGAGCTCGTCTCCAAAACTCTTAGTCATCCATGATTGCCATACGAAATTCAGCTTCGCTGCCGGTTCTTTGAGCTGAAAAATTGGATATGTGCTCTCTTGTTTCTCTAGCACAAACCTCTAAAGTACCTACAAATCTGGAGAACTTCACAATACGTTATTCCAACTGAATTGACTTGTTTCTTCTGACATGTCATCCATCAATGCTACCATATAAAATAGATATTTCCTGTGAATTAGGATCACTTTCTCGGCCTGAATTAGAGTAATTCATTCTTCTTGCTTTGTTATGTTGCTTGAACATGATTTTTTTTTTTGAATTCTACCATTTCGGTAAACTAGACAGACGCTCACAGTTGGCCTGAAATTTAAATGGTTGTCCATACTATAGTTAGTATGCCTTACGCGATACACATTACCATATAAAAGAAATCTAAATAATAAAGTACTTACAATATCATAAGCAACAGCCTAGCTTTGTTTCCTATTTTGCAATCTGTAAGTATTGCAAAATAAGTTTGGCATGTGGCATTCATAACCTTGTACCCTTCTTTGAACGATCCCCATGTCCTATTCATAAGTTCTAAAGTGCTATAAAACTCTGCATCATTTTCCCAAAATTTCCGACCTTTTATGTTATTGCGGGAAATATTGTATTGCAAAATGCATGTCCATAGTTTAGCAATCAAAACATACTGTCCAGAAGTAAACTTACATTATTTTTTTTTGTTATCAGCTGGAATTTTTTCCTCTTTGACATTTTCTTCTTTAAAGTCATTTATGCTGGTTTAAATCCCCGTTTCATCTACATTTATGTGTCATATATCAAAAACATTGGTTCAGTATTTCTACTTTTACTTCTTCTCATTACAATTCAGGTTAGGAGGTATAATAAATTCAGCATCTCCACCTACATTGCATGCCTCTTTGAATTCATCTTCCTTTTCCTCTTGCTATGAATTATCATCAGTTTCTTTATTAATAGGAGAATTTTTTACATAAGAGAATTTTTTTTGAAGATTCGCATTGCTTTACTGTCACGAATCCCTGCCTGGTTTCGCATTAAGGTAATGATGTTGACTTTGATCGTTCTGGATCATCATTGACATGTACGATGAATGATCGCCGTACGCACCTATCACAAAACGCTGATGATAATACTACTGCGGGGGGTTAAAATGAACATGAGGAAAGTTAAGGCAGGCGACCAGTTGGCTGGATATAAGAAAACTTGAATACGGGGAGTATACGTTCTCAAGCGATGGATGGATTGTTTGTTGTTGTTGTGCTTGACGTTGGTTGGAAAATCCGATGGAATGCGGTTTGGACATTGGCTTTTTACCCATAACCTTTTTGATGGGTTGTATGGATGCGCACATATTTTGTAGACGTATGAGTTGAAAATGTTGATATGGTTTTGCGGAAGGAGGAGATGGTGGAGTGGTGAAGATATAATGTGGTTAAATGGAATCGTTGCACTAGCCATTGAGGGCAACAACTCCATGGAGTATAACGATATAGTGTTTGTGTTAAACAATTATAACACAGTAGTCTTTGTGTTATAATTATATAATGACAAACACTTTGCCGTTATACTCCACTGACCTCTGTTCAGTGAACCAACCTGCGAACTAGTTCAAAGCAGCCACACACTAGCCATAGGGGACTGAATAAGCCGCACATGAATGCTCCGTGGCTTGTATAGTAACTAAAAAATCCATTGTTGGTTATGTCCTTACACCCGCAACACTAATTATGTAAACCCCATCCAAGCAGCCACATCTCTTCCTTTGCTTTCATGAAAAAAGCGAAAGTGAAAACATGTATTGTTTTGTTGGATATGGTTCGGTTTGCCACTATCATTTTCATGTGTCATCGTCCTGTGCTAGTTGTCGAGTTCGTATTGCAGCTTAATTGTGTTTTAGTTTCCGTCAAGCCATTGTCGAGCTAATGTGTCATGTCTTTCGAGTTATGCTTGTATCTTTCTGGAGTCATTCACATCAGTGCCCTTGTCACTTTGTTTCTGTCATCGATCTCCATCCCAAAAGCCATAAAAGGTGAGCATTCACTTATGAATCATGTTCTAATGATTAATTAAACTGATGCAATTTGAAATGCTGACCTGATCATGCTTGTTTTGACATGATGTGCTATGTTATGTTATGTCATGTTATGTTATGTGATATTGAATGTGATGTTAAGGATGCGAAATGCAGATCTTAAGGCAGAATCAACACTAGAGGGGGGGGGGGTGAATAGTGTTTATGATGAATTTATAGAAATCTTAAATTAACTTAAATTACTATATGAATCACACAATGATTACCACACCAGAAATGATCACAAAAACAATCACAGACACAGAAATGAGTAAATATAAAATGCAGAAATGGAAAGAGCACACCGAATTTTATATTAATTCGGATTACTCCTACGTCTAGTCCGATGCAACGCTGGATTGCGCAGAGTTTTATTATTGTCAATATCCAAGTGCAACACCCTTGACTTTACGGCTACAAGGTTAACACCGATTCCACCACCCTTGATTCCATGGCTACAAGGTTAACACCGCTCCCTTTCCTTGATTTCAGGGCAATAAGGAACACATTCTTTCCCAAACAATTCCCAAATGATTACAATAGCCCTAGAACTCTTCAATAGCACTTCAAACAGAGAGTAGTTGATAGAGATTGAAAAGAGAAGAAGAATGATATAAATTTTGTTGGACCGTCAGAGTATAAGTGTAGAAATAAAGAAATTTAAGTATTTTAATGGTGGTAAGTAAAGGGGTGAAGAAGGAGAAGAAAGAATGATTAAAAATTCGAAATCAACCCCTTTTTATAGTGTTCCAAAGGTTGCAACGTTCCTGAAACGTTACAAATAGTGAAAAGACACTTCATTTGATTTCTGCATGTCGACATGTCAATATGGGTATGTCGACGTATGCCTTGTATATGTATGGCTTGTATGTCGACATGTCAATATGGGTATACCTGCATATGCCTTGTATATTTATTTTTAAAATCAAATTTCAAGTGTAAAAACCAATATAAATTTTCTAGAAATTCTTGAATCAAAACCAATGTTTCAAATGAAGTTTTAAAGTACAAAACATATAAAAACATAGTGATATATAATATAAACATATTTATAAAGTTATATGATTTAAAACTATATATATTATAAACATATTATTATAAAACTTTATAAACTATAAATTTGAAATCATTTAAAAGTAGTTTGAAATAACTTGAAATAAGAATTTTGAAAATAGAATTTGAATCTTGAAAAATAGAATTTGAATTTGATAAACAAAATTTAAAATGAAGTGCTAATTAGAGTCTTACATATAAACTAGACTCAATTACTATATTATATTGAGCTCTTGATATCTTGGTACTCAGTCTTGAATATCTTTGAATCCTGAATCTGTTGGAACTCTAAAACTGTACAGTCTTCAGTATTAAATCCTGTATACAAACCTAGCATATATATATGTGCATATATTCTAGATAAAAATGTTAGTATATATTTTATAATCAATTAATAATGATAACTGAAATAAGGTTGTTGTCATCAAAACTCCATTTTCCAACATGTGATACGTGCATATGAATTTATAAATGTTTATTACATTATATTATATTATATTATCACATTGCAAATTCCCTATAGATAGGAAAATCACTATTGGTTGAGATGATACATACTGGACGAATTTATTGTTTTTTATACTTATTTGAAATATGGTTGAAATGGTATATATTTAAAATTTCAAATGCTATGGATTAAAATGATATATATTCGTATTACTTGACCGTAGGATATAAAAATAGATATTTTTTCTAAAATTATGAAGTACATATTAGTTTAATAAATTTACTATAGAATTTTAAATTTAAGATTATTATTATTAAAATATATTTTTTGATTAATTTAATAAAAGTTTTAAATTTAAAATTTTAAAACCAAACTTTATGTATTGAAATTTTAATTTATAATTTAACGTATAATTTAAAGTTCAATTTTTTATTTTAACTTATACTATTTATTAAAAAAATTATGTAATTTAAATAATTTAATATAATAAATAAAGATTTTATAAATATCTGATTAATACAATTTAAAGAAAAGTTTAGTCAAATTTTATTTGTAATTTGATTTGTTTGACAGGTTAAATTGAAATTAAATTTATTATGTGTAATTGATTTCCAAAAGATATGACCTTTAAATTTAATAAATTGTCTTGATATGAAATACTAAGTGGTTTCAAACTAAATTTATAGTTGAAGTTAAATATGCAGAATCGATTTAATTTGTATATTAAGATTTGTTTGAAAAGAATTTATTATTAATATTTGTTATATAGATAAATTTGAAATTTGAATAAGTCGATTTAAGAAATAAAACCCAATAATCAAACTTTGAATGCTGTTTTTGAAATAAATATAATAAAATGGAAATGAAAATGAAAATAAATTTAAGGTTTTTTTCAAATAAGTGGTTTATAATAGAAATTTACTTTATAAACTAATTTTAAATTTATTCCATTGGTGTTGAGTTGTGGATTGTAATTGGTGTTGTATTTGTTGGTTTCTGTCTGGGTTGGAGTTTTTGTGTGGGAGATGAGGGTTGTCTATTTGTTTTGTTAGGGTTTCTTGTAGGGCATAGGGAAGGCATCCTACTACATAATAGTTGGTGCTTTCAATTGGCGAAGTGTTTTGTAAATTTAGGTTTAGGTTGTCCGCATGCAATTGTGTCTATGGTGATTACAAAGCTGAGCTGGTCACCGCAGCTATTGCTTGTGGTTGGGGACTGCTTGTAGCCTTCAGTTTGCAACTTGTTGATTTTTGGTGATTTTCATTGCTTCCTTATCTTGTTTTGTTAGGGTTGAGTTGCTGGTTTCTGGTGATTGCTTCCTTAACTTGTAGTTGTTAGGGTATTTGGACTACTTACCAGCCACTTGAGGTTTTTGTTTCCTATGTCATAGTTTAGTATGTAATTTTGTTTCTGCATTATGTTGCACTTGTGTGGTTTATTTTCTTTGCCTCTCTAGATTTCAATGTTCTGATATCAGTTAGTGGAGATTAAATCAGACTATTGTTGTTTGTAGCTAGGCCATTGAAGATGTTTACAGCAGGTAAACGATGTGCTTATCTCCTATATTACTTTGTACTCTTTATTTGTTGTAATGATAACAGTGTTACAAATCACTCTAAAAACCGATTGACCTTGCAAAAAAAAATTTATGTTGTTTGAATTTTGAAATTTGAATTAATGACAAGTTAAACTTTTGAAACATGGATATTTGGTTTGGATTGGGTTATTATGTTTGAATTAATCTTAAATTAGTATTATTTTTCATTAAATATTTTTTACTTCATATATTTAATTTAACTATTATTTTATAACTATTTTAGCTAAATTATTTTATATTAAAAATTTACTATTATATATTTTATAATTTGTTAAATCAAATTATTCTCTATGAAATTTAATTATTTTATATTTTATTAACTACTTTAAATAAAAGTATATTTCCAACCTGGGTTGTTAAATCTGAAATGTTTAAACATAACGATATTTCTTGATTTGTAATATAGAAAACTATAAAAAAAAATGCAAGTATTGATAATGAATCATTTGGTAATATAAATATGAATTTGAACGGAATCAAATATTGAATTGACATGGAGAAAATAGTAAAAAAATCATTACCTGAAGTTAAATGATTTATGATAATAAAATATGATTTTAAACATGAAAGACGATTGGTGCGAAATAAGTGTTTGGTTGTTCAGAGACTAGGGCCGGATATTGGCATACTCTTTTTCAATATCGGGAACCACTTTAACAACTATGTACATGGTGATGAATCCAGAAGCGAGATGCTTTGGCAAGCTCTACTTGAATGAAGTTAAAGAAGGATGATGCATAGCCTTGACCTACAAATCATGATTAAAATGACTAAAACAGGAGTTATGCCGAAGCCAAGTGGGGTTGCTCCCTAGATCAGACACACTTCTTCATTTATTATCTTTGTCCCACGGTTTGATTTGATGTACATCCTCGATTTACGGAAGTGTTGTTCGAGGAAGGTGGTGATAGTTGCTGTAGGTTACCATTAGCTCGGCTTTTCGAATGATAGAATCCTACCTTGGTATCGCCTTATGTGCCTTGTCATATATATCCTGAGACGATAAATTAGGGTTTTGGCTAATTATAGAAAATATTTTACTAATTATTTAATTCCTTTGATTCGAAAAATATTTGTTTGTTAACACTAACACCAAATCGAACCCAACGACTGTCGCCCCTAGCTAATTACCCCCATTCCGAACACAATGGGATATGTCCCGTATCTCAATTCGACTGTTTCGATAGGTTTTCATTCAAATTAAAATATAAATTAGTATATATTCAATTTGAATGCACATTTTAATTTACCGGGGCCACATACGGACTCTAAAAATTACAAAAAAAATATTTCTAGCTTTGTATTGACGATACGGTCCTAACAAAACTAATTTCATCAAATTCGAAGACTGTTTGAAAAATGGCCATTTTCTGGTCAATCCAAATTGACTGAAACTGTCAAAACACGTTTTCTTTTGCCACGCTCACATATTGATTTAGAAAATTATGAATTTTGGAATCTAGCAATCACTTGACATCCCGGATCAAACAAAAGTGGTTTCGTCGAAAACAGAGGTCATTTGCAAAATTTCCATTTTTAAGGGCCAGAATTTCATAGCGACTATTCTGAATTTTCAAGTGGGCCTAACTTTTTATTCCCACTACGAAATTTCAATTTTTCGGATTCGTTGGAAAGATATTTTCAATTAGATTTGAATATTTTTGGTTTCGCTAAAATCCGTTTTATTTTGAATCCTGTACATTCATTTGAACTTTGAAATCGAATTTTCGAACTACCGCGTCATTTTCAATTCCTTTTATAATTTAAAATAAATATTTATATTCTAACGACGATCTATCTAAATATATACGTTCTATTTCTATTCAAAATAAATTTCTTGTCATTATTATTTAAAATAATTCATTTTAAATATTCAAAATTCATCAAAACTGCCAAAATAAAAATTTTAAATTGGCTCAGATTTCCGGGTTGTTACAATCTCCCCCACTTAAAACTTTTCATCCCCGAAAAGGAACGAAGCTGAAAGTTGTTTAACTAATCAACTCAACTTTCATTATTTTCATTACGGCTTAAGTTCTTCAACTTTTCAGTTTCTAAAAAATTCTCAAATTTTTCAAAAATTTGGCTAACACCCTAAATTTTCGAAAAAATTCGCCATAACCTACCCTGCACCGGGAGCTTCGGGATATTTTAAATAGCCTCCCATGGCCCTCACCAATCCAAAAGAAAAAGAAAAAGCCAAGCGGCTAGCAAATCGGCTCATAAAATCATCAAAAACCCAAGAAATACAATAAACATGTACCTATTTGTCGTGCAATTCCTCTTCTCTTGCCTCCTTGCTATGACCTATTCAATGGATATACATGTATATATGCATGCGTTTCCAAAAAATTTTCAATACAGTTCAATATTTGGTACAATTTGGCTAAATGTTCAACATTTAATTAATCGAATAATAATCAAACAACACAACCAGCAATCAATTAATTGATTATCTTTTCAAATTCATAACTTGGGTACATATACAAAAAATCCTGTTTTTGATGCCAAATCACAACAATAAGCCCTATCTAGTTTTGGTTCTCACACCAGCCAATTGGAAATATATAGAAATCCCACTTTCGAAACTCGAATATAAATTCTGATGATACTCGAGTAATCATCAGAATCATCTCCGGGCGACTAGAGTGTGATTCTATATCTACCCAACATATTAAAACTTCGAATACCTGTGGATCGACGTATATGCAAAATCTTTATATATTGGATTGCCCAAATTCAATACAAATAAATATTCAAATACGTTGAATAAAGTTTAAATTTTCAAAACAAAATTCGTTTTCGTTTTAAAAATATACTCTTCACACTCGTTCTAGGATAATACTGATCCCATCTCTAACGAGCCATTCTCATTGGATATTACTAATCCAATCTCTGATGAATTCTTTCATTTGGTTCCAACGTGTATTGTTCTCCGAGCTCTGTAAACCAAAGCACTGATACCAAACTGAGACAATAAATTAGGGTTTTGGCTATTTATAGAAATTATTTTATTAACTATTTAATTCCTTTGATTCGAAAAATATTTGTTTGTTAACACTAACACCAAATCGAACCCAACGACTGTCGCCCCTAGCTAATTACCCCCATTCCGAACACAATGGGATATTTCATGTATCCCAATTCGACTGTTTCGATAGGTTTTCATTCAAATTAAAGTATAAATCAGTATATATTCAATTTGAACGCACATTTTAATTTACCAGGGCCACATACGGACTCTGAAAATTCCAGAAAAATTATTTCTAGCTTCGTATTGACGTTACGGTCCTAACAAAAATAATTTCATCAAATTCGAAGAATGTTTGAAAAATGGCCATTTTCTGGTCGATCTAAATTGACTGAAACTGTCAAAACACGTTTTCTTTTGCCACGCTCACATATTGATTCAGAAAATTATGAATTTTGGAATCTAGCAATAACTTGACATCCAGGATCCAACAAAAGTGGTTTCATCGAAAAAAGAGGTTGTTTGCAAAATTTCCATTTTTAAGGGCCAGAATTTCATAGCGACTATTCTGAATTTTCAACTAGGCCTAGCTTTTTATTCCCGCTATGAAATTTCAATTTTTCGGATTCGTTGGAAATATATTCTCAATTAGATTCTAATATTTTTGGTTTCGCTAAAATCCGATTTATTTTGAATCATGTACATTCATTTGAACTTTGAAATCGAATTTTTGAACTACTGCGTCATTTTCAATTCCTTTTATAATTTAAAATAAATATTTATATTCTAACGACGATCTATATAAATATATACGTTCTATTTCTATTCAAAATAAATTTCTCGTCGTTATTATTTAAAATAATTCATTTTAAATATTCAAAATTCATCAAAATTGCCAAAATAAAAAATTTAAATTGGCTCGGATTTCCGGGTTGTTACAAATCCTGATCGGGCCCATTACGATTTTTGATATGACGATGTCATATCATGGCGCATACATATCTACTAACCTTTTATTGGTGTTTTTATATGCAATGTATATGATAATGTTTATAAAATGTGTTAAGGGTTAAAATGTAATCCAATTAATGCTATTTCCAATAGTATATTTAACGTAAAGATTATTATAATAGCATACTCTATTATATGTAAACAATTTAATGGATCCTTAAGGGATGATGATAATTTACCAGTACCATTCAAGCGAACATTTTACTTGACTTGATTTACTTGCATAAGAATGTTATTCTTGACTCCAGTGTTTTGCTTTACTTTATGCTCGATTTAGATCGAGTATCACAATTTGAGATTGCACCTTTCGAAGCAGGAGACTTGTTAAAGACCTTACCTCGATCTATTTATTTCTAATATTTCTATATGTATTAGAAATCTTTTATATTTAGACTTCCGGTTTATTTGCATTTGTAACTCTCGTTTTACATATAAGTTTGAGATTTTGTATTTAGTAGCTTCTTTAACTACTATTGTATTTTATTCCATTGTGAGATATTCTGTTATTCTATATCTTTGTTTTTGGTATGATTCTGTATTCCACCGATAATTATAACAATCTGCTATTTCGAATGATTTGAGTTGGTTTTATTATCGACTTAAATGGCTGGGAATAGTGCTCCCTTACATGTGGTATCAGAGCTTTGGTATGATCAAAACCTTAGCTTATAGGGTTAAACCTCGTTCGAGATATGGTAGCACTACCTTAGAATGAGTGGAGTTAATCTCAGAATCATTCTAGAGAGATCATATTCTGAACATTTAAATGGTTTAAAAGGATTTTATGTGTAACAACCCTCCCTCTCGGTCGATCCAAATAGATCGTTAAACCGACTTAAATTGAACCAAAAAGGCAGATACGCTAACTTTGGGCACACACACATCCGAACAAACAATAGAAGACTTTTTTATAAACATCATAATAATGTTGCATCAGAGTACATAATATCAGTGTATCAAAAATAATATAGCGGAAAATAAATTTACAATAAACAATGCAGCGGAAACAAATAAACTAACACAGCGGAAGACTATCTGTAACACCCCACATCCGTTAGTGTAACTCACAAAGGGAATTCACTAAGTTCTGTGGAGCATTTTAAGGTAAAAGATGCAGATGAATTACAAGACAGACAAAAATTAAAACGGCGGAAAATAAAACTTTTCTTTATTGATAAAATAGTTTGTACAACGATTTCTTTACAATATCAGAGTATCATCTGTCCTACAAAATAAAGAAGCATAAAACAACATTTATATTCCCCAATGTAGCAAGAGCCAGCCATAGCATCTGAAAGAGAATACAAGCAAAACTTCGACAAATCTTCAAGCTGGGAAAGAGTGACAGTCCAACTTAACCTGAGCTATACTATTCCCTCCTTTACTACCTGGAGGGGGGGGGGTGAAACGGAAGAAAAGAAGACGGAAGAAAAACAGAGTCAGACATAAAGCCTGAGTAAGTTCAGTTACTTCTAGCATGTGAACATGGAAAAACAAAACGACATGAATTAACTGAATACAAGATAACACCATGATGATAGGGTCAGCAAGATTAGACAAGATTAACACAAGATATGCTAAGATAAGATAAACTGGATATGCTCTGATACTTTCGCCGTTTCGTTATTTGCTTGTTATACTGGTTTCTATATCTCTGCACCACCTAACTAGTGTCCCAACTAGTAACGATAACGTGATCCCAATCCCTGTAGTTTCCGTTGCCTTCAGGCATACATTTATTATTTATTACCTAGATATAATCTAGGGTTTTCTATCAAGTGCTTTCTAGATTCAACTAGAGTTTACGCTATCTACTGAACGCTTCTCGGATTCAGGGTTTATGCCACCTAGTCCAACTAGGGATTATGCTACCTGTCGAACGATGCCCCCTAGTCTAGGACACACTACCTAGAGTGGTATATGTTCCTAGACTTCCCCACGAATGTATCGCGAATCGTTATCGCTTGTCTAGATGCACATGTCCTGTAATGTGCGGCCCCGAGTCTTACGGCAGGGCAATTCAAGAAACACAGAACTCGGTCGGGAGCTTTCAGATATCTGCCGATGCAGATGCTAAGGTCTATTTTTTTTATTCCAGTGGCTATGGTCCCACTTGACCCCTCCCTCAACTAATGAAAGGCATACCTTGAAAAATGAGAACTATACGCAGGCCCCCCTATGCCCCCACTAACCTATGGCCATCCTCACCCATAACTAGATAGCAAGTATATGGTCTTTTGGAGTTCTCCGCCTTTCTGCTTCACGTATCTCGATTGACTGAAGATGGATGGTAGACGACGAGTTGCTATCACAGGGCTACCGGTTTCTCGCCGAATCACGCTGGTCCATCCTAGTCTTTAGGTTGCCATATTTTGCAACCAAGGCATACCCTTGGTTCTTCTAACGCAGACCTTAACCTCTGTGAGCCCAGGAGGATCATCTGCAGCCTCACAGAGGGATACCAAGAGTACCCTTACGTCCCCTCGAAGCCTCGGGCTTCGTAACCCAATTCGTTGGAGCTTTCTTTAAAATTAGATGGATGTTCGCTCCTTCCCGTGTTATACTAAGAATTACTACTTAGTTTTGCTAACTAAGGTTTACCACTTAGTTTCCAGTATCGTTGTTTTCTTAACTAAGGTTTACTACTTAGCTCCTTTTAACTAAGGTTTACTACTTAGTTCTCTTTCTCGTCAATTTGGATTGGTTAAGTGTCATTAGTCAATTCAAGCTAACTTAACCCTCTTCATTTATCCTGATAAACTGGTTAAGTGTTATCAGTAATTCATGTTGACTTAACCCTACCACAAACCAAGTTATATTGGTTAAGTATTTCTTATTACTTAACCCTATTCATTCATCCTATATTGGTTAAGTGTTCCTTTTTAACTTAACCTTGCCCATCTGTTTTCAACTAACATTTTATAAATGGTTAAGTATTATCCCTTCATGTTTTAGACTTAACCCTATTCATTTATCACAATCTGATGGTTAAGTGTTCAAGTTTACTTAACCCTACGGTCTAGTCCAGCTAACATATCAAATTGGCTAAGTGTATTAAAATTTACTTAACCCCAACCTCTAGTCTAGTTAACATGTTAATTTGGCTAAGTGTATTAACTTAACTTAACCCCACCTTCTAGTCTAGTTAACATGTTAATTTGGATAAGTGTTTTCTTAGTTACTTAACCCCTACAAATCTTGTCTTGTTACGATGTTAAGTCTGGTTAAGTGTCCCTATGGACTTAACCCTCCCATTCTAGCTTAACTGTGTTAAGTTGGTTAAGTGTTCCTATGGACTTAACCCTCCCATTCTAGCTTAACTGTGTTGAGTGTCTGTATGAACCTAACCCCACCCATCGGTTTGGTTATCATGTTGAATTGGTTAAGTGTCTTAGTTAACTTAACCCTACCATTCTTGTTCTAGCTTTAACTAAATAAATTAAAGCCGCGACCACTCACATTAGGCAAATATTGTTGCGAATACTGGATGTGCCGGTTGGTTCCGGGCAGGTTTACATCGCAACTCAGTCTAACCTCGGGTTAGGCATATTCGTGTTTTCTAAGTTCAAAGGGTTTTGATTAATTTTCAAATCAGGTTTTGAAAGTAACCATCCCGTCCGTCGGATCAGTTAGGGATAGCCAGGGAGAGCAGGAAACTTGTATTTTCCAAACCCAAGCCTAGACACTATCCTCTCTGTCACCCTAGAACTTTCTGGTGTGTTATTAAAAGAGATGTCGTTAATAAACCTTTAATTTGTCTAAATTTACATTTTCTCATTTAGGACAAATTCTATAAGTAAATTATTCCTAATTTACTTATTTCATAATTACTCTTTTAATGTAAATTGTCAACATTTATTATTATGGCCCATTTTCCCCTCTATATCATATTTATGCTTTTTGGTATGTAAACTATACCAAATTAAGTGTCACTAACCATGATTTTGCTAAACATGACAATTACTCACAATTATGGCCAATTTCAAATTTATGCCAATATACTTATTATGCCAAATTAGCTAATCCAATTCTGATTTAACATTCTAATTACCGTTCATGTCAAACTAGACTTATTATTCTAGTTCACAATTCATGTAAATGCTAGATTTACAAGTCAATACTAGATTCAAATTACACATCCTATAATTCATGTCAAATTTATCAAATTTGCATTTTTATAAACATGCCATAATACATGTTCCCAATTTATGCCAATTTCCAAGTTTATAACTACGTTTTAGTAAATTTCATATTTTGCCCAAATCATATTCCCATCGTTCGTATAATCGTGATTCAATCTAGATTATAGATAAATCTAGATTCGTAGATAAAAAGGGAATGAACCAAAGATGCTATGAAAAGATAGACATAATAACTGGCATAAAATGATAATTTACTAATTACAGACCTAACGAATTACACTGAAATAAATTGATCTAAAACATCGAAGGCTTATAGATCTGAAAATGTTATGACATAAAATGGGTTGAATAACGATGTAGGTTCAAGAACATGGGTAGACCTAACTTAATAGGTAAATTCCCAAGATCAAAATCCAAAGAAAATCAAGAATAGACAGAATAGATAATCAGGTTTAGACCCAATTTCACAGTCACAAAACTTAAGCAACACTTTCCTAGTCATGAATCATAGGTGTTTAGTCACAGTTGTCCTTGTTATGTCATAGGCAATAGTTTATGTTTCCTAATCAAAGGCATAGGCTTGTGTTCATAGTCAAAGGAAATAATCCTCATAGTCATGATTCACAGTCATAGGCAATGTTCATAGTCATAGGCAATGTTCATAGTCAAAGAAGCATATGGTTTTAAGGTCCATAGTTTCATAGTCACAGTCTTATTGGTCATCGAATCATAACAGTTCCTAATTAGGTCCAAAGATATAAGCACTGATTTGAACAGAAAGATTTGGCATATTCTTTTATTCCTTTAATTTCATGTCACGAATAGAGAAAACGTTCAAATCTAAAAAGTAACCGACTTACATAGATTATATTAGATTCGTAGAAAAAGAGTCGTTGAAGTCGTTTGAATCTTCACTTGAATCCTAACTTGTTTTGAATCTCCTTTTGAAAGTCTTGAGCAGCATTTCCTCGTCTTGATTTATTTTACATATTATTTTATTTATTACTTAATTTTTAGAGGAGGAGAAGAAGCCATGTCCACCAAGAATCTTTGCAGCATAAGGTTAGAGAAGAATTGTGAATAGTGAAGGAGACTAGGGGCTGTTTATATAGGATTAGGCGGACGAATCTAGGCAGAAAACGAGACCAGGTACATCAGAATGCACCCAGGCCGAAAAGTGGGTTTTGCACCCAGGTCGACACCCATGTCGACTGGGCAGTCGACCTGGTCAGTGGGGGTCGACTACCCAGTCGACTCCCCAGTCGACCTAGGTCCTGGGCGGGAATTTTCCCACCCAGCCCGCTTCTGGGTTTGAATTAGAATTTCGAATTCGAATTTCGAGCTGTTTTCTATTCTGAAAATTCCTGAAACTTCGGAGGGTCATATCTCCCTCATACGGACTCTGATTCTCGCAAACTCGGATTCGTTTTCAAGCAGAATTTCGAGACGAACGCAATGGCGTAACCCATTTCCCTTGATTTTGATTTTAAAATTTAATTCTGCCTTGATTTGTGAATCCTAGTGTTACAAAATTACGGGGTGTTACACTATCAATGCTCTGGACACAGCATTAAGCTTCAATCCAGAGTCCTGCAAATAGAAATAATCTACAAAACCAAAACTACTGACTGCCCGTATGGAAAATATGGGCATCCATAGTTTAGGTAGAAACAATAAACTCTGAATCAGCCATGGGATTAGTGTGAGAACTTAAAACAGTTATAATTAATTTATGTAAAATATGGCATATCGCAGGACCACGCCGCATGTCACGGAACGGGTTCACCCCCATGAATACCAGTGCATAAACAACAACCAATAGTAGAAATATGGATCTACTATGCATTATACAACATGAAATTCCTCAATCTACCCATTTAGGCTTAATCCAAAATTTACATTTTCCAAATCCAATTCACTTTACAGAAATTATTCCTTTGGACTTTATTTCCCAATTTCTTATTTCAAATCATTTGAAATACATATCTAGCTTTTATATCAAAGTAGATTTCACAACGGGATCTAAAACCAAAATATTTCGAAATATGAATTACAAAACATCACAATGCATACAAACAAGTATGCAACCAAATATCGGGCTCCCCTTAGACAAGGCAAAGGGTATGTCCCTTACCAACTCGATATATATGTGCACCTCCCACGATGAAGCAGGATACACTGACCACTCGCCAATTAAGGCCTTGGGTCTATCTCACCCATACTTTTAGTCATCCGGCTTACTCGAGTCTTTAGCCACATACCAAATCATTTCATATCCTGAAGTGGGGAAAATCAGTTCACAACATAATAATCACAAGTACTTTCCAAAATATAGTACTTTACATCAACCATTCACACATATGATCAGTCACTATTAATCACATAAACTTTGAGCTCGTACATCTCAAAGAAGGGTGTTAAGCAAGAGAATAAATTCTCTGCCACCAAACAGATACATCATCAATAGCAACTAATCGGTTACGTGATGAACCACAATGTCTAACAAATAATACATTTCGAAATCATTTCGACAACGTCGGGTTTAGCCTCAAAATCCTTTATGTTTCATAAAACATTCCCTGTCCAAAATCGGGATCGCATTTCTTTTCACTAAAGAAAAATATCATTTCAAAATCATTCATTAAATTTAAAATGAACTCAACAACATAGCCAAACATCTCATAGTCAAATCGTGAAGTGTTTCACAAGATGTAAGCTTACAAATATTTCTACCCAACCCAATGCTAAATGTAAAAGCATATCTCACTCACAAACTAGTCGAGCACAATTCAAACAATCAATTAATCATAATCAATATCAATGACCAAGTATATTTGGTTTATACCACATCTCATATTTTGGTAAATTTAATCACCATTCATTCATTCAGATCTAATTAAAGACTTACTGAAACTCTAGTTCAGTTTTAATTTACAAATCCTTACTTAATGATTATACAACTTTCTGGAATTTAATCCAGCTTTTAGCTGGGTTAAAGAACCAATGTCCTTTAAAACAAAGTTCATGATAAACCCAAAATCCAATTTGATATTAAATAAAAGGTTCTGAATAGAAATTATATCGACTTATATTCAATATCAATTTCTCAAACTAACGAATATCGTATTGGGAATAACGATATCTATATCTTCCAAATTTCTTAACAATATCCATATAATCATGGAATCCAATATCGAAATATTCCGAAGATTATTTCCATTTAAATCCATTACAATTTGTTCATTGGAAAATTCTTGTTGTTCCTAAAACCATTTACAAGTCCGATTTATTTATTTAAAAACATTGGATTATTATTCTAGTTAATAACTAGTTCATTCAGATAAAAATAACATTTATCTTTTCAAATATGGAAATTTTCATCCAAAAATCCTTTCAAATCATTTATTATGAATTTACACAATTTTTCCATATTTTTAATAATTTTAATAAGCCTTTACAGCCGATTTCCAATATCGGCCACCGAATTACATCCATAGTGACCTTTTCTGAAATTGATTTGGACATATTTTAAAATCTAGCCATTAGATTTAAAATCTCTTATATTCATTGGAAAGCTCTTTTTGATACGAACTCAACAGTTCCGGTTTTAGGAGAATCCAACGGACGGATCTCCCGTTATTTCAATTTAAAGTTAATGGTCGAAATTCGCGAATGGTCGCTACACGGCGCATTCTATTCAAGCCATTATATATATATATAGTCGATTTCCATTTAAAACATATTTTATAAAATGTTTTAAACTCGTTTTAAAAACGATTCCAACTTTCATTTCAATTTTAGAACAAAATTGAATATTCCATTATATGACAATTTTATACAGTGTATATATATGTTAAAAATTATATATTTAACGAAAAAATATTTATTTCAATACATGACAATTTTATTCGTTTCAATCCTATATAATTCATATATATATATATATATTTTTTACAACGCATATATATTTTATTCAACGCATACATATATATATATATTATACAATGCATATATATTTTATTCACATCTAATATATATGTATATTATTCTCATCACATATATATATATATATTATTCACATAGCATATATATATTATTCACATCTCACATATATATTTTATGCACATCGCATATATATATTTTATTAACATCGCATGTATATATTTTATTCACATCTCATATATATATATATAAATATAGTTTACTCACATCTCATATATATATATTTTATTCACATCTCATATATATTTTATTCACATCGCATGTATATTTTATTCACATCACATATATATTTTTTATTCACATCGCATATATATTTTTTATTCACTCCATTTCACATCACAATCACAACACAATACAGTCAATTAAATCGCCCATGTTATGTGGATGAAGGAGGTGAGCTAACAGGCACCGTATACAATTTATAATGATTATTACTAATAAAAATATACACTGGCAATTATATATATATTTATACATGTATACAATAACATGATAAAATATAATTTAGTAAGAAGGAGTTCTCACACCAGTCCCATGATTGACTCGGAGTTTATTGTTTCTACCTAAACTCTAGGTGCCTATATCTTCCATACGGGAAGTCAGTAGTTTTGGTTTTGCAGATTATTTCATTTAGCAGGATTTTGGATCGAAGGTTAGTGCCGTGTCCAGAGCATTGATAGCCTCCCGCTGTGTTAATTTATTTGTTTTTGCTGCATTGTATTACATTTATTGTAAATTTATTTTCCGCTATATTATTTTCGATATTCTGATATTTTGTACTCTGATGTAACATTATTATGATGTTTATAAAAGTCTTTTGTTGTTTGTTCTGATGTGTTGTACGCCCAAAGTTAGCGTATCCACCTTTTTGGTTCGATTTAAGTCGGTTTAACGATCGATTTGGATCGATCGAGAGGGAGGGTCGTTACATATGGTATCAAAGCTTTGGTTAACTCAAATCTTTGGGGTGCAACTCGTTAGAACGGAATAAAAGACTCATCAGAGATTGGATTAGTAATATCCTATGAAATAAAACTCATTAGAGAAAGGATCAGCAGCATCCTAAAATGAGAAACTCTTTAGAGATGGGGTTATAAATGCCCTAGAATGAGTTGAGAGTGACAAGTTTATAATTAACGTATTTGTGATTATACATATAATCCGATCTTAGAAAATATGATTTTAAGTATATTAAAGCTATATATTTGAAAAGCTAATCCACTAATTAATTGCAATTGGATATATACATGTACGTCTATATATGTTGAACAGGTCATAACATGGAAACTAAAAAGAGGAATAAAATTGTATGCCCAACAAATAGGTACATATTTACTGTATTTATTAGGTTTTGATGATTTTATGAGCCAATTGGCAAGCTGCTTGGCTTTTTCTTTTTCTTTTTGATTGATGAGGGCCCTGTGAGGCAAGTTGAGGTTTTACCGATCAGCCCGTACAAAGGAGGTTATGGCGAAAATTTTCGAAAATTTAGGGTGTTAGCCAAATTTTTGAGAAATAGAAAATTCTTAGAAATTGAAAAGTTGAAGAATGAAAGATAGAATGAAAGTTGAGTTGGTTAGTTAAACAACTTTCATCTCCGTTCTTTTTCGAGGACGAAAAGATTTTAAGAGAGGGAGGGTCGTTACATTATGATGGAATATTTTTTTAAAATTAATTCCTTTTCAAGGTTTCCTTTCTCTTGAGTCCAGCTTCCTTGATAGTTTTCTCTTTGATTAGGATACCCATAGTTAAATCTTGATCCTTGTTCCAAATCATTATAGAAAAATTTAATTGATAGTTTTCAAAATCCTATAATATTTCCTAGTTCATTATAATCTCCATCCTTCGTAGATTACCGTAAGTTAGGTTTTTTAATTAGCTCGGCTTCCAGTTCATGTCCCAGACCTATCTTTGAACTAACAAAATAAATAATGGAAAAGACTTTAAGTATAGCTCATATTTAGAATTAGTGATAAAATGAATGTGTTAGTACACTTAGTTTATTAATTGTTAATTTGAAGTATTTTGAATGGTATTAGATGTTTAAAAACTTATAGATGTTATATTATGGGAAAACTATGCAAATACGGTTCATAAAATGATGATTTTTCATATATAAATTAAAATTACGAAGTTAAAAGGATTTCTATAAATATAACTTAGGCAAACATTTTATTTTAAAGGTATGTTGTAAAGAAAATAAAGCTAATTGGGGTTCACTTTGAATTTTTGGTTTAGTTATGTCAAATGAACTTTACACCTAGAAATTTAAATAAATACATCGAGGTGAACTTTGGTAACATTGAGTATAATAAAGAATATATTGATATGAATCTAATGTAATAGAATTATAATGAATATAAATTTAGTTAGTAGGTTGATAGAAACTTAGTAGTATATTCTTAAAAGTTAATCAGATTCGGACTTACTAATTTCTTTGGAAATTAAGTACAAGATTTAAGATGACTTAATGTATGAATTAAGAACTAGGAAAAGGAGTAGTTTAAGATATATATTTATATAAGTTAAAAAATCATATCTGATTTATGATTGACAATTTATGCGGTTTCCATTATAATTATAAATTAGCTACATTTGAATGATATGAGTCAATAATTAAATAAATAAGTGCAGGAAATACATAATTTTCTCAGTTTGAATTTTATAATAAATAAATGATTTCAAATATGCTATTTCATATATCATGTTAGTAAATTTTTATTTATTTTGTTTTTCTTAAATAGATTTTGAAGTATTTTCCTTAACGTTAAGACTGGACTGTCGAGTGCATACAGATTTTGAACATGGATCTGGTGAATATTCATTAAATGTTGTATGTATGCAATAGATATGAATGGATCTTACTCTAGGTTCCTGAAAATGATTTTAATGATGACTGTAGCATCATCGATGTTTATTTTCATGTTTTGAAAGTGAGAGAGATATATAATACCAGTCATGGCATCGAGTTATATTCTCAAATATTTTGAAAATATTTGAGATATATATAAACTCTTGATTTAAACATCTTTTAATATATAAAACTAAGTAAGTTGTTTAATATGTATAATTTGATTTCAATATATATATATATATATATATATATATTAGTGCTTTATTTTCTATTTCCATGTCTCGTTCCATTTCGCGGATAAAAATGTTTGAGTGGGGAAGATAGTAATAACTAGAAATTCTAGCGATTTCAAATAACGCGTTTAACTAGAATTTTTCTTCAAAAAATTTAAATTTTCAATTCACTTAATTATATGGACTACAAGTTGATTTTATTTTGATTTCAAATTTGTATACGTACATTTAGTTCGAATAATAAAACTTAAAATGATTGTTTATTTTAGAGCTGTCTATTCTGAAACTAACGTGAAGTAACACTACTAGTGCCAGCTCGAATGGTGAGAAAAGGGGGGCGATGGCTAGCGATGATTAAAAAACGGTTGTTATTAGCCGTCACTTACCCCGATTATACAGGTAGAAACCATCGAGACTTTCATTCCATTTTACAACAAATTTTTGCTACAGCAAAACCCTTACCCTCATCACTAACCGCCGCCTTTAGTAACCAGTCGTTGCCACCCGCGTCGAAGCCAATCAATCACCTCAAAGCTTTGTTGGTATGGCTTCCATCTCTAATTTATGCTTTATTTATTTTATTTTATGTTTAATCAAAACCATTATTTCGAAAATTGGTTCTATAGATTTGAATTTGATGGCTATGTGATATCTGTTATTGATAATAGAGTTCTAAGTCGATTTGGGAGTAAAAATTAATTTATTATGAGGTTGAAAATGATGATTATTGAATATTAGTTATGTGACACCCCACGCACTTTAATGTCACTCACAAAGGGAATGCATTAAGTTTCGTGAAGCGTTTAGGAAAACAGCCACAAAATATTACAAGACAGATATAAAAATTTGAGCAGCGGAAATAAACAACTTTATTAATCATCAAAATACAGTGGTCCAAAGCATCATTTGTCTAAAATATAAAAACCCATTACAACATGAATACCACTGTCTTGTACTTTAGAACTATTAGAGTACATAAAAGAAAGAAAATTCCCCAATAACGAAATATAGCCATTGCAACGAGAATGAGCTTGATCCATACATATCAGCAGCTTCAGAAATCAAGAAAAATCACGGTCAAGCCTAAGTGTTTCCTCCCTGAGAACCTGGGGGGAGGGAAGCAGAAGAGTGAAGGAAAAACAAAAAGGGTCAGACATAAAGTCTGGCGAGTCTAGTTACTTTTAGCAAGTAAATAAATAAAAGTAATCATGACAGGCATAAAGTGGATAAGAGAGATCATTATACAAATGGAAGTTGTGACAAGGCAGATAAGGTAAGGTGTATACATGCTTCACTAATGACTACTCTGCACTATTACCAGTATAATCTAAAATGAGATGATCTCTTCCACTATAAGTTGGTAGACTTAGGGCATACGTCTTGAGTGTACCCTAACCACTACCCTAATTGATCGGCTCCCTACTCTATAGATACCATGTGCCGGCCCCACAGTAGGGGGTATCACTTCCCTAAAGCGGCAACCCAAGATGTGCACAGTCATATCTACTGGTGTCATGGTCGTCTTGTCCCCCTCTGCCCGGTCCATGCACGCACATGTCCCGTGTCGGTTTGCGTCGTCTACACCACCCGTCACGTTTTGGATCTCATATAATCAATCAGTAAGCGTTCCTGTAACGAGCAAGGATTTTCGACCCTGAAAATCGACATAAACACATCATGTCGAACATTCAAGCATCGAAAACATCGGAACGTAAATAAATTAGAGGGTGAGATAAGAAAGAAAGAAAGTTAGAATAGAAGAAGAATAACACCAGAACAACGTCAGATTCTCACATCGCAGCGGAACAAAATATAATATAGAAATAAACTTTATTGAGAGTTTGAAATAATACTTACAACATCAGAGTACATCAATACATCTGGACAGTTATAATAGTTTGTCCTCATAAAGCGGAATAATAACGGTATAACATCATACGCTTGAACTTCTTCAGCCCGTGTTTGGACTTCACAGCATCCGATAACCTGATCCTGTACAACCCAGTCTAACCCGAGCATTACAAATACCGGGTCAGTCTGGTGAACCAGAGTGAGATAAACTTGCTAAGTTTACAATATCATCCAACTTGATCTTAAAGTTAAAACCATTTCGAAAGAAAAGGATAATCGTAAGACCAAATCCACACATAAATACGGACGGTTTTTACCTTACGATAACCCAAAACATTTTGAAATCAATATATTATTCTGATATTATGATAGTGTCTAAATACACATAAATAGAATCTAACAGAACGCTTGCATCTCACGCTCCACATATATAGTATACAAACAAAACCGCGGGCGCTTATTGGAGATTGGATTCTGACTATGACAAGGTATGGAACCACCTGCCGATAGTGTATCTCTAGAGGCGAATACACTGGGTTCAACAAGAACGTCTTGCAACGCGGCCTACACATGACCGACCACTCATTTCGCTTGAGTGTATCGAATGTATATCACCAACGGTTGGGAGCTACCCACCGTTTCCCAAAAAGGGACAGCATCGATAGATTAAAGAACCAAAAGGAATTTCTATAAATAGGTGATTATACACCCTAATGGGTGCGCCCCACATAGCCATTCTGCCAGCCCGATTTTTGTCATTTCCCGGTTGATGAGGCTTGAGGTTTTGAATCGTCTTTCCGGAACATCTGGCCACCATTCACTTTGAATGCCACAGCGTCAAATCCGCCAGATACCACTAATTGGCATCCACAAAAATAATCTTGTCGTTAAGCTAAATAAGTTTCCCTTCATTGCCAACAGCTTGGTACGTTTGAAGAAATCAACGTATGTGATTCCTTTGGAAATACTCTGTCAGGCATCCGTCCATACAAGTTGTCCTGGGGCTGGACAAACTGAAGGCACACTCCTACCACATCCTAGGAATCACCCTATAGATCAATAGCGAGTAGTCCTTCAAAATCCGTAGATTTCAATCACGACAGAATCATTGTTAACTCTAGGGATAAGCCAGACGTATTTAACAATAGTTCCGCTCATGAAGATTTACGGTCTTTAATTGCTCCATCTTCAATCAGCATCTTTCACGTATTCGTATTTGTTGGTCGGAATGATTTTCAAATATAAATTCGATGCCGGTCTTTCCATACCAATGCCGTTGTGCCAGATTTTGATAGTCGGTTATTTAACTATTAAAATAAACAACCAAAATAAAATAGATCCATTGGTTTATTACACAACATCACTTGGCCATTAAAATAATATATCAGTTGTAATACCAAAGATAAGATATTAGTTTTAATATATAAATATTCTCAATTTATTTTGTTATATACTTAAAATCATATCCAATTCCATATCCAAATTTCCCGTTAACTAACCTTTCAAACCATTGATACACATCACTTATTGTTTATAATTGAGAACCTGATTCCACTTATCCTTTTTAAACCATTGTTACGATATCTCCTTTGTTTTCGTTATTTGTACACCGTAATTGTCACTTATCTTTTTAGAATTTCCATTCTAAATCTCATCTCTTTATTCTTTTGAAAATATCGTTACATTTTCACAAATTTCCTTTTATTCCTTTTATTATGGGAATATCACTTTATCTTCTCAAGCCCCTTTTTAATTCCTTTTAATCCGGAAACCCATTACATATATATATATATATATATATATATATATATATATATATATATGTCCAACATTTTCAAATAACGTTATATTATTATTTCTCAAGACATTTCCCCCATTACAACTAATATATCCTTCGATAATGCTGAAGTCGTTCAAGTTTGGGTATTCTAATTACCTCTTAGACCTTGATAAACATCATTCTTATTTTAAGATAAATATGAATTGTAATTCAAAAAAATCCGTATTCGTTCTAATACAACAATTACCATTTCACTATTTTATTTAACATACGGTTTTATAACCCTTCTTATTTTTGAAATCTCGCTTTTAAATATATTATTATTACCAAATTCACTGATCTAGTAAATGATTAATAAAACATTAACTTTTAAACTTTAATGTCTTTAAATTATTTGTTTCATTTTTTGGATTTTTATTACAAATCTCAATACTTGATCTTTTACCCAATTTAATCACAAAAATCCCTCTTTATAAACCTTTCACTCATTCCTCCTGGGAAATCTTGCTTTATATCTCATCAATTTCACTTCTACCATTACTAAGTAATGTTAATTTGAAATTAACGCTTTAACTTCCCATCTCTTTTTATAAATTTGTTTATAAAATTCTAGTTTAATATAAAACCTTTTCATTTTGATTTCCCATTAAGTAACATTTATTTAAGTTATTACCTTCACTTAAAAGCCTTTTATAATTTAATTTACCAAACCCGGTTTGAATATAAACCCGTACATAAACTCGCTTTGAAATTTCAATCATATTCCATTACTAACTTTGGTTGCTTACTTTAATGAACTTCATTTAAGAAGATATCATTAATGGAATTAAATATCCAATTTTCTTTTTAATTCTAATGGAGTTAAACACCATTCACCAAATTATTTCATTTGATTAATTTGCATAAATTAATTTAAATAAATAATCAGTTTCCGTTAAAATAGTTGGCTTGACCAATTCTAAAACATGATTATCTCGTCAATCAACTCCAACTCATCTTTCCATTTAAATTGATAAATAATATTATTAATTTAAATAAATCTAATTTTTTCTTTGATTATTATATAACAAATAATCATTGATTCAATATGGTTCCGTTCTAAATATTTTCTTAAAACCATTAATCCCAATTATTAATCATTACATTAATCCTCGCTCACTTGCTTATCCATCTTAGTTATATAATAAGTAGTATTATAAATCATTTAATAATTTAGATGATACACATGTTTTGCACACGGTATAAAATAATTAGTTTCATAAATAATTTAGATGAGGCATGTGCTTCGCACACGGTCCCATTTTGGTACAAAAATGGTGATTTGGGGATTTAAACAATTACCATATATGTGGTTGGTTTATTTTCTTTTTATAAACTTCATTTAAAATAATAGATTTCTAAAATTGATACTCAGTGATAAGATAAATTTTATAACTTCGTTACCATCGATTTACCTGTCGGTAAATTAGTCTTTATAAACAGTGTATATTTTGGCCATCTGCTATTAGTTCTCCGACCAATACTACCCACTGGTTAATAACAAAATAAATGTTGAATTTAGATTCAACAAACAACTACCAAGTCAATAATCCACTCATGTTGGTTAAACAGTTTATATAATGATCATGTGTAAATAAATAATCAATTCAACTGATAGTGGTCAACCAATAATAACAATCAAAGCATCCAGTTTAATTTGAATACGTTTATATTATTATAAACATAACCAACAAGGTAAGTTACCTTGTTTGGAAATAATCGTTAAAAATAACGATGTCGTTTTATTTAAATTAAACAATGTTTAATTTAAATAATCGATGCGACAATATTTAACAACATCCAAACAATCATAGCAAACATAATTATAAGTGGGAGAGCTGAGTGAGTTTAACTCACCTTGATTATTGTCCGTCGATTAAAATGGTTTGTTTTAATAAAACTAAACAGTTGTTCAATTTTATCAAAAACCCAGTAGCTTCCCACTTCCACCACTCCAGCTCTATACCGCAGTGCTTGCCAACACGATCTCATTGCCTTTTGTTTCGTTAAAATCTGATAACAAAATCACCAATTATTACTATTATGAGCATTATGATTTATACATTGAATAAATTAATTTATTTAATTACGATACTAATTAAATTAATAACTAATGTTAATTACCTTATTACTTCATATTGACCGTTATCTTTTCTTTGCTTGGCAAAAAACGATCCCTTCCAGCATGCTTTGTTCCCAGCTCACTCCAAATGTTCACGTTAACTTGCATGTTTCCAGTATACAACAGTAAACCCGTAGCGTCTTCTTTTTTTCTCTCGTTTTGTTTTAAAAAAAAGCCCAAGGGCCCATCACCCTATATTTCTTCCAATTTTATATCCTTCCATATTACCGGTCCGTTCATGTACCCGCACTCCATCTCCAGTGTTTTTCCCTACCATCCACTTCATTCGTTACTGACCATTTCCTTTGTTTTTTTCCCACTTTAGTTCCGTCCCATTTCTCTTATCTTCCCCTCTCTACTACAGACTTCATCTTCTTGCTCTCTTCTTTCACATTTCCCTTCTGCTGCTTCACATTATACCCATTTCTTTTTCATACATTTTCAACTCCTGCTGTTGCTACCATTCAAATGGTTTTTTTTTATATACTAAAGCCTGCTGGCCCTGGCCAATGCCCACGCAACAGACAAGTCCACCTCTCCTCTTTATACACATGAACCTGCCTGCCTTGTACACTCATCTTCTCCAAAATAATTCTCCTCCTAAAGCTTTTTTTATACCTTCTTGCTATTCAAACAACATACTACTCACTGCTTCAAACAGCTCACGTTTCCCATCCCTATCTTCTCACGCATCGCAACTCTACTCCTTCCCATGCACCATAATCCAACCCAACACATTGTGTTTCCATGAAACCCATCCATGCCCATTTCTTTTCCAAACCCCACCATCATCAACCCCAACTCTTCCTTGCACGAAAACCTTACTGCATAAACACGCCCTCTTTTACTCCTCCCCACCTCCATTCTTTTCTCTCTCTTTTTCTTCACTGTCTGTAAACTCCTCCATCAAACAACCCAGTAACTCTTGCCTCACAACTGCCTGACGTCATAGTCCTCCCATACACCTTCTCCCATCTGCGGTTCGCTTCCCCCCTCATGCCACACTGCTTCCCTCGCCTTCTCCTTACACCTTGGATATACACCCACATCAGAGCGCCCCCTCGTTTTTCGATCCTACCTCACTCCAGTCCGGTCTCCTACTGTCCAGCTGCTTCCCGGCGAACCACCAGCTTTGCCATGGCCAACATGCAGTGTTCGGGGGGTTTAGCTTTTGAGGATGGGGTTCATAGTTTGAGCGTTTATTTTTATTTTAATGATTTTACTTTGATTTTCCTTCCACTGCTGTTCGTGTATTACGAAGAAATCAAGCTTTGGTTCGAAAGAAAATAATGGAATGACTGTGTTTATATAAGGGAAGAAGATGTGGGATGCAAGATTACGTGGAGCACACGATAAAGTAATTTGGTTTCCAAGAAAACTGAACTGCGTGTTGGCAAGGCATTAGTTTTATTTTATTATACTTCGATAGATGCAAGACTAAAATAGGGTTGACTGATATGTAATTTCCTTTCAATGCGCAGTGTCACAATGACGCTATGTAAATGACGATATTGACATAGGGGAAAGTTATATACATTTATTTATTTATTTGCTCATGGTATAAGTTTTGTTTATTTATATACACGCTTAAATTTTCTATCGTTGTTTACTGCGTTTTACGTTCAGCATTTAATATATGTCTCGACATTTATGAATTCCAAATAAGATGAAAATAGACGTATCACTACGTCTTGTCATCCAAGATACAATCAACTTAACTTCGTTGAATTCCATCTCTGTTTGCACAACAACGATATTTTAATTTATCGGTTCACCTTCTTTTAAAAATCGCGTACAGACAAAATAACTCTAATTGGCACCAAACTGGGCTTTTAAAAATAATTAGCTATACGTATCCCAATAAAATTCGTTTTGTCAGAAACGGAGGTCGTTTGAAAGATAATTATTTCTGCGGCTTATATGATATCGATATAAAATAAATAAATTACAAAACAAAGCCATTAAATTTAATAATAATAAATTATTATCGTATATATCCATATAAAATAGTATACAACTTCAAATATAGACCAGAATGGCATTATAACTCCATTTCAACAATTTCGAATTAAACGATATTTGAATTGTGAAGAAATCCTTATTAAATTTATTAAATACGTTATTGATTTCCATAGCGACTATTTTAAAATTTGATTTGGGCATAAATTACAAGGTATAAACTGAAATCTCGATTTTTCTTTTCCATTTTAAAATTATATTTAAAATGATCCTATCGTTTCTTGTTTCACAGAGTTCTGACTTAAAATGGATTCTGTATATTCAGTTGAAGTTCAAAGCTAAATATTACGAACTACCGTGTCATTTCGAGTTCGTTTAAATTAGATATAAATTTATGCGTTCAATCATCGTTTAATTAACGAATTCAATATTAAAATCCATTAATATTATAAATAAAATATTTAAAATAAATTTAAATATTTAGAGAAAAAATTCGGGTTGTTACAGTGCCCCTTCTTCGCCTAGTACAGAGTTCACTACCCTGATACCGAATATGGGTTATTGACTGAAATGGGTCCCACACAATATGATACAAGTTCTCCCCTTTTGTCTTGTATCCCCACTAGGTTTTCCACTGACTATGTATTCCCTATAGGGTGATCTTTAATTACATAGCCCTATACCAGTTATGCTTACCCTAAAAGGGTGATCTTTAATTACATAACTTTACCGGGTTAAGTTTGTGGGCCTATATATATAAATATTACCCACCCCTTCAGTTATACTTAACCTACCCACTATCCAGTCCATTTTACTTAACCCTAACTTATGTTCATAATCATACAGTTCTTATGGATTAAATTAGGTTAAGTAGTCCTTTCTCATTACCATGTCCACTTATGGTTATATTGGGCTAGACCTCCATTATTAGGCCTACAATGTGTGGATGCGGGATATACCAGTCGGGTCCAGGCAGTCTTATTCCACAGTTGGGCCTAACCTCGTGTCTTAGCCCGGGTCGTATTTACACACTTAGACCTCTCACATTAGGTTCAACATTAGTGGCTACTGGATATGTCGGTCGGGTCTGGGAAGTCTTATTCCAAAGTTGGGCCTAACCTCGTGTCTTAGCCCGAGTTGTATTTACACACTTAGATCTCTCACATTCGGTTCAACATTAGTGGTTACTTGATATGCCGGTCAGGTTCGGGCAGACTTCCACCACCAATGTAATCTAATCTCGTGTCATAAGTGTTAATATAATTCCTAATTGTAATTGCTAAACATTCCATTTATTAATTAATTTTCCAGTTAATTAATCTTATCTTCTTGGGTGTTCTTGCCCATTCTATCAACAATTTAAATTACTAGTACAAAAATGTTTATTCACCAATTATGCCAATATTTACTTTTTCCCCCATTTCTATCTAATGTCCTCACAAAATTGACGGCATTCCTAGGCTAAATGATTAGCCTAGCCATAAGCGATGAAAAGGAAAGCTAATAGGAATGTAACACAAGTGATCATTGAATATGATTTGGCATAACATAGATTAACATAGTCATAAGGTTGTCATATGAACTTGTGACAATTTTTATGATGTCAAAGTGAACAAAAATGAGATCTAAACTAATCATTTAAATATCCAGCAATTCAGACATAGCATAGTAAGGGTGACATAGTAGCATGTTTAGTTCTAAGGATAAATTCACTTGTCCAATTTATAACATATCCAAATTTATCATAATATGATAGGTGAAAGGTGATTTACATAAAGAACCAGATCTAATCGATGCCATAACTTGTCCCAAATTAACGTATTTACCTTTTCCATAATACAATTACAAGTCAAGATCTACATAGGCAACATCATAGAATAACCACAATTATATCAGATATAGAGAAATAGATCTATCAAGATATACATAGGCAACATCATAGAATAACAACAATTATATCATATCTAAAGAAATAGATCTATCAAGATCTACATAGTATAAGGTTTAATACTGGCATAGATTCATACTTTACAATATATCCAATTCATAATCTTTCATAGTTCACTGTTATTTATTTAAACCAAAAAGTGACTAGAAACTCACAGCGTTAGGTTTAGAGAATTGAGAGAGAATAGATCTGAATTCTGAATTTGATTAGCTAAACCGTTGTTGTAGAATTTGATTCTGGTTCAGTTTGCAACCCGTCAACATATGGCCTCCATGATCTCCAATGAAGAAAATAGGAGAATAGGGGACCATATTTATAGCCTAGGACTAATGAATCAGACCCAGAATCAAGTCCAGATACATAAAACGAATTCTGCCTAGATCTTCCCGTGGGGGTAGGCACCCCTATAAGAGGGTCGACTCCCCAGTCGCACCCCCTAGGGTCGACACCCATGTCGACACCCCCTGGGGGGTCGACATCCACGAGCGAGAATTTTCCCGCTCAGCCTGCTTTGGTTAGATTTTGATTCTTTAATTGATTTGAAAGTCCTGGAATTATCTTATATATATATTCTTCCTTATGCGTATACAAACTTCTAAGGCTTATAACTTCTTCATACGATATCCAATTTATGCAAACCCGGACTCTATCCCAAGCAGAATTCCGAGACGAACGCAATGGCGCAAACCGTTTCCCTTAATTCTTCTTCTAAAAATTAAGTATTCCCTAGTTTGTTAATTTTAATATTTTAAAATTATGAGGTGTTACATTCTCCCCTCTTTAAAGGATTTCGTCACCGAAATCTTCAAGTTAAGAAGAATGTATCCTACCATCCATCATCCATCTATTCATTCATCATCCACAAGCATCCATTGTCCTTAAAAGATTTCTAATGCTTATATGAGTATATGCAGAGGTGTGTGTATATGTCCCAATACTAATGCGAAAATCAGGCGGTCTACTGATTCAGTTGACCTCCTTAATGCGATGTATGATTAGTGCTAGGAATCCAATATGTATGCAAATAATCCTATTATAGCATGTAAGTTCTATATGTGTGCACGTCCATTTATCCAAGTGCAGCATCCATATGCTAACTCATCCATTTTCATCCATAAAAGAAAAGAAAATGCACACGCATCCATATGCAGTATGAGAGAGTGATTGAGCCGATCTAATGCCTAATGTGTGTGTATATGCGTCTACAGGAAATCACTAGCAAACACTTGCATCCACTAGCATCCATCAAACATAACATGTTTCAACACATGTTTTCATCCATAGGACTCCTAACTAAAGGTCGAAAACACTAGGGATAAGATATGCTCGATTGACAAAAACAGGCACAGATAAAGCTTTGAAAAAGGAGTTAAGAACATACCCTCAAAAAGGAAAGGGTACGAAGAACGAATTCTATCTTCGGTTTCCCAAGTTGCGTCTTCTGGGTTGTCTTCCCATTGAACCTTCGCCAACTTGATTTCTTTGTTCAGCTTCTTAACTTACGATCCAAGAATACCAGTAGGGACTCGTCTGACTATCACCTCTTGTTCCACCTACACTTCTTCCAACATGCTCGGCTCAACGACTTATGCGGTGTCATGTAGGCAGTTCCGCAGATGAGAAGCATGAAAAACATTATGAACACCAGACAAATTCTCTCAAAGGTTTACTTTATAGGCCATTTTGCCAATTCTCTCGGTTATGGGAAAGGGTCCCACAAACCTAGGTGCCAACTTCCTTACTGAACCGAAGCTGACCACATTTCCCAGAGGCGATACTTTGATGAAAACCAAGTCTCCCACTTCAAACTCGATGTCGGTTCTCCTTTTGTCTGCATAGGACTTCTGCCTATCTTGAGCTGTTTTCAATCGCCGTCGAATAAGGTCATTCTTCTCAGACGTCTCCCTAGCCATATCAGGCCCAAGTAACAATCTTTCTGTAGATTCCCACCAACAAGTTGGAGACCTACAGGTCGCCCGTACAATGCTTCGAAGGGTGCCATACCAATGTTGGATTGATAGCTATTATTATAAACAAACTCTACTAAAGGAAGATGCTCTTCCCAAGTCCCTCCGAAGTCTAGGATACACATCCTCAGAAGATCTTCTAGAATTCTGTTCACCCTCTCCGTCTGGCCATTAATATGAGGATGATAACCGATACTCAAACACTGTGTACCCAAGGCTTCTTGCAAAATCCTCCAAAATTCACTGGTAAAGATGGGGTCACGATAGCTTACGATGCTAGAAGGCACTCCATGAAGACGAACTACCTCACGAACATAAATCGTTGCCAACCATGATGTCGTCCTCTTGCTCTTAACCGGAACAAAGTGAGCGCTCTTCATGAGTCTATCAACTATTACCCAAATGCTGGTATTGTCTTTCTTCGATCTAGGAAAACCATCTATGAAATCCATAGAGATGCTCTCCCATTTCCACTAAGGAAGCTCCAAAGGATGAAGTAAACCATTGGGCTTCTTTTGCTTAGCTTTAACTTGCTAGCAACTAAACAATGAGAAACAAATTCGGCCACATCTTTCTTCATCCCAACCCAAAAGAAAACCCTTTTCATGTCCCTATACATCTTGTCGCCGCCTGGATGAATAGTCATCTTAGAATGGTAGGCTTCTTCTAGGATTGCCTTTATCAAGCTTCCAGTCTGAGGAACACAAAGCCTTCCGTATCGTCGCAACCACCCCTTTTCATCTATGGCATATCTACTGAGGTGACTAGAAGTCTCCCCTCCTCTAAGTTTTTCCATGATGTCCAAAATCTGTGGGTCACTTTTCTGTGCAGCTCCTATCTGGTCCATAAGAGTTGGCCGTATCTCCAAGGATGCGAACAAATTAGGCAAAATCTCACTGGAGGGTCTAAAATCAAAAGTCGATATGAACTCCAAGTTCTTTCTTTCCACAAACAGAGGACTCAGGGCCACCCTTTGCCTACTTAGTGTGTCTTCCACCACATTACCCTTGCCAGGGGTATAAGTATTTTCAAAATCATATGAAGCTAAGAACTCCATCCACCGCTGTTGCCTTAAGTTGAGATCCTTCTATGAGAATAAATACTTGAGAGACTTATGGTCGGTGTACAGCTCGAACCTTTCTTCAAGCAAATTACGACGCCATGTCTTTAACGCGAATACTATGGCATCTAGCTCTAGATCATAGGTGGGGTAGTTCTTTTCATGAACTCGTGACTGTCTACCCCCATAACATATTAACTTCCCCTCTCGCATTAGAACCGCACCAAGCCCTATACCACACACATCAGTGCAAACGGTAAATACCTTACTTCCATTGGGCAAGGTCAAGACTAGAGCTGTTGTCAGAGCCCTCTTCAGTCGTTGGAAAGCAACATCACAGTCTATATCCCATGAAAACACCAAAATCTTCTTTGTCAGCCTGGTGAGAGGGGATGATATCTTCGCGAATTCTTTAATGAACTTCCTATAGTAAGCTGCCAACCCAAGAAAGCTTCTCGCCTCGGTTGCGTTTTTAGGAATCTGCCAATCTTGCACTGCAACCACCTTCGCGATATCTACAGTTATCCCTTCTTTAGAGACTACATGCCCCAAGAATCTCACTTCCTTTCTCCAAAAGTGGCATTTGGAGAACTTTGCTTTAAGCTGATGGTCACGGAGAGTTTTCAAGACTTCTCTCAGATGTTGGGCATGCTCTTCTTCGTTCTTGGAGAAGATCAAAATATCATCAATGAAGACTATGACAAATTTGTTTAGAAATTCCCGAAACACCCTACTCATTAAATCAACAAAATAGGCGGGTGCATTTGTCATCCCAAAAGGCATCACTAGCCATTCAAATAAACAATCCGGAGTTCTAAAAGCAGTTTTATCTATGCTGTATTCAGCCACCTTCAGCTGATGGAATCCCGTAGCCAAATCTAACTGAGAAAACACTGAGGCACCAAAAAGCTAATCATATAAATCATCAATCCTCGAAAGAGGGTGTTTATTCTTCTTGGTGAGTTTATTTAACTCTCTGTAGTCAACACACAAACGAAGCGAACCATCTGCCTTAGTTGCGAATACTACTAGATCACCCCATTCAGATATGCTTCGTCTGATAAACCCTTTCTCAAGCAACTCCCCTACTTGCTTACTCAGCTCCCCCTTTCTTATGGAGCCACGTGACGCACGGTTAATGCAATTGGTTTTGCATTGTCCACCAGATATATACTAAAGTTGATCTCATGCCTTGGAGGTAAACCCCATACCTCATCAAAAACATCAGAAAAATCTCGGACTACTGGGACAGATTGCAAATCCTCTGTAGATGCATCAAGGATTCTAAGAAACTAAGCATAACAGACCCTTGTGAGTCACAAGAAACTTCGAGGGTCCTCCCATGACAAGTCAGGAACCTAACAACCCACCTCTCACAATCCAGAAAGGCCCCATATGTAGTAAGCCGGTCCATTCCTAGAATCAACCCATAGTCCATAAACCTGAGCACATAAGTGTCACATTCAAATTCGACGCCTAATACAGATAATTTCAAACCCTGACAAATCATCGATAAATGAGCCGAACCACCAACAGGGTTTGAAACAACTATGGGATCTACTACCATACTAGTAGTTAAGTGCAGAGATTCAACTACAGAACTAGATATAAACGAGTGTGAAGTACCAGAATCAAAAAGTGTTCTAACTGGATGATTTGAAAGAGAAACTAAACTTTCTACGGAAATCTTTCTACCTCTTTAAGGAGCACTGATCGCGAGAGAATGCACCTACCCTCCAAAAGTTCCAGCTCTTTGACCTTGTCTCTGCGGTCCCTGTTTCTTTGGGAACTCTTTAGAGTAGTGTCCAAGCTCTCTACAATTAAAGCAATTGATCTTCCGTTTCTTACAATCTTTAACCAGTGACCTTCCTTCCCACAATGGTGACATTTTCTCTTATCCCTGCCTTTGTCATTCTTCCCTCCTTTCTTCTACTGTTGTTGTTGTTGCTGCTGTCGTTGATGTTGTTGTTGCCCCTTTTTTGGGCCACACCTTCTTATTCTGCGATGACTCCTCAACTTTCACTTCCTTCCTTTCTCCCTTGTCCTCCTCATGCATTAGGGCCATATCAACAGGCTTTTCAAATGTGGCCCCCATTGGAATATGGGACATCGCTAGCCTATGTAGAGGCTCATTCATCCCTTTAGCAAACCGCAAAGTCCTTTTGTGCGGCATATCCACTAACTCTAAACCGAACCTTGCCAGCTGGTTGAACTTGTTCACATACTCCTTCACCATCAAGTTTCCTTGTTTGAGTGCCAAGAACCTCTCCATCTGTATGCTTCTCTCGGCTTGGGAAAGAAATTTCATTTTGAACCCCTGCCTAAAATCTCCCCAAGTTTCTACCGGTCGTCCAGCTTGGGTAATTTCCCACTAAAAAGAGGCTTCGTCCTTCAGTAACCAGGCGGCTAACTGAACCTTCCTTCTATCCTCTACTTCAAAGATCACGAACAAATCCTCGGTTTCCTTGAGCCAATTCCATGCTTCTACGAATGTATCATTCCCATGGAATGGCTTCCCTCCCATAGCACGGAAGTCCTTGTAGTTTTTTGCGAAGTTATCTACCCTTGGAGGGGAGGAGGAATGATTGGCGCAGCTGGGGAAAGAACATCTCTTTGGCCTTCGGCAGGTGCCGTGTCCTCCAAGTACCTACGAAACCATCCGAGTATCGTAACACCCTCTGGGATATTAGGAATGTTTTGATCTCCAGACATGCTGAAAAGAAAAAGTGGAAGAGATTTAGATAAAGGACTGAAGGATATTTCATATGGCTTTTTGGGGAATATTTCCAAAACATACTTTTCTTTTTGAAAATACTTTCTTTTATAACTCATTTTGAAAATATTTTTTCAAAAATTCTTATCTAATCTGGTAATCTTCAGCTCTGATATCAAGTGTGACACCCCACGTCCGTTAATGTCACTCACAAAGGGAATGCATTAAGTTTCGTGAAGCGTTTAGGTAAACAGACACAGAATATTAACAAGACAGATATAAAAATTTGAGCAGCGGAAATAAACAACTTTATTAATCATCAAAATACCGTGGTCCAAAGCATCATTTGTCTGAAATATAAAAACCCATTATAATATAGAAAAAACTGTCTTGTACTTCAGAAATATCAGAGTGCATAAAAGAAAGAAAATTCCCCAATAACGAAATATAGCCATTGCAACGAGAATAGGAGCTTGATCCATACATATCAGCAGCTCCAGCAATCAAGCAAAATCACGGTCAAGCCTGAGCGTTTCCTCCCTGAGAACCTGTAGTGGGGGAGGGAAACGGAAGTGAGAAGGAAAAACAAAAAGGGTCAGACATAAAGTCTGGCGAGTCTAGTTACTTTTAGCTAGTAAATAAATAAAAGTAATCATGACAGGCATAAAGTGGATAAGAGAGATCACTATAAAATGACAGGTGTGACAAGGCAGATAAGGTAAGGTGTATACATGCTTCACTAATGACTACTCCGCACTATTACCAGTATAATCTAAAATGAGCTGATACCTTCCACTATAAGTTGGTAGACTTAGGGCATACGTGCGAGTGTACCCTAACCACTACCCTAATTGATCGGCTCCCTACTCTGTAGATACCCTGTGCTGGCCCCATGGTAGGGGGTATCACTTCCCTAAAGTGGCAACCCAAGATGTGCACAGTCATATCTATGGTGTCACGGTCGTCCTGTCCCCCTCTGCTCGGCCCATGCACGCACATGTCCCCGGTCGGTATGCGCCGTCTACACCACCCATCACGTTTTGGATCTCTTATAATCAATCAGTAAGCGTGCCCCTTCTCCGCCTAGTACGACGTTCACTACTCTGATACTGAATACGGGTTACTGACTGAAATGGGTCCCATACAATATGATACAAGCTCTCCCCTTTTGTCTTGTATCTCCACTAGGTTTTCCACTGACTATGCATACCCTAAAGGGTGTTCTTTAATTACATAGCCCTGTACCAGTTATGCTTACCCTAAAAGGGTGATCTTTAATTACATAACTTTACCGGGTTAAGTTTGTGGGCCTACAAATATAAATATTACCCACCCCCTTCAGTTATACTTAACCCACCCACTATCCAATCCATTTTACTTAACCCTATCTTATGTTCATAATCATACAGTTCTTATGGATTAAATTAGGTTAAGTAGTCCTTTCTCATTACCATGTCCACTTATGGTTATATTGGGCTAGACCTTCATTATTAGGCCTACAATGTGTGGATGTGGGATATACCAGTCGGGTCCAGGCAGTCTTATTCCACAGTTGGGCCTAACCTCGTGTTTTAGCCTGAGTCGTATTTACACACTTAGACCTCTCACATTAGGTTCAACATTAGTGGCTGCTGGATATGTCGGTCGGGTCCGGGCAGTCTTCCACCACTAATGTAACTGTAACGACCCAGCGGTTTTCGGCCCCGAAAATCAACATAAATACCTTTACCCTATGTCATGTCGACCTTTCAAACACCGAGAACACCGTATTGTTAATGAAAGAAATTAGAGGGTGAGATAAGAAAGAAAGAAATATAAGAATAGAAGAAGTAGGAGAACACAACATAGAATCTCACATCGTAGCGGAAAAAAATATAATATAGAAATAAATCTTTATTGAGAGCTTTAAATAAAACTTACAATATCTGAGTACATCAACTCATCTCGACAGTTATAATAATCTGCCCTTATATACAACACAGCAGAATAATATCATACGTCTGAACTCTTCCAACCTGTCTCTTCACAGCATTCGATAACCTGAACCTGTACACTCCGGGCTAACCCGATCATTTACAAAACACCGGGTCAGTCTGGTGAACCAGAGTGAGATAAACTCACACAATATTAAGGATAAATCATCCAAATCATGATTTTAAGGTTCAAAATCTTTTCAAAAGAAAAGGATAATCGTAAGACCAAATCCACACATAAACACGGACGGTTTTTACCTTACGATAACCCAAAACAGTTTTGAAACCAATATCTTCTCTGATATTATAATAATGTCTAAATACAAGTAAATAACAATCTAGTGGAACGCTTGCATCTCACGCTCCACATATATAGTATACAAATCAAAACCGCAGGCGCTTATTGGAGATTGGATTCCAACTCTGACAAGGTATGGGACCACCTGCCGATCGTGTATCTCTAGAGACGAATACACTGGGTTCAACAAGAACGTCTTGCAACCCGGCCCACACATGACTGACCACTCATTTCGCTTGAGTGTATCGAATGTATATCACCGACGGTTGGGATCAACAACCGCCTCCCGAAAAGGGACAGCATCGAAATATATATTAAAGAAGCAAATGGAATTTCTCTAGATTGGTGATTATACACCCTAATGGGAGCGACCCACATAGTCATGCTGCTTGCCCGATTTTTGTCATCCTCCGGTTGTGAGGCTTGAATTAACTTTAGATCATCCGGCCACCATTTACTTTGAATGCCACATCGTCAGATCTGCTAGATATCACTAATTGACGTCCACAAAAATACCCTAGTTGGAAGCTACCCAACTATGACACGTCTGAAGAAATCAACGTACGTGACCCCGTTAGAAATACTCTGTCGGACATTCGTCCATACAAGTCATCCAGGAAAAGGATGAACCGAAGGCACCCTCCTACTGCATCCTAGGAATCACCCTATAGATTAGTAGCGAGTAGTCCTTGCAATCCGTAGATTCCAATCACGACCGAATCACTATCGAAATATCTCCGGGCGCTAAACCAGAGAAATTCAATCAGTGGTTATTCCGCGCATGAAGATCAACGGTCTTCAATTCCTCTATCTTCACTAATCTTCTTTCACGTATTCGCTGGTCGGAATGGTTTTCGAATATATACTCGATCCCGGTCTTTCCGTACCAACGATCGTATGGGTCAGGTTTGATAGTCAGTGTTTTAACTATCAAATAAATAATTGTGAGAATAACATTAGTTTACTAGTTCAGTACTAACACTACAGGGCCCTTTTAAAATGATCAACGATAGTTAATCTCAAATCTTTAAATGTTTCATCATTTCAAAATATAAGTTCTTTGGCGTAAGGTTATTTCGAACTATTTTACTTTCATATATTAAGAAAATACTCTATAATCATATACAATTCTTTATACCATCATCATTTCAAAACCATTTACTATTTTATTTCCCACTTTCCATATTGGAAAAATCAACTCAACTTATCATTTATAAGTTTATGTTACGAGATCTCTTTCCGTTTTAATACTTGAATGTGTAAATCCATTCTTATTACTGTAAAACGAATCCATTTTCAAAAACTTTACTTTCCCAATTCCTTTTGCCTCGAAAGTATTATTTAAATTTCACACCATTCCACTTTTAGTTCTTCTACAACGGAAATATCATTTTATATATGTATATGTATAAAAGCTTAAACCTTCCCACTTCCGTTTCTTGGGAAATCTCATTATATATTCTCACTCTTTTATTCACATCGCGTTATTATTTCTCATGTAGAAATGATAAATTAATTTTTTTTCCACTTTCCCATTACAAACTAATATCATCCTCGGATAATTCTGAAGTCGTTCAAGTTGGGGTATTTATTTACCTCTCAGACCTTGATCAACAACGGTCTTATCTTTAGATAGATATTAGTTGTAATTCAAAAACCAATGTTTATTACAATACCAATCACATCTCGTATGCCCATGTTATTTATAATATATTTTATAAAACTGCTTACCTTTTTAAATATTTCCTTCTCGAGTATATTCATGATTAAAATTATTTATAAAATATCCCTTTTTACTTCTCTAAACGATACATTTTCTACTTGGATTTTTGTTAAAAATCCAATTCATCTTTAACCCTTTTCAAATCTTATTAAAATTTAAATAAATATTCTTCATCCCATCTTGTTGGATTAATTCAAAACAATTGATTAACATAGTCAAATAGTTGACCTCGTCAATCCAACATACGATCACATCGTTACCCAATTCCCAATAATCCTTTAGTTAAATTTAATTATAAAATTAATTTAAATAAATTTCCCGTTTTATTTATCTCTCAAAACAATTATTCAAATCTATCACATTACGTTAATCCCTACTTATTCACTTATAGCTCTAATACATATCAGAAATTTCCTTTATAAAATCATTTGAAACCAATTATAAACTCAATTTATAAATAATAAATATTTATTTCCCTTTTTACAATCTTTAATTCAAAATAATAGATTTAAAAATCTATTTTTAGTTATAAACTAAACTTTATAACTTTATCTCATCGATTTACCTGACGGTAGATATTTATAGGCCCTGTACTGTCAATTACTCAACCAATGGTGCCCATTTGTTTAAACCAAACAAATGGTGAATTTCAGATCAATATTCTACCATCTAATCAAAACAATTCAATTCAAATAGATAATGGCCTCATAACAATCAAGACTGATAATTCAATGTCAATCAAATTATTTCACACCACCACGGCAATTCACACAACCCATTCGATCGGGTTTACTTTATAAACATGGCCAATAATTTGGACCAGTTGTTAAAATAATGGTTTGGTTTATCATTGATTTTAAACAACGTTTTATTTTTGAAATTAAATCCATTTATATATATATATGCATATATATATATATATATATATATAACAAACAATCACAATCAACCATGAACAACAATAACATAAGATAAAAACCAACTTATATAAAATATAAGTGAAGAGAACTGAGTGAGTTTAACTCACCTTGAGTTTGATTTGTCAATAAATCAGCTCATTTTAGTCAAATTAAACTGTGTTTAATTTAATTGAAAAAAATCCAACTGCTGTCTGCCCTTCTCAGTTCTTATCCATCGAGTAGTACTCGTCTTCACGGTTCCGATGTTTTTCGTTTCGTCGGAATCAGATTACGTGTGTACTCGGAATTAATATTTGAAAATTTTAAAACCCTTAAACTAATTAAACCTTGAATAAAAGAAATGGGCCTTACCTCAAAACGTTCATCCCAACTTGAAAATAACCGGCCCCTTTCCACTATAACAAAACCCTCCGATCCTCCTTTACAATCCATCCGATCCCTTTTGCTTCACAACCCTCAGCCGCCATCAAAAAGAACAGAAACGAAACCCTATGTCCATGAAATCAAACCTCCTCCATGCTGAAGCAAATCCTCCTCCATTCCATGACCGGAACCCAGATCCTCCCTCTTTTCCTTCCACTTCTGTCACTCCGCCTCCTATTCTCCGATCCCCTTCCACAAACATCTAGCCGAAACCCAAATCAACCCCTTCAACATCTATCGCGCCACCACAACTTCTTTGATCAACTCCAAGTCCTTCCGACCACTACTGACCATCAATAACCCCACACGAGGCACCCATCGTATGATTTCCCGAACCCTAGATCTTCCAGTTCGAGCCACATGTTACAAACAGATAAGTATTCTTATGATTTAAATTCTAAAATTTCTTGTTTTGATTTCCTGTTTGTTCTGGTCCGAAACGTTGTGCGTGGAGTGATATTTATACTTGGGGTTTTGATCTGATAAGAACAATGTCCATATCGATTGTAGAATCATAAGTCTAGGTTTTGTTTAGTCCTAGTTCTTAAGTGTTATTTCTATTCATTTCAGCTGTATAATCGAATTATGGTTGATGGACATTTTGATGGATGAAAGCTTAGCACTGAAGTATCAAGATTTGTATTGGATTTTACAGCTTTTGATCGGTCCAAAAGGACATTGATTGAACTGTATAGGTGTGTAGATTAGGTTAGGCTGTATTGTTAATTCTATTCAGAGAATTTAAACTGTAATATAGATCTTCTGTTTGGGCATGGAGAACAGTCTGGTATGGGTTTGTACTTGAAAACATACATATTTGTGGTGTACATTTTGTATATGACTCCACTGTATATCTAAATATATGTATGAGCTGTTTGATTGTTTGTGCATACTGATATATACATATATTTGTTTTAATTAGCTATTCTTGTGTTGTTCATTAGGCCGTAGATATTCATATCCTCTTCTTTTTCTTTTTTTTTCGGATTTGTAGTTATAAGCTGCGGGAATGGATTTTGTTGACACTTACATATGCCAATTTGTACAAGAAAGATTATGTCTTAGTTTGGCTAAGATTTGGCTTTAGGATTTAGTGAAATGGTGCCAGCTGCAAATCTTGACTTAAAAAGTCATTTCTTTTTATTACTGTAGATATATAGAACAGTGAAGACCTTATAATGCTGGTACTATATCAGCCCAAAATGAGGCATTGGGAATACCTGATGATATTTCAGCAGGTAATTGCGGACATGGATCAAAGCAGAGTGAGAAGTCATCATCCAATGTAAATAAAATTTATATTCGTTTGGCAAGACATCGAGAATTTAGACTGAAGAGTGCAAACCATGAATTAAAAGATGTATATGTAATTGTTTGTATATGTATTTATGAAGAATGGTATGGTTCGATCTAAATATATCAACATGGTATATGATGTTGACCCCTCAGACGTATTTGAATCACGTGCAATGTAAACCAAAATTCAAACATCAAAATTTAATAAATTAACACCATCATATTTAGTAAAAAAAAACAGTCTCAATTGCCATTAGGAAAAGTTTTAAAACTAACAATAAAAAGTCCGAGTTTTAAATGATTCCTATTTATAACAAAATCCTTTATTTTAATTAAATGAACGTTAAGGAATTCCATAGCGACTATTCGAAAATTTTAACTGGGCATAACTAACAAATTATAAAATGAAATCTCGATTTTTCTCTTTCATGTGAAAAATATAATCAAATCGATTCAAACGCTTCTGGTTTCACAGAATTTCGTCTTAAAACGAATTCTGTATACTCAGTTGAAGTTCAGAACGAAATTTACGAACTACCGCACCATTTCTAGTTTGTTTATAATATAATTATAAATTAAACGTTCTGACGTCGTTTTAATAACGAATATATTTATATAATTCGATATAAACCATATTTAAACCACTTTAAATCGCTCGTTCACATTATACAGCAAATTCAACATTTTCCCAATATCCCGAAAATAAAATATAATTATATTATTAATATAATTTAAATATTCAAATTGAAATGGTAAAAATCCATTATTTAAACTCAAATAAATATTTTAAGTAAATAAAATATTTCATATAAATGGTCAGAAAATAGGGGACATTACAGTAACCTAACCTCGTGTCATAAGTGTTAATATAACTCCTAATTGTAATTGCTAAACATTCCATTTATTAACTAATTTACCAATTAACTAATCTTATCTTCTTGGGTGTTATTGCCCATTCTATCAACAATTTGAATTACTAGTCCAAAATGTTTATTTACAAATTATGCCAATATTTACTTTTTCCCCTGTTTCTAACTAACGTCCTCACAAAATTGACGGCATGCCCAGGCTTAATGATTAGCCTAGCCATAAGCGATGAAAAGGAAAGCTAATAGGAATGTAACACAAGTGATCATTGAATACGATTTGGCATAACATAGATTAACATAGTCATGAGGTTGTCATATGAACTTGTGACAATTTCTATGATGTCAAAGTGAACAAAAATGAGATATAAACTAATCATTTAAATATCCAGCAATTCAGATCTAGCATAGTAAGGGTGACATAGTAGCATGTTTAGATCTAAGGATAAATTCACATGTCCAATTTATAACATATCCAAATTTAGTTATCACTATATGACAGGTGAAATGTGATTTACATAAAGAACCAGATCTAATCAATGTCATAACTTGTCCCAAATTAACGTATTCACCTTCTCCATAATACAATTACAAGTCAAGATCTACATAGGTAACATCATAGAATAACCACAATTATATCATATCTAGAGAAATAGATCTATCAAGATCTACATTGTATAAGGTTTAATACTGGCATAGATTCATACTTTACAACATATCCAATTCATAGTCTTTCACAGTTCACTGTTATTTATTTAAACCTAAAAGTGACTAGAACTCACAGCGTTAGGTTTAGAGAATTGAGAGAGAATAGATCTGAATTCTAAATTTGATTAGCTAAATTGTTGTTGTAGAATTTTATTCTGTTTCAATTTGCAACCCATCAGCATATGGCCTCCATGATCTCCAATGAACAAAATAGGAGAATAGGGGACCATATTTATAGCCTAGAACCAATGAATCTGACCTAGAATCAAGTCCAGGTACATAAAATGAATTCTGCCCAGATCTGCCCAGGGGGGAGGGGGGTGGACACCCCTATAGGGGGTCAACTCCCCAGTCGACACCCTCTAAGTGGGGTCGACACCCCCTGGGGGGGTCGACACCCACGAGCGGGAATTTTCCCGCTCAGCCCGCTTTGGTCGGATTTTGATTTTTGAACTATTTTGAAAGTCTTGAAATTATCTTATATATATATATATATATATTCCTCCTTATGCGTATACAAACTTCTAAGGCTTATAACTTCTTCATACGATATCCAATTTATGCGAACCCGGACACTATCCAAAGCAGAATTCCGAGACGAACGCAATGGCGCAGCCCTTTTCCCTTAGTTCTTCTTCTAAAAATTGAGTATTCCGTAATTTGTTAATTTTAATATTTTAAAATTACGGGGTGTTACAAGTTATATAATATTTTATTAGTTGATGTAGAAATGTTGATTGGTGGTTTGATTTCACAATTAGTGTATATTTATGATTAACATTCTTATTGATAAGAGGAAAATGATTTATTGTTGGAAATTTTATAGTGTTGGATCATTTTGATTAATACCAATCATCTCGATCCCATCAATGAGTGTTGTTACTTTCCCCCACTTCCCACGCAACCTCTCCTATCGCCATTCTTACCTCATTTCCTTCACCTAACCCGCCACCTCCTCTCATCCCACAGTCTCCGGACCCATCCAGCTTACTCATCCCCACTCTCTACCTCTCTTGACCTCTCGTTGTCCATTATTAAGTAGTCTTCACTTTTCACCGCGAAGCCTAAGAATGCTGGAGTCTTTTCTCCTCCCTCCTTTTCTATTCGTTTCGCTAGTAAGAAGTTAATCCCTTCTGAAGAAATAGTGCAAGCTGGAATCGATGTTTGGAAGGAGTACTTGGCCAGCTTCTTCCTCGACAAGTTGTTGTCTTATACAGCGGTGATTAACCATCTCAAGCGGGTATAGAAGTCAAGAGGAGCCATCAAAATCAAATTGAGTTGTAATATTTTCTTCTTTCATCTTTCACTATGCCATAGATGGCCTACTGCAACGAAATTACATGGTGTTGCTAGCTATAATGTAACGATAGTTATGATAATTTTTGTCTATTACAACACTCGCTTCAAGGTGCTAGCATAGATATCAACACGATGTTGCAGTAGCTATAGATATATTCAAATTAAGAGATTGATAAAATTATCATCCATGTGAATATGATCCAACGGTCTACGTTATCAATCTGCATCGATCTATTTTTCCTTCACCGCCTCAGCTCCTTTGCCCAAATTTCATTTTCCTGTTGGAATTTAATTCACGCTATTTTCCTTTGTTCCTTTTTCACTTGAGAAAAAATATAGCATGCTTCCTTTTTAATGGCCAATCGAAAACTAAGGTTTTGCCCTCTTCAACAAATAGCAATTTCAGCTTCTTTAATTCGAGATGATCTTCTGGTTGCTTCGAATTACAACTGCTTCTCTCGTCGTTGATTTGATGCTTATGGATTGCGATCGAAACTTGCGAACTTGTGAGTAATCTCTGATTTGATTCCTCTGAATTTGCTTTGTTGATTTTTGTGTTCTATTTCGTTGTCAATTATGCCTGTGATGATTGGTTTATATAAGAATATTGAAACCCCAAAACTCTCTCATTTCTCACTTGGATTTGGTCTTCGATATTGTGGGCTTTTGCTCTGATTTAGTTCGATTTGATGGTTGAATAATTCAAAATAATAGTTTGCCAAAAATATATCCTACGTGTTGAATCATTCAACTGTGCCTGAAATAAAAACTTAGATTCTTTAACTCTTTGGACATAAATACTTGTAGAAAATAAAGTCTTGCCCTTTCCCTTTTATTGCCGTGATAATAACAGATGTTATTCTTGAATTCTTTTTCATACTGCTCGACCAAATGCTTTGCACTCTTGTTGCCTGATGTATGTTGCTCTTCTACCCTGATAATAGTAGAAGCAATTACTTCCTTAACCAATAATACCCTTGCACTCTTTATTGTCGTATGTTTGTGCACCCTGCATGTTATGTGTAGTTTTGTCATGCCATGATATACGTGCTTCATTGCTTGATACTGCAACAATACTTGAAACTGCTTGTTTGCGGCCTTAGCATCTATTTGAAACTGTGTGTGTACGCTTTGCTTGTTCTGTCCACCTTTATGTATATAGAACTGATAAGCACAGATGTTTTACTATGAGTAATTATTTCCCTCAATTATTTATCCAGTCGACTTAAACTTGCTTGCATATAAATATTTATATATATAAACTGATAAGAACACTCTGCACTTGAATTTATTTCTCCTTGTTGTTAGTTTGTTCTTGTGTGCACTCAGTGCTTCTTGCTCGTGCTACCATGAATTTGAATAGCTGCACCTCTACTCGGCATGTGCACTGATTTAGTTGCATGCTGCTGTTCTCATTCATGCTTGGTTGGTCACCATGCTCTGGTTTTGTTGCTTGAGTTTGGACATGCTTCTTGTTTGTACTTTGTGTCATTCATGTGCATCTTGTATCACCCTTGTGTACATCTTTGTGTACTCTCCTATGTTGCACCATGGACTGATTTGTTTTGTTCACTGCTCTTCACTATTCTATTGCACATATATGCATATGTACACTTATGTACATATGTATACATTTAGCGACTTGTACACTTTTGTATATATGCATATGATCCACTGACCTAAAATGCTTGGTAAACCTTGAAACTGTGCATATATATGTTATGAGCTGCTCCTATATGTGGTTGGTCTGAGTTGTGTGTTGGTTTGTTGATGTGTTCCACTGCACTTGAATTGCTGATCTGCTCACCATGAAACCTTGATTCTGCACTTGATGTTGGTTGATATATATATATATATATATATATATATATATATATATATATATATTGAATGGATCCTTTTACACACACACACACACATATATATATATATATATATATGTATATATATATATATATATATATGCATATTCATATATGTGTGAATGTGTGTATGTGTATACTGTAATTTGATCCTTCATGATGCTTGTACACACACTCAACCTGTCTGCATATTAAATTGTAAAATACAGATACTTATATTCGATTTAGTTTAAATTCATTCAAGATTGATATATTCAAGTATCAGGCTTGCTTGCTATTCTTGATTGTATACAATCTCGTATAGTATTGTGCCATACTTGAGTATCATCTGGCCAAGTCTAGAAGGATGACGAGAAACACACCTGAAATCCGAGGCAAAATAAAATTAAAAAATAAATTTGTATTTTCTCGTATTTAATTTTATTTTTGTTCTAGTTTATTGTGTGTGTTTCTATAATTGACAAGTGTGTTAATGGTTGTTTTAGAAATCGAAGAGGAAGTAAGTGTGTTACAGAAGTGGAAGTTTGAAACAAAACAACATCATTTCGAAGAAGGCTTGGTCTTCCAAAATCAAATGAATCAGGCGGTGCCCACCAGGACTACGGGGCCCCGGACCTCCAATGGCTTTGGATGGTAAAGATGTTGCCTTTGACTATAGAGCAACGCGGAAAAATGCATCACTAAGAAAATGTTGCCTTTGATCATTTTCTACCTACAACAACATTTTTTGGCACTTACTGCATCATATCTTGGATGATGTAGTAGGCTATCTATGACATTGCAATTTCGGGTATTGAAGACAGAAACAAGATTGTAGAATCTGACCTTGTTATAATAAGAAACAAAATGTTTATTGTTAAACCTTAGAATGCTTCTCTATGCAGCTTTGGTAAATGTATTAAGAGTGTTCCTCTTTGAATTATGATAATGATTGTTCCCTTATATGCTAGGTCATTGTTGGGAATTAGTTGCCTAGCATCTCGTGTAGGTAATTTTCTGTGTATGGATGCTTCCACTAGAATTCTTTGAGTACACAAAATATTTTGTGGAAATTACGCCAGAAAATGATTTATCTGACGAATTCTTTGTTTAATTAGTTGATGAATATGAGCGGTTTGTTAAGGTACTTTACCTTTGGAACCTGAAGCATGCTCATACTACAAAGAGTTTGGGCTTATTATTTAGAATTACCCTAGTAGTAATAAGAAAGTGTTTGTTTTTGCTAATGATGTCGCTTGTAATATTAAAAAGTGTCAATTAGTAAAAACACTGAAGCTACAAAAGCATTTAACACTAAGTTCGTTAACTCAGTTGTTTTACCATCTTTTGGTAAAAACAGTAAAGATACTCAAGCTATTAAAGCAGTTAATTCAGATGCTTTACCCTCTTTCAAAGCATTATTGGAAGAAAATAACTAGGAAAAATAAGAGAATTAAACCTTTATCGTTAAGTAGAAGTTTTAAGGGGAAAGAAATTATGAAGGCACTACATTCATACATGGCTACAACAAGTGTTGAAAAACAAGTGAATGATTTTGTTGTTTCTAACTACTCAAAACATACTTTACACAAGTTCAATGGCATTGTTGGATAACAAGAAGGTAAAGAATCTAATGTTATTAACACAGGAACATATACTAATTTTGATGTTTTAAAACAGGGTAATGTTTAGAATGTGGAACAAGAGGTTAAGAAAGGGAAGTTAGTGCACTTGATGGTCAAGTTAGAGTTATGTCAGTAAGTAACAATATAAATGAGAACAATGTGGCTCAATTGCACCTTAATGAAATGGATAGTCCTATCCAAGATAAAGGTAAAAATAAAGATGAAGTATAGGAGCAGCTAGTAAGTGAGCTTGGTAATATTTCTCCTGGATGTCTAAGCAAGAAATATTCTCAATCCAAAATGCAAGATTTCTTTGATGAGGTTATGAATTTTGGCAACTCACCAGGTACAAAGGTAGTGGAATGTCGACACAGTAATGTACTAAGTTGGTGGTGTTGCCTCCCCACCTGTCTTTTCTCCACTTGCTAATGCATTTCAATTTAAACCTGGCTTTTAAACAAGTTAAGTCCTTCACATAAGTCAATGAAAGCCGTTGACCTATCGTCGAGAAACCTACCCCTTACTACTGGCAGCAACCCTGAGAAAGCAGCATCTTCTCCCAATTTTGTAAAGAAAAAATCAAAGCAAAGCAAGATTTTCCATATGCTCAAATACTGCCTCCTGCTACCTACAAACCACCTTCTCCCCTCCTTGCAACTGAAAATGTAGCCTTTTCTAACTAACCACTATCAGCCTCCCTGCCATGCTACAAGGAGTTCAAAGTCCCAGTCGCTAGAAGCAAGAAGATTAAAATGTTTAAGGGTCACCTCTTCAACTTTGACTAAAATGTACTTTTGTGTTTGACTGAGGCTCCTGATGGCTTATGGTATCTCTGCATGTAATTTGATGAATTGAGTTTGGTTCATGTCAAACTTCCCTTAGGAAATACTACTTTTGTTTTTGTTTATGTAGGTCTGTTGTATATAAACTTGTACTATATGTTTTGCAGTCTTTGTCTTCCTTGCATGGAAGTATTTTAGTTCATAGCTGATATGTAAATTGTGTATCTCCTTTTTTTCCATGTATTTATTATTTGCTATAATATAAATGTTACATATCACTTTAAAAACTGATCGGCCTTTCCAAAAAAACATACTTATCGAGAATTTTATGCGAATATTTGTTTTAAAAAACAATGTTTGTCATACTTTAAGAGAATTTTTTTGTAGTATTGAATCATATATATGTTAGTAAATTAGTACGTTAATCATAAGAAATAATTTTTAAATAATTAGCATGTCTTAATTATAAGTGTTAGCGCAGTTTAAAATAAACATAGTTTAATTTATTACAAATGCTAACGTCTAATTTTAGTTTAAAAATGGGTAAATTAAAATTTTAAATAGGTAGTTAAATTTTAAAGTATGTTTTAAAATTTCAAATTTATCAAATAAAATACATAAATAGTTAAATGAATTATAAAATTTTGAAATAAGCATAACAACAATAAAATATTATATAGGAATAGATTATAGTTAAATGAAAGTTAGAATATGTTTTAAAATTTAAATTTTAGCTAATAAATATTTAAGTAATTGAATGAATTATAAAATATTTTGTAGTTGTTAAAATAGAAATTAAAAATGTGTTGTATTTATGTAAATTCCTTAAAGAATTTTTGGCTCTGTCTGACATGTGTTGTATATGATCATTATATGGATATTCAGTTTCCACATAACAGACATCTATATTCATTTGATACATTATTTGTTGTATTTATCTAGTAGTGGAAAAGTTACAAGCATAATAAAGTAATCACATTTTATAAATCATTTTCATTTAAATGACTTACAAAACTTCGATGGAACTTTCTTTTTTCTTGCACGCATTTGTTATGGTATCGAGAATAAAGGGAAGTGCTGTCGAAATTCTGATGAATCATTTAACTTGAAATAATTTATAAAATGTAATTACTTTATTGTGTTTGTATTGGGACGTAGGATGATCGAACATCAAAGTAAAAAACAAGAAACTAAAAAAAAAAAAAGTTATTTGATTTTTCTACAATGGTGAAGGGTTATAAATGAATCCCACAAGACTATAATATGAAGTGAAGTGTTTAGTTGAATGTTTTAACATATTTTTCAAATCATGAAAAATGTTCGATTATTTCTTGATTGTAGTTGTATGTATGAAGTCTGAATTGGTATGAAAGGATCATCAATAAAGAACATTTTTATAATGGTGTACATGAATTTATTATTTCATATAAATATAATAATCGAAATAAAGAAGAAATTCCTTGCTTGTGTAGTAAGTGCAAACATTTGAAGCATCAGAAACTAAATATAGTAGAAGTACATTTATATAAATTTGGTTTTATACTGAATCATTACTTGTAGGATCGTCATAGAGAACTTGTTGGACCTACATCAAATCCTATAGTATTAGAGGATGATAATATTATGACGAACCCAATAGAAAATATGGTGTAAGATGTAGCACGATCAATGTTTCCTATCATTGATCAAGGCAACGATAAAAATGAAAATTTGAAGAAGAACAGACTGTGGAAGCTATTTTTTTATGATTTATTGGATTCTGCTAAGAAGCCATTGTGGGATAGCTGTAAAATAGAAACCGAATTATTTGTAACCGCCGAACACACCACTATAAAATCAAAATTCAACCTTATAGAAGCTGGATTTGCAGCAGTTGTGGAAGCTGCAAAACGATACACTCCACCTGATAATTTGATGTGCAATTGTCATTATAAAATCAAAAAACATGTCTACTTTTGGAATGCCATGCCAGAAGATAGATACATGTATTACAGGTTGCATTGAAAATATAACATTGTCCTTAGAAAATGTAGGATAAGTAATGAGGAAAGGTATAAACCAAGAAAAAAGATAGGAAAAGAAGCTCCATATGAGAAAAGGCATTGTTTACCCATCACTTCCACACTTCAAAAGTTATATGCATCTTCTGCTACGACAAGTTATATACGATTGCACAATGTGAGAATACTCGAAAAAGGAACTTTGATACATCCTTCTGGTGGAGAAGCATTGAAACATTTCGATAAGACTTTTTCTCCATTTGCTGCAGAGAGTCGTAATGTCAGACTCAAATTATATACGAATGGATTTTCATCCTTCTCTCAGTTTGGTAGTAAACATTCGTCATGGCCTATTATTGTTACTTCTTGTAATTAGCTTCACGTATATGTACGGAAACTCCATATATGTTTTTAACAATTGTGATCCCCAGTCCCTATGATCTAACACAAGGAATTGGTGTTTATATACAATTGAAGAGTTAATAACACCGTGGTATGAATAAGTTGAAACATACGACATTTCAATAAAAAGAAATTTTCATATGTTAGCTACTTTATTATGGACTATTAATGATTTTTCTACATATGGGATGCTTTCAGGTTAGAGCAGCACTGGACGTCTAGCTTGTCCTCGTTGCATGGATGGAACATGAGCGTTTTCATTAAAAGCATGGAAGGAAACTTTCTTGGTTTGACTATAATAGGTGTTTTCTAAATCTTAATAATAAATTTACGGATGAAAAGAACTTTAAAGCTAACGGAGACGATAGTATGCAACCATCCAAGGTTTGGTCAAGTGAATAGATATACGAAATCGTAAAATACCATCAAAGATACATGCAACTAGGGTACAGGTTGAAATTTCAGTTAAATCAGACATTCATAACTGGTGCAAACAGAGTATGTTTTGAGAGTTTCCTTAATGGAAATCTCCAACTCCGAAATAATATTTACGTCATACACAATGAAAAAAACTTGTTTAATGATGTGTTTAATACAGTTTTGAATGTAGAAGAGGAAAACTAAGGACGATGCGAATTTGAGACATGATATATTATACTTTTGTAAGCGACCCGAACTTTAATTGCATGAAAACAATAAAAAAACCAAAGCATGCTATGATCTAGACGACAAGCAAGTAAAATTCATGCTAAAGTGGGTGGAAGGACTAAGATGTCTTGATGAGATTTATTCTAACCTCAGTGGATGTGTTAAATTTAAAAACAAAAAATTGAATAGAATGAAAAGTCACAATTGCCATATCATGATGGAACATTTTTTACTTATGATTTTCAAAGAACTGTTGCCCGCTAAAGTATAAACCGTTATAACAATATTAAGTATGTTTTATAAACAGCTTTTCTTGACAACGTTAAAGGTTGATTGGATATGTAAACTTGAAGTAATGTAATGGAGCATTCACCTGTTCATCTTCCGTCCAAAGAACTTCATCGAGGTTCTGAGCAATATGTATGGATGTATCCATTTGAGAGATAATTTTGAATATCCGCAATATTATGGTAGTCTAAAATTTAAATTTATATACCAAAATAAAAGTTTAATTGATTTTGTTATAGTTACTCGAATCATTTGAAAGAAAAAGTTAGACAAAAAGCATGAGCATAAGGTTCAATTTGCAAATTGTATCTTGAAGAAGAAGCTTCAATTTTTTTCTCCTTCCATTACTTTAGTAACGATGTGAACTTGTCATTCGTTAGTGTTTCTTGTAATGATAAAGCTATTGAATAGGATTCTTCTCAAATAGTGTAATCTATTTTTAGACAATATAGTCGACCTAATGGAAAATATATGGAAATATGGTTAGTCGATAGAGATTACCATGTAGCATAAATATATGCTCTTTTAAATTGTGTTGAAGTTGTACCATTTTTTAGGTAATACTAAGTTCATGTATGGTTCAATTATACGTACATATATTAATTATAAAGGAACATAATTCATATTTGCAGTATATACGAATCACAACATCTATCTGACGATCTCAGTAAAAAAATTACTAAATGGTTTACAAACTACATTCATGATCTAAAAACTGTGTTATTGGTGAAGGATTACGGCATCTAACTATTAGACCAAAAGGAATTGTCAAGACTTATCAATATTCTTCGTCAATGGATTTAATTTCAACACCAAAGATTACAACGTTGAATAATTAACATATAACAGTGGTGTTTTCGTTAAAGGCAGTGATTATCCATAGGACCATATTAAAGATTTTTACAGTGTCTTAATATAAGTTTTAGAGTTATATACTATATACAACCTACAGAGATTTTTTTTATTCAAATGTAAATGGTTTAGCAATTTTCTTGGTTTTGGAATTAACGTGCACAAAGATTATAAACTTATTGAAATGAAGCATACCTCGCATTACTGTAATTATGATCCTTTCATATTAGACAAGCAAGAGTTACAAGTTTATTTTGCTTTGTATCCATCCTTAAAAAATATAAAGCAAACTAGGGGGTTGATTTCAAAACAAAATAAAGATCTACGTTTGATGGAAATAATATTCCAGATGAAGTAGCATATCAAGCGGATCTTGAGCCAAATACTAAAATAATTATTATTAATGACACTGATGTAGGTTTGTTGAATGATGAAGCGAATGTTAATAGATGCATTTGAAATTATAGAAGAAAACGATATAGAATACAAGACCGAGTCTGAATCGGGAAATGATGAAGATTGATTATAGATGGCATCGCTTGTTATATAACATATTATTTTAAGAATGATGACTATGTTCTGTATTATTCTGAGCTATGTATAATAATGATGATTATGTTATGTATTATTCTAAGCTATGCATTATTATTTTCATGTATGATTAAGTGATAATTATGTGCAGGGACTGACTATGAAAAAATTTGTTGTATGATTATGTGATGATTTGTGATTATGTGATGATTTGTGATTATGTGATGATTAATGAAACTTGTGTTGTAACAATAAATTTATTTCTATCAACTATATGATACGATATGTTTATGGCAGATATGCCTCACAGAAGATATACCAGTAAATCTCAGCCTAGTCCTTCTCATTCTTCTTATCTTGGTGCAGGTCCAAGAGTTACGACACCAGATTTATGCCAAGTCGCTGAGATAGTTCCAAAGATTGCAGAGTAAGTATCGAATTTATTCCAAAGAGTTACGACACTGTATTTACTTCACATATGTTGACCTAACTGAAAGAAAGGGCGACCTTGGGATGCGATATTCCCTAGGTTTTCCTTGCTCTCCATGTACAACTTCAAGCACTAAGTTCACTAGGATCCTAAAGCTAAAATGCACAGAAATTGAATATGCATGAAGATAAACATTCCTACTACATACATACTGAGAAAGAATTATACAATTCCGATAAGGATTGTAGGATATTTCAAACCACAAAGATCAATACTTAAATTTACTTTAAAATAAACTTCATCTTCTTTGTTTACAGTAAACATATTTTAATCAAAAAAATTCTAGAAGTAACGAAACTGAGACATGCAATAATTTTAAGCTACATAGTTTGAGTTGAATAACTCAACTTAAATGGTTTTGAAGAGAATAACTTACATTTGGCAGCAAGGAGTGACCTTTAGGCATTCATAGCTTATAGGAAGGAGAAATACTGACATGTAGAACATGAGCTTTATTGTAATCTTCTTTTTCTCCGATTTCTAGAATTAGATAATTGAATTTCTTGCTGGACCTTAATTTGATGAAGAGTGGAGGATAACAAGCTCTCTTTTAATTTGATTTTAAGGCTTTATAATTTATAGAAAGAAGAGAGTCATTTTCTTTCTCAAGATATGTTATAGGTAGAAGATAAAGAACTAGAGAGGAAAGTGTATGTATCTTTCCTTTCCTTCTTTCCATAGGATTCCTAAGTGAACTTAGAAATTAATTGGATCGATTAAACAAAGTGTTACAATTCAAGGTAGTTATTAACTATTACAAATCTCTACTACACGCTTAACGCATGATTATGTGTTAACAAATTATTCCTTTAACAATTTAACAAATACTTAACATTTCTTTAGCCATATTAAAATTATGCAACATGTTAAAATCTTGTTAACAAAGATTTAGCACAAGTTTTAACACATTAACACATAAATTCATTTAAATTTTATCCTTTAGTCTTTTATGTACAAAACACACATTTTAAGTTCTAAAATAATACGAAAACCTCATTATTCTGACATAAATGATTTGTACAATCATATTAGATTATCTTGGAACATAAATATTGGCTTAATATTAATATTTTGTATTTCTTATTTTAATAAAAACACAAAATCCCACAAAAGTTGTTGTTATTACCAAAATTCAACATTATATTATCACTCTATAAGTCTATTTAACCATTTCCTAACATGGTTTTGAGCACAATTCTTATTTATTTTATAATTACTATAACTTACATTTTTCATATACAAATTTACAAATTATTAATTATCTTGTTAAAAAAACCTTAACACTTCATATTGGAAATATATTTCGATGTAAATATTTATTCCTAATAATTATTTTATATTTTCAATATTTATATGGATTATCAAAATATTAATTTGCAAACAGAGATTAGAATACACTTTCCTATTATTCTAAACAAATTTAAATTTTTCCCAATACACACAATTTATTATAAATCACGAATTCTTTATTTCTCATCTTAAATTAGTATAAGAGTTAGGCTCATGAAATCATATTTTATACTTCTTAGTTTTAAAATTACAAAATAGGCTATAATCTATTTAACCCGAGTATCCAAAAACCCAGGTTGTTATGTAGACAAAAGACTTTTTAGCTACTAAATTATGTTTTTATTCAAATCATGCACCTTTAATTTTTAAATACAAATAATTGTGCGCCTTCAATGGTTATATCTTATTTAGAAAGGAAATTAGTGTAACATGCCAGACGCAAGCATATTCCTATAAAATAGCTAAGGACCATATAGAGATTACAGGGTTGGGAGGTAAGGCCGCTCGACCAAAGTAAGAAAACATAAATTGGTTAGTGAATATGATGTTGGCTCTAGATGAGCGCATTACTACATGTATGCAACATACTGACACCTTTTCTTTTCCATTTGGTTTTGGAGGCTATGTTAAGGAGTGTTAGGTATGATTCTTTTTGTATGTGTTGGGATGTTGTACATATATGTACTTTGGGATGGTGAGATTCATGTGTTAGATGTTGAAGTTAGTTTTAGTTGTTTTGTAAAAAAAAAATGGCAAAACAAGCCAGATTATAGTGGCTATTTCACTTGACTATTTGATGAAGAAAAAGGTTTCCCGCATAAGAACAGAAAAACACAACCCGGTTTAGCATCCAACCACTTATAAGAACAAGAATGAGCCAACAAAAACTCAACTACTAGCAATGTTCCCTAAATATCTTCTTCGTTGGAGGAGCTAGCACTTCAAACAAGCATAGACGACGTCATATGCTCCATAAAGGAGACAATATGGAGAGCTAAGTTCTCTAGAAGTCAGCCAAGGTAAATGAGTAAACATATTTCCTATCCAAAGTAGCATCATTAAAAGGCATATCATTATCCTCACCAATTTCCTTCTCATTTTACATCACCAAATTTTGACCAACAAGCCTACAGAACAATCAACGTGACTAACCTTCCTCTCCATAAAAGTAATGTTTTGAATTAGACTCATCTTTGTGCTCATGTGCACCTATACATTCTCACTATTAAGCCATATTATTTCCGGTTCTTTCACCACATCCAAACAAACCTAAGGGGGATTGAGGACAACCAAGACGGATTTAAGGATCCATTTTCTGGTCGGAGGACGTGAAAGTGATATCTTCTCTAAGGTTGGAAAATTGAGCGTAATAGAGCAAGACTCGGAGTGTGCCTAAAAGGCTTAGAGGTGAAGTAAATGTCTGGTTCCCATTTATATGTCACATCGACAAAATGATCATGATTATCAATGCAAACTTTTATCTTAGAAGGAAGTGCCTTGTCCTGAGTATTTTCAATCAATGCTCTTGCAAAAACAAGATCTTTCCTAGCAACCATATTAGAAACAAAATATTTAAGCTTACTATTATGGTATTCCTACCAACTACATCTAAGAAGAGGTTGTAATAGGATTTTTCTTAGCTACCGTATTAGAATCAAAATATTTAAACTTACCAATATGGCATACTAGCCAATTAAGGCCAAGGAGAAGCTGTAACATGGATGGAATATGTGTAAACTATGTCCATACAAAAATGACAGCAATTGCTCTATCAACTGAAGCACTCCCTGTTGTTATAATGGATGTTGTATCCAGGTTCTTTCACAATATTTAAACTAACCTAAGGGGGATCAGGGACCACCATCTTGCCTTTGGTGACCTACTTTCTGGTCAGAGGATAGGGAAGTGGTCTGGGTAGGTAGATCGGGCGTAATCGAGCAAGAATCGGAAGTGTGTCCAAAAGTCTTAGAGATGGAGCAAATATCTGGTTTCCATTTATGTGTCACATCGACAAACATCATGATTATCATTGCAAACTTTTATTTCAGAATGGAGTGGCTTGTCTAGGGTAATTTAAATTAATGCTCTGGCAAAAACAAGAATTTTCCTAACTACCATACTAGAACCAAAATAATTAAGCTTAGCAATACGACATGCTCGCTAATTAAGGCCATGAAGGGGGAGAAAAAAGATTTTTCCTAGCTATTGTATTAGAAAGAAAACATTTAAGCTTAGAAATAGGCATGCTAGCCAATTAAGGCTATGGAGAGGCTATAACACTAATGGGATATGAGTATACTTGGTTGATACGGGGATCGACAACATTTGCTCTTTGGATCTTTCAATTGGAGCACTCCGTGTTGTTATAGTGAATGGTTTGCCCCTATAATAGATTTCGTAGCTTCAAGTACTCTATGTCTTTCTTTGTCGAAGGAAAATTTCAAGTAAAACATGACATCCACAAGAGTGAACATAAACCGCCTTGAATTCTCCATGCATTTCGACAACCAATCACCATGTAAACTTTTGAAGGGAAGGAATCAAGAAAAAAATTCTACGAGCTGTTCCTCAGAAGAATTAGTCGCTTCGATGAGAAATTCTGGAGGTGGCTTTGAGCTACAGTGAGTAGCTTGAATTGTGAAATCAATCGGTGCATAATCAGTTTTTTGTGATTTTGTTGGATATGATTGATACATTTTCGGGATGTTTAACTAATTTGAGGATGACATACTGTATATTGTTAGATTTTTGTTAATATTAATTGTAGGCTATTTGAGTTTGGTTTATTGTAAATTTTTATGCTTCTAACTATTTACGTTATATATACTATTTGGGTTTGAAAATGTATGATTTATTTTATATTTATGGAATTGAACTATAATAAATATTGACATATATGTGTTGGTTGAGATTGATAGACTGCTACAGTACAAAATTAGTTCAAGTCTTCAACGGCTGCTGATGGCTTTGTGAAACAAACAAATGGACAATTTTTGACATCTTATTTATAACATGTTCGGATAGATTTCGATGTCTACTGACATCAAATTGATTTAACTATTGTTCTCTAGGTTTACACAATGGACAATTTTAAATTGTTTGAAATTTCATCGGTAGCCATCTAAATGAGACCAACAGAGCCGTCGGAAACTCTTTCCATTAGAGGCCATTAAATTCCAATGCCTTTTTACATTTTCTGACGGCCATTAATGGTAACCATCGTGTACTTAATCAAGATTATATAAATGGCTAGATGAAGGTGTGACATCATCATATTCAGGTACATCATCTCTATTTACATCTTTTTATATTCACCATTTTATAGGAAAAGTTTAGGTTAATTTATTTAAAAATATTGTGAAAATTATGTAAATTTCTTTATTTACTTACTATACAAAAATATGTTGATATCATTTTATTTTTGTTATAATTGTTGTCATTGTAACCGTAGCATCGTCAATGTTGAAAGATTTTGTAATAGAAGGTAGTTGTATGAATGAAACAATTAGCCTTTGTATTGAATTGATTGTAAAACTATAGAGAATAAAATTGGTAATAACTTATCAGAATGATTTTACAATGTACATCGGCTTTATTTATAGCCAACATATGTAATCGGGTTAAGCCCAAGATGGGCTAATCCCTAAATGGGCCAGGCCCAACAATAAAAAAGAAATACCCAACATAGGTAATATAAGAAATACAGCTGACATTGTAACACTATTCTCTAAGTCCATCCCTTAATTCGATACGAGGGTTGGGGTTTTCTTATCCGTGGCGATTGCGACTTCATATCAACTTTGAGTAAGAGATTCCATTTTATACTTGATGAAACATCATTCTGGAGTCTGCAAGAGCATGGATTAGAGAAGAAGATGGATCTCTCTGATCTATTGGAGCTCTGGTGAAGGATTGATAGTTCGATACCTTAATCTGTAGCAAATCCAAGAAAAGAGAGGATCTTCAGCTTTCCTTTCTGATTTGGTTTTCGGTACGAATTTCTTTAACTTCGTGCTTGGTTCGAAATCTTTGGAAGTTTTTGAATGATAGAGCTTTCTGTGAATATATATGCCTATGGATAAAATGATGGTATGTGACAAACTTGAAGCCTCCCTTTAGCTATTTGTTATCGAACAAAATGTAAATCTGTTTCAATGTATTTTGTTCGAGAATGTAAAACTGGACTGCTTGACATATACATTATAATTTGATTGTCACACCAAAGTGTAGCTTTAGCTTCATTTTGAACTTTTAACTCCATTAGTAGAGATTGTAGCCACATAATTTCTGTTGTAGCACTACCACACTTCTGTATTTAGCTTCACTACTAGATTTTGAGACAGTTGACTGTTTCTTAGAACTCCAAAAAATTAAATTTTCTACAAAATAGATGAAGTGACACAAGACTGATTTTATTTCATCTATGTCACCTACCTAGTCAGCATCACAATATCCTATTTGATAGAGCTTTTTGCCTTTGTTAATATGTAGCCCAAAGCTTGTTGCTCCTATATTGTTTTGCATTAATTATGGGTTCCGCTGTTTTTAGAGTAGATTTGACTGCTTATCATTGGAGTTGGTTAAGGATTAGCATTAATCATTTTTGCCTTTTCCAACAGTTCTGTAATGTACTTTTTTTGATTAAGAATAACACCAATAGATGATCTGATAACCTCTATACCTGGAAAGTAATTTAACTCTCCAAGGTCTTTAAGTGAGAATTGTTAATGCAAGCACGTTATCAGATTATTAATTTTCTTTTCATCATTTCCTGTAATAATCAAGTCATAAACATAAATTAGTATATAGAATAATGAAGTAGCAGTGATGTTAACAAATAATGAGTTGTTTTATTTGGTAAATTGAAAGCCTTTGTTAATGAGTGTTTCTTTCATTTTATCAAACCAAACTCTAGGAGCTTGTTTAAGCCCATAAATTTCCTTTTTAAGTTTACAAACGAGATTTTTATCTTGTGCATATCCTTTTTGTTGTTGCATATAGGTTTCTTCTTGTAATCTCCATTTAAAAAAGCATTGTTAACATATAACTGCCTTATAATCCAGGTTTTATGTACAACAATAGTAAGAACAAGTTTAATGGTAGTTGGTTTCACCACTAGGGAATTTTTTTAGTAAAATCAAATCCATATTACTGAGTGTATCCTTTGGCTACCAGACTTGCCTTGTAATGCTCCCATCTGAATTTTTCTTTAACCTGTATGTCCACCTACAATTGATTATATTTTTATTTTCTGGTGGATACACTAATTCCGATGTTTTATTTCTAACAAGAGCTTTGAATTCTTCATCCGCCGCCGTCTTCCAAATTATATCCTTGATAACTTGAATGAAGTTTTCAGGTTCACTACTAGTAGAAATAACAGTATAAATTTTTGTCTTGAATATCCTACTTTTTTCCCTTGTCACCATAGGATGTTCATTTGCGGCTATAGGTGCTCTATCATATGGTAAGTCATCTTCATTTCTCTGTTCTGAGCTTGCTGCAGTTGTAGTATTTCTTTCAGTTATCTGTTCTGATCTTTTGGTGTTATATTAGGAGTCTGATTTGACTGGCTTGTGGAACAATAAGTTTCTTGACCTAACCATGATGGTTGAGTGTGTTAGGATTTTGAGAATTCACTTGTCCCTTCAGTCTCCATCACTTTGTTGACTTCAGAATACTGAGGTAATTCTAGTATTGATTTCTTTGGATTGTAGATCTTTTGTGTGGTTTTTATACATTGGTTTTTGAAGGGAAATACCTTCTCATTTAATACGACATGTCTACTAACAATGACTTTACCAGACTCATCTAGACATTTATACCATTTTTGGTTGACACTGCACCAAATAAAGGTACAAGATTTGGATCTGAAATTAAGTTTGTTTTTGTTGTAAGGTCTTAGATAGGGAAATCGCAAACACCCAAATGTTTAGAGCATTTTGTAATCTGGTTTAACTCCAAGTATTTTTTTCAATAGGGCATAGACCTTTTAACACTTTAGTTGGTAGTCTATTAATTAAATAAACTGTAATGTCAAAAGCGATGAGTCAGAATTTTAATGGCACTGAAGCCTGAGCCAGTAGAATTAACCCAGATTCAACTATGTGTCTATGTTTTCGTCCTACCAAACCATTTTGTTCGGAGGTGTAGGGACAAGTTATTCTATGTATTATCCTTTTTTTTGGAAATAAACATTGAGTGTTTTGTACTCACTACCACCATCAGTTTGAAATACTTCACTTGGCTATTAGCTTGATTTTATGCCTTAGTTATAAATTGCATAACTGCATTATTAACATCAGATTTGCACTTTAAAAAATAAATCCAAGTGTGTCTAGAACATGAGCCAGTAAAAGATATATAATACCTGTAACCATAATCAGAACTAATGGTTGTTTGTACTCAGTTTCTGAATTAGCTAAAGGTAGTTTTTGACTCTTGCCTTATTGACATTACGTGGATACATATGGAAATGTACAATTATCAAATGGAACATTGTTATCTAGAAGTATTTTCTTAACAACTTTCTCACTACAGTGGCCCAACTTATTATGCCAAATATCAAAAGTATTGTTTCATTTGCCATCGGTAGTGGTTTCGGAAATATTATTGTTACATTTGTCATCAAGAGTAACTTCAGAAATATCATAGTTATTGTTAGACTTAGCAGATGTATTGCATATAACAGAACAAAATTTATAGAGGCCTTGGTCAGCTTCACGCTATAACAAAACTTCTCTAGTTAGTATGTCTCTAATAAAACAGTATTTGGGACAAATTTCGAAAAATACATTGTTATCCCTGGTAAATTGAGACAACTAATGAGGTTTTTCCTAATTTTTGGCACTTTAAGCAAGTTTTTTAAATATAACTGTCTTTCCCTTTGATATGTGCACTTCCAGCGTGTGTGTTATTTATGTAGTCACCATTGCCCAAACAAATAAGTTGTTTACCTTTGTATTCCATGTTGCCAACATTCAGATTCTCTCGATTGCTTGTTATATGGTTTTTTGCACCTATGTTTGGGTACCATGCATCATCCATTATATATTCAGTTCTTGCCACTTTACTCAGTCGTCAACTTTTGACTGCATCATGTTGGTCTGTATCATCTTTAGTGTTAAAGAATGAAGTTTTGATGACAACAACCTTATTTCAATATTAATTGATTATAAAATATATACTGACATCTCTATCTAGAATATATATACACATATATCCAGGATTTGTATACAGGAATTAATAATGAAGACTGTACAGTTCAAGAGCTTTGAGAGATTCAAGAAATTCAGAATTTAGAGAAGATTCAAGACTCATGAGTAATCCATATTTCAAGAGTTCAAGATAAATATAGTAATAGATCTAGTTTATGAAAGACTCTGAATATCACTCCAGGTTCAATTCAAATTCAAATTCTATTTTTCAATTTCAAATTCTATTTTCAAACTCTTTTCTAAATAATTTTTTTTTCTATTTGTCTTCTGATTTTAAACTTGAGTTTTAAAGTTTAAAAGTTTATATATTTATATAGTTTATATACTTTATATTTATATAGTTTTAAACCTTATAGATTTATAAATATGTTTATATAGTTTATACTTATGATTTCATATGACTTTCTACTTTATAATACTTATTTATATCATGATGTTTTAATCCAAGAATTTCCAGAATTGTACGTACATTAAAACACTTGAAAAAAAAATTCAATTTTCAAATTTTGAAAAGGTTATGTCGACATACAAAGATAGAGATGTCGACATATAACCGTCACGTTTTAAAAATTTAAAGGAAGTTTCTTTTCACCATTTGTAACGTTTCAGAAGCATTACAACCTTTCAAATCTTATAAATAGGGATTGATTTCGAATTTTTTAACTGCTCTTCTTCTCCATCTTCATCCTCTTTCATTACACCATTAATATTTCATCTTTTTATGATTTCTACGCTTATACTCTACCGATTTCAAGTTTAGTTATATAAAACTTCTTCTCTTCTCACTCTTTACTCTCTGAATCGAAGTGTTATTGAAGAGTTATAGGGCTGTTGTAATCATTTGGGATAGTTTTGGAAATGATGTGTTCCTTGTAGCCGGAAAATCAAGGAAGGAGTCGGTCTTAACCTTGTTGCCGGGAAATCAAGGGAATATACTTGATCAAGGGAATCAGTGGTAACCTTGTAGCCGTGAAATCAAGAGTGTTGGAATCAGTGTTAACCTTGTGGCCGTGAAATCAAGGGTGCTGTACTTGGATATAGTAATAAAAATCTGCGCAATCCAGCGTTGAATGGAACTGGACGTTGGGGTAATCCGAACCAGTATAAAATCCGGTGTGTTCTTTCCTTTTCTACATTTTATTTTTGTTTATTTCTGTGTTTGTGTTTGATTTTGTGTCTGTGGTCATTTCTGTGGTGTGTTATTCATATAGTAGATCATATAAGTTTTTGAATTTTTTAATTTCTTGAAAACACTATTCACCCCCTCCTTTAGTGTTGGTTTTTCCTTATCGATCAATTCCGCATTCCCTAACAATTGGTATTAGAGCATGGCCTTTCAAAAAGTTCATAATCTGATTTCTGAAAATTTTTATAATGGCTACCAACACTAGTAATAATAATATTTCTTTTGTAGAGGGTCAGTCCATTGTTAGACCACCATCGTTTAATTGAAGTAATTATTCATATTCGGTATGTAGAATGAAAATTTATTTATAATTAATAGGATTAGACACATGGAATATCACATAGACTGAATATGTTGAACCCATAACTAATTTTGCACTATGGACTAATGAACAAAAGGTTGCTGCACAAAGCAATTCTAAAGCCATGAATATGTTGCTCTGTTCATTAGGTAGGAATGAGTTTAATAGAGTGTCAGTTTGTAAATCTGCTTATGAAATTTGGCGAACTTTACAAGTTACTCATGAAGAAACTAGTAAAGTTAAACAAACAAGGATATCAATGTTAGTTAATCAGTTTGAGTTATTCAAAATGGATAAGAATGAATCTATCTCCGATATGTATTGTAGATTTCAAGAGATAGTGCATTCATTAACAGCACTTGGAAAAACTTATTCTAAAGAAGACCAAATCATAAAAATATTGAGTTCATTAACTTCATAATGGGATCAGAAAACTTGGCAAATGAAGAAGCCCATAATGTCAGTAAAATGAGGATTGAGGAGTTAATCAGAAATCTGATGTCTTTTGAAGTCCAATTATAGAAAAGAAAGGAAAACAAGCCAACTGAAAAGAAACCCATAGCATTTAAAGCAACAACAAATGATTCTAACTCAAGTAGTGAAGATGATGAAGTGACAGCCTTAAGAACAAGACATTTCATAAACTTTCTGAGATACAGAAGGAAAAATAATTTTCAAAATAATAACCAAGGAAGTTCAGAAGAAATGATGGTAGATGTTATAACTGCAATAAACCAGGCCATGTAGAGAGAATGTGTCTGTATCCAGATAAATTGATTCAACAAACGGACAACATCAACTCATCAAAGAAGAGAAAGAGAGCATACGCAGCAACTTTAGACGATTCAGACACATCATCAAGTGATGAAGATCCAGATTCCGAAAATTCAAATATGTGCTTCATGACAATTCAAAATTCATAAAATTTCAAAGAAAAGAATCTAAAAATCGAGTACACCTTAATTAATTTTTAAATTTTTTGGTTGAATGGATGTTTTATTTGCTTTTTTTTGAAATATAAACTTTAAAATTCAAACTCGAAATTTAAAATTCAAATTTGAATTTTGAAATTCCAAAATAGTAATAATAAAATAATAATTAATAAAATAATGAAATAAATTTTGGATGTTTGCTAGAATTAGAATTATTTCAGGAAATAATTAACTTGAAATATAAATTGATAATTTAAATCAAAAGTCACAAAAACTAGATGTCTTTTGAAATAGAACATATATATCGACACTATGTCGACATATCAGCCTGAAATTTGAAATTTGAAATTTGAATTTCAAAGGTTAAACTTTTAATCTTTCCTCCAACTTTTCACCAACTTCCACGGCCTGAAAAAGAGTCATTGATTTCTTAAAATTGTGCCTATTCAATTCATATCCATTCAATTTCTATAAATACATCTATTCTCTCTACTTCTCATTCACAATTCAAAACATATTCTTCATATCTATTATCTTCAAAATAATCATTTCAATGGCTTCCTCAAGTTCATCTCAAAAATTGAAGTTAACCAAAACCATCAAAGGTTATCTTCATAATAATAGAGATGCTATCAAAACCTATATTGACTATTCAGCGAATGCTAAAGTTAATACGGGTGTTTTCGCCATCTTTGGAGACTTTCCTTCCTATGACCTTATCTCTCTCTTCAACCACAATGAAGTCTTGAGTCTAATTGACTCTTGAGATAACGAAGAAGTGTGTTATCCTAAGCTTGTCAAGATGTTTTATGCGAATCTTAATCATGGATTTTATGAAGGCAATGAAGACCATATTCGGAGTAGCGTCAAAGGCACGCAAATTGTCCTAGATTCCAAAATCTTGTACAATATCTTAAATTGTAGAAGCACAGGTTCGGATTTTTCGGATTTCAAAATTGATGAAACTGATTTAAAGACTTTTCATGACATATTTGAAGACGATGCTCAACTGGAATTCAAGAATCGCTTTTTTCGCCCAATAACAAGAATCGTAAACCTCCTCCTTCAATATACCATCACTCCTCGTTCTGGAAACTTTAACAACCCAACTCTTAAAGTACAAAAAGCACTCTTTGCTATTATGGGTGGCTATGAACATCAATTGGGCGGACATGATCTTAAGAGAATTCAAACCTATAGAAACTTCATCAAGAGAAAACACTCTTTACTATGGAGTTTATCTCACTTGCATTTAAAAATATTTCAGAGTTGATCTTTATGGAGAAGAATTTGTGCCAAGAAAGGTGTTTGATTCCACAAACATATACCTTATGTAAATTCCACTTACTTTCAAATTGTATGAGACATTCGAAGACAAACAAGCTCGAATGCAACAAGAATAAGAGCCTATGGAAATAGAAGAAGAAGAAGAAACTTCTTTAGAAAGTGTTGAGTGTCCAATCAACACTAGAACCATTTCAAGAGAGATGATTGTTCAAAACCAAGAAAAGATTGTCAACAACCAAAAGTAGCTCAAAAAGAACTTTTCAAAAATGACTAAGTTCATGATCAAGATAGGAAGAAAGCATGGAATTTCATCTTCCTCCTCATCATCCGCTGAAAACTAGCCTATCTAGTTTAATTTATCTTTAATATTTTTGCTTGCATTTTCTTTCAAATCTCGTATTTAGTGTGTCTTAATTAGTTGGATGTATTTGCTTTTTATGAAGTAATAAATGGAGTTTTATTTATGTCAAAATCATCTTTAAGTTACTGTAAAAACTTTAGAGTAAAATATAATATAATATAGAAACAAAAGATTCAAAATTTTAAAATTTTCAAAAAAAATTAATAAGTATGTCGACATACATACTTGGCTATGTCAACATATGATTGCCAGATTTTCAAAACTTTTCAAAATTTATAATTAAATAACTAACTCATATCCATTCAAATCTAACGAATTCCAGACCCTTTTTAAGACTACTTCTTCCAAAAAAAATCATTATTTCATTTCTCCTTCTTCCTTATTCATTTCTTAGCAAAACTATGGCAAATGCATTCATAATCTAAGTGAAAATCTTTAAGAAACATTGAATTCCTTCAAGAATATCCTTTCTATAATACTACGAAACCAGCGTCATCTTGAATTAAGCCAAATAAAGATGTTTGAACAGCAAGAGAAGCATTTTGATGCCATTCGTTGGTTAATCTTCTCTTTTTTCAGAGACGAAGATAACAATCTCGCTAAGGCACTGTAACACCCCGCATTTTATGACAATTTAATAATTAAATATTGCATATAAATGCACAGACATAAATGTATATATAAAGAATAAAATAAAGATAATGCAAATAAAAATGTAATGCATGTATTAAAAGAATGAAGGAAATGGTTGCATGCGGTGTAAATATGTTGCATGCACTGATTATGCATTAATAATAAAAGAGAAAGATTCATGCAATGGTTTAATTGAAATATTGTAGCGAACATGAAAAAGAGAAGTAAGAAGAGAACAATAATTACCATTGTTCTAAAACTTGTTAATAATATAGCCTTAGTAGCCCAATTGGTTAGAGCAAGTGACTTGCATGCAAGAGGTACAGAGTTCGATCCCTACCGCCGTCATATTTTTGTTTTAAGGGAACGGCTGAAATATATATACAAGAGATAAAATTCAAGATAAGGCTACAATTGATGAAATATGGCAAGAATCAAATAATGGTGTAACACCGTTTGAATTTTGAAAACAAAACGAAAGTTGGGCGTGTATATGTATGCGTAAAATGATTGTTACAAGAATTGTATACGTATAAGAAGATTACATATGAATATAACAGTTAAATAAATTCCAGGAATTCAAACGTACGAAATTCAGAAATTCAGACATTCGAAATTCAAATTTCTGCGCCAAAACAGCTTGTGGGACCCAGTGGGTCGACACCTGTGACGGCCCGCCCTACACCAACCGGCATTTACTCCAAAAGTGCGCTGTACACATGTCCGGTTAGCACGAGACGGTCGTCAGAATGAAAGGAAAAAAAAGGATAAAGGGAAAATGCGAAAGAATGAAATAGGAATGAAAAGCGTCCATTGTCTAATGGATAGGACAGAGGTCTTCTAAACCTTTGGTATAGGTTCAAATCCTATTGGACGCAATTTTTTGAACTAACAAAGAACCTGTAATATGTCTCACAGCGCATGGGATAAAATATAATCATAACATATACTTGACACAAAACAGGTGAGACAGTGTATAAGCTGAAACAAACTATCACAGCAGCGGAAAATCCAAAATACAGCTTATGATCCAAAGCCAACATCATTACAACTTTTAAATCTGTCTCAAGACTAAACAAGAAAGGTACACTACTAATGCCCAAAGTAGTGACCACCAACGACACAGGGAGAATATATAAGTAGATAATACGTGGAAGCCTCCTGCTCGCCTCCAGATCAGCTACTCGTGCATCACCAGCTAACATGTCTCTAGTCTGCTCGTGTGAGTACCCAGAGTAATAAGAAGAGACATAAAACTCTGGGTCAGACAAGTCTGGTATGAGCGATAAGCAACAAAACAGAACAATAACAGGTATAATCCAATAATACCTGAACTTGAACCTGCAACCAAAGAGTTAGCACTACATACCGTACAATACTCTAAGGTGCCACTAACATACAGTGTAAGAGATACATGGGTTGGGGTGTGCATGTCATAGTGATGTCAAACAATCAAGCATAGCAATCATCCTCACATCCCTCACTCAGTGCGTAAAGCATACGATATCCACTACTTTGGTCACCTAATACTTTGGGCCATGACGGAATCCAATCCCGTGTAACTATAACTACAAGCCCACTATCCATCTCTCAGTGGTGAACCAAAGTTATGAATACCGACAACCCCTTTGCACACATCCCGCAGCAAAGCCCAATCATGAAGTGAACTCATTGGTTCCCATCTGGATCCTGAGCTCTAACTTCCATTTGGACTACCTTTGCATCTCGGGTTTTGGTTGTCATCTCCGGATCGGTCTTCATTCAGTTCGTGATCATCATATAGGCACGGCTAGTCTTCTTCCTCCATCCGTATCGGTTCGTGATCGCCTATCGGATCGGGTTGTGTTCTCCAGGCCGCGATCCCCCTGGCCATCAGCTCGTGGGCTTCTGAAGCGGTTCGGGTCGAGTCCTTCCATCGGATCGGGTCGAGGCAACTGCACGGGTTCGGGTCGTGATACCCCACTGGTTCGTGGCTCCTTCTTTCGTGGCGCTTCGCGATGGTCCTTCACGATCGGATCGTGATGGCCTCTGGATCAATTCGTGGCCCTCAACATGAGGTGGCTCGTGAATGCATGCTCGCGATCGGGTCGGGTCGGAGAAGAAAGAGGGCGATCCGATCCGATTTCCTGCATATTTTTCTGCAACTCTTCCAGCGACTGTTTACGCAATACGACGGTGTTTTCGACCATTCTAACTTTTCTAATCAATCATAAAGCATACCATACAGTCGTAACAACATGTATAAACATCCACAAATAGCAAAACAACAATATGGTATGTTAAAACGGATCAAACATAGTCAAAATCTCATATTTCCCCTTAAGAATGTTTAAGAACAACTAAGCATAGGATTAACAAAACTTAGCCAAATTAACCCAAACTTCCAACGGGGGTCTAAAACAATATTTCAGAATTTCTGAATATTTTTCCAGATTTTTAACATGCATAAATTCGCTAATTTCCACTAATCACCCCTTAATCCCCCAAATTCCGGGATTTGCAAAATTAGTCGAAATTAGCCCAAATTCATATCAGAGGCATAAAATGATGTTTTAGAATTTTAGGAATTTTTCTAGATTTTTCTGAGCCATAATTTCGCTAATCTTCGCTAATTACCATAATTAGCCGTAATTAGTGAAAAACAATGCAAATCACTCACCTTAGCCACAAACAAAACTTAGATCTGAAATAAATCTCTGATTTGGTGAAGATCCCAATGCAAAACAGCAGCTCTAATCTTGATTTGGTGAAGATCTCCCTTGATTTGATGTTGCTAATCCCAATCTTCAAGTTGCTAATGATTTGGAGGTGATTTAGAGGTTGGAGGCCATTTTTAGGGTTTCTTAGAGGTAAGTGGAGGCTAGAAAACTGAAATGAAATGAAACCCTAACTCATTTCAGCCTCCCCATAACCCTAATCCCGAAATGGGTTATGGGCCCAATTACTAATCACCTTATTTGGCCCGGTTAAGCAGTTTTTCAACTTCCAAACCTTATTTCAACCATATCTCCCAAACGGTAAGTCCGTTTTTCGCCTGTGACCACTCTACGGAAAGGTAAACCATCATCCGAAGCCAATGGAAGTGGATTTAGGTTAGAACTCCTTTCCAATCAAAAGTTATGGACGAAACAAGATCAGCTAGGGGCAAAACGGTCATTTAAAAATCTGCAAAAATCATGAACATGGGAAATGACCCCAATAGTCGTTTCCCAAAGCCACATGACCATACGACTTCGTATAAGAAATAAATAAATATTCTACGATCCTCCGATGCGTAGAATGCGGGTTGTTACATTCTCCCCTCCTTTAGAAATTTCGCCCCCGAAATTCCCTAACCAAAACACACAAAGGGTCCTGCATGCCTATCAGTCCTAAAACAACAATCAACATGCAAAACAAGTCTATCCTAGCATGCGGTTTACTAACAAGGGAAGAAACTATCACTACCAAAACCTTACCAGGCAAAGAGTTCTGGATACTTCTTCCTTATATGCTCCTCTGTTTCCCAAGTATGGTCTTTCTCATTCTTACCCACTGAACTTTGACTATTTTCACCACCTTCCTTCGAAGCTGCTTCGTATCGTTCCCAACAATACGCATAGGCTTGCGGTTCCCAACCGCCTCGGGTTCAACTTCGATGTTATCCAACTGATCAGGTAAAATAGCCATACTAGGGTCGTGCACAAATTTCCTTAACTGGGAAACATGAAATACGTTGTGAACTCCCACCATCTTGTCAGGTAGCTCTACTTCATACGCCAAATTCCCAACTTGCTCGAGGACTGGGAATGGACCAACAAATCTTGGTGCTAACTTACCTCTCCAACCAACATGATGGTGCCTTGCACGGTCTTTCGTACAAAGTTTCAATTGGAACCATACCAATACTGGGCTAATAACTATTATTATCCATAACTCAACCAGATACATATGGCCATCCCATGACCCTCCAAAATCCAATATATAAGTTCTCAAAAGGTTCTCTAATATACAGTTCACTCAAATACCATCATGACCTGACCTAGTCCTTGGTAAACTATCAATATAATCCATTTGAGACTTATTTCTAATGGTTGTGACAAACCACTAGGCTTCTTTTGCTTAGCTTTAGCTAACTGGCAATTCATGCACTTGGACATAAACTTCCCAACGTCTTTCTTTATCCTTTCCCAGTAGTAGATCTGCTCCATGTCTCAATACATCTTGTTACCACTGGGATGTATAGTCAATTTCGGGTGATGATATGCTCTAAGCACTTCATCTCTCAGTCCTTCTACGTTGGGTACAACTAGTCCCTTATTCTTTCGAAGCCACCCTTCTCGATCAAATCCTCACTTGATCATTCTCTTTCCATCGATACCCGTCTCTACCCTAGAGATGGTTTCCAATAGATTAGGATCGTCCTTCTAACTGGAACCAATCCACTCAATCAAAATCGATCTAATCGTCAAGCTTACTAGTGTTTCTGAATCCAATTCACTCTTGGGCCTGAAATCATATCCTGTGATATACTCTAGTTGCTTCCATCCTAGAAACAAAACCACTAAACAGGCATGTCTCCTACTCAATGCAACTATTACCGCACCCAAATCCTTTACTATGATCACTCTGCCCCATGGAGTCATGGCGACTCCACTGCACTGATCCATAGCCACTAGTCCTTTGTTATGTCCACTCTGCCCCCATGAAGTCATAACAACTCCACTGCACTGGCTCATAGCCTTACTAATCCTTTACTATGTCCACTTTGCCCCTTGAGTCATGACGACTCTACTGCACTGGCTCATAGTCCTACTACAATCACTTTGTTCCCCATTGCTGGAACCCTACAGGTGATAGTCTACTCAAGAGAAGAAAGATAGGAACAACATAGCAATCATAACATCCATCAAACAAGTCCTACCTATCACCTGCTAAATTCATAAACACATCGACACCTACATGGCTGGTCTAACCAATCCCAATATGTCGATTCTAGTATGTCTGGTCCAACCAACATCAATAACTATTGGAAGCCCAGCCTCCATACATACACCGATGCCTACTTGACTGGTCCAACCAATCCCAGGCCAATGGAAGCCCCGCCTCCCTACGGACTACCGTACGTCCAACGTACGTTTATCCTCCAAGGATAACTAGATCACGTCCAACGGATCCAGGGTAACGGGCATCCCCAGATACCCCTGCTTTTAGTCCGCCTAAAATACTTGAGTCCAACCCAAGTCTATCGATTGTCTTGCTGCCCTCTCGAGTCCAACTCAAGCCGAATCCAATTCCTTGCATCCTTCCCGAGTCCAACTCGAGTCAATCTATAACTTAGACCCAGTCTTGAGTATCCATTACCGACAAACTCTAGTCCAACGTGAGTCGTCGTCTCCTTATTCGTTGCATCTCCAAGATCAACGAACACCCATTTTCCTTTTACGAGTTCAAGTCCAACTTGAATCGCTCTAATCTTCGTTGTATCCTCCATGATCAACGAACACATCTTATTCCTTCAAAGTCCTACTATCCAAAGAGAACATCAACATAGGGTTCTAAACAATCCATTACTTTGCATCTTTCTCGAGTCCCAGTCGAGCAATCTCATAACCGTATCGAGTCTAACTGTGGGCAGTCTATACCATTGAACAGTCTTATCATGTTCCGTCTGCCCATCACTCCTCGAGTAAACCAAGATATCATCCAATGAAAAAAAATCACAACAACTATTTACCCCTCATGCAAACCATCCTAGTCGAAATCGACATTCCCCAAGCATAAGCCCCAAAGGCCTAAACCAATATCAGACAAGCACCCAAGGAACATCTCCTCCTAGTTCGGACAACCCACGTGAGGTGATACTAGCAAAACAATCTAGCATTGGAGCACTCATTTGCCTCCTTGAGACAACTAGAACCTATTACAACGATAACCTTTCAGCTTCCTTAACTCCAGTTACTATCGCTATCACTAGGTAGGTACCTAATACCACCCTATTCCTTTGGAGTAGATCGACTCCCCAAAATAATGCTAAACCTAGTAAAGCCCAAAACAAAGCAATCACAAGGAAACATACATCCATGACTCGATAAGACCAAACCACAACAAATCATACTAAGATCAGTCGAACCACCTATCGGGTTCGTCACAATTAGAGGTCTATCGACTATCTCGGGTTTGTCAAACAATACCCGAACAGAAACATCTTAAATAGAAAGCATACCTTTTATAACGACACCCTTTCCCTTCTGCGCCGCACTTGGAGCATTCGACGAAGAAGGAACAGCGTTGATAGCATACGCTTTCACAATCTGCTTCTCCCTAGGAGGTTGTGGGCAATCATCCTTGTGATGTCCCTCCTGGCCGCAGTTAAAGCACTTCCTTTCCCCAGGCTTTTCTCGATAATCTCTGGCATAGTGGCCCTTCTTGCCACAACTAAAGCATTCGCCATCTTTCTTATTTTTCTTATTCTGACCATCCTTGGTCGGGTTCTGCTTCCTCTTGTTCTGAGAATTCTTCTTGCCTTCACCGCCTGCTTGCGGCTTTGGCTCCTCTGTAGATGCAATATCAACTTCGGTCTTCGAATTAGGGAAAAGGCTCTCTGACCTTAATGCCTTTCCTACAATAGACTCGAACGTCTCATCGATATGGTTTATAAGTCTTTCCCCCAAGTACCCATCCAAGCCAGTTATGAACTTCTCGTTCTTCTTTTCGACTGTATCGATAAGGGACCATCCATATTTCGATAAAGTATCGAATTCTGCGATGTACTCCGAGACTGCCCTACCATTCTGCTTAAGTTCCAATAACTTCCTGAACAATTCTGATTTATGAGCAGCTGGAATAAACTTATCACAAAAGCGAGTCTTAAACTGATTCCAAGTAACTTGATCCTCTGGAGTAGCTGTCTTAATGGTATTCCACCAATTCATCGCTCGCCCTTGCAACTGACGAGACGCTAGCCTTCTCTTCACCGCATCCTCGATATCCAAGTCTTCGAAGATACGATCACAGCTATCCAACCAATCCTGAACATCCGTGGCAGACTCCGTTCCGTGGAATGGCTTTCCACCAAGGTTAGTGTAATCCTTGCACAACTTAGCAAAATCGGCCCTAGGCGCCTGCACTACTGCACCACCACCATTAGCAGCATTAGGAACGGCTCCCCGAGCATCCCTAAGCATCTCTCTCATGAGGTCAGTGAACATAGTCCTCATGTCAGGAGCATTCCCATTATTGGCTCCTAGACCAGCACCTCTCAAATTTCGGCACATCGTCAGATCTGTAGAGAGAAAACGATTAACCATCTCCATAGTGGTGCCAGTGCTGTACGACTTCATCCTTAGCTATACTAATAATATATATATATAGGTATAGCTTTTGAAAACCAAAATAATCACAAATACGTGCTCTCATATACGTACTATCTCTCCCTGGTGTCTTTCTCTAGGTTAACTACGCAACCTAGAGCTCTGATACCAAATGTGACGGCCCGCCCCACACCAACCGGCATTTACTCCAAAAGTGCGCTGTACACATGTCCGGTTAGCACGGGATGGTCGTCAGAAGGAAAGGAAAGAAGGAAATGAACTAACAAAGAACCTGTAATATGTCTCACAGCGCATGGGATAAAATATAATCATAACATATACTTGACACAAAACAGGTGAGACAGTGTATAAGCTGAAACAAACTATCATAGCAGCGGAAAATCCAAAATACAGCTTATGATCCAAAGCCAACATCATTACAACTTTTAAAACTGTCTCAAGACTAAACAAGAAAGGTACACTACTAATTCCCAAAGTAGTGACCACCAACGACACAGGGAGAATATATAAGTAGATAATACGTGGAAGCCTCCTGCTCGCCTCCAAATCAGCTACTCGTGCATCACCAGCTAACCTGTCTCTAGTCTGCTCGTGTGAGCACCCAGAGTAATAAGAAGAGACATAAAACTCTGGGTCAGACAAAAGTCTGGTATGAGCGATAAGCAACAAAACAGAACAATAACAGGTATAATCCAATCATACGTGAACCTGGACCTGCAACCAAAGAGTTAGCACTACAAAACCGTACAATAATCTAAGGTGCCACTAACATACAGTGTAAGAGATACGGGGGTGGGGGTGTGCATGTCATAGTGATGTCAAACAATCAAGCATAGCAATCATCCTCACATCCCTCACTCAGTGCATAAAGCATACGATATCCACTACTATGGTCACCTAATACTTTGGGCCATGACGGAATCCAATCCCGTGTAACTATCACTACAAGCCCACTATCCATCTCTCAGTGGGGAACCAAAGTTATGAATACCGACAACCCCTTTGCACACGTCCCGCAGCAAAGCCTAATCATGAAGTGAACTCATTGGTTCCCATCTAGATCCTGAGCTCTAACTTCCATTTGGACTACCTTTGCATTTCGGGTTTTGGTCGTCATCTCCGGATCGGTCTTCATTCAGTTCGATCATCATATAGGCACGGCTAGTCTTCTTCCTCCATCCGGATCGGTTCGTGATCGCCCATCGGATCGGGTTGTGTTCTCCAGGTCGCGATCCCCCTGGCCATCAGCTCGTGGGCTTCTGAAGCGGTTCGGGTCGAGTCCTTCCATCGGATCGGGTCGAGGCAACTGCACGGGTTCGGGTCGTGATACCCCACTGGTTCGTGGCTCCTTCTCTCGTAGCGCTTCACTATGGTCCTTCATGATCGGATCGTGATGGCCTCTGGATCAATTCGTGGCCCTCAACATGAGGTGGCTCGTGAATGCATGCTCGCGATCGGGTCGGGTCGGAGAAGAAAGAGGGCGATCCGATCCGGTTTCCTGCATATTTTTCTACAACTCTTCCAGCGACTGTTTACGCAATACGACGGCGTTTTCGACCATTCTAAATTTTCTAATCAATCATAAAGCATACCATACAGTCATAACAACATGTATAAACATCCACAAACAGCAAAACAACAATATGGTATGTTAAAACGGATCAAACATAGCCAAAATCCCATATTTCCCCTTAAGCATGTTTAAGAACAACTAAGCATAGGATTAACAAAACTTAGCCAAATTAACCCAAACTTCCAACAGAGGTCTAAAACAATATTTTAGAATTTCTGAATATTTTTCCAGATTTTTAACATGCATAAATTCGCTAATTTCCACTAATCACCCCTTAATCCCCCAAATTCCGGGATTTGCAAAATTAGTCGAAATTAGCCCTAATTCATATCAGAGGCATAAAATAATGTTTTAGAATTATAGGAATTTTTCTAGATTTTTCTGAGCCATAATTTCGCTAATCTTCGCTAATTACCATAATTAGCCGTAATTAGTGAAAAACAATGCAAATCACTCACCTTAGCCACAAACAAAACTTAGATCTGAAATAAATCTCTGATTTGGTGAAGATCCCAATGCAAAACAGCAGCTCTAATCTTGATTTGTTGAAGATCTCCCTTGATTTGATGTTGCTAATCCCAATCTTCAAGTTGCTAATGATTTGGAGGTGATTTAGAGGTTGGAGGCCATTTTTAGGGTTTCTTAGAGGTAAGTGGAGGCTAGAAAACTGAAATGAAATGAAACCCTAACTCATTTCAGCCTCCCCATAACCCTAATCCCGAAATGGGTTATGGGCCCAATTACTAATCACCTTATTTGGCCCGGTTAAGCAGTTTTTCACCTTCCAAACCTTATTTCAGCCATATCTCCCAAACGGTAAGTCCGTTTTTCGCATGTGACCACTCTACGGAAAGGTAAACCATCATCTGAAGCCAGTGGAAGTGGTTTCAGGTCAAAACTCCTTTCCAATTAAAAGTTATGGACGAAACAAGATCAGCTAGGGGCAAAACGGTCATTTAAAAATCGGCAAAAATCATGAACATGGGAAATGACCCCAATAGTCGTTTCCCAAAGCCACATGACCATACGACTTCGTATAAGAAAGAAATAAATATTCTACGATCCTCCGATGCGTAGAATGCGGGTTGTTACAACGCCCCCCTGATCCGGGCAGATCCATTGACGTATCTGAACCATTTTCTTAACCAGGTTCAATGCTGACTCAGCGCTGCGTGTACGATAAGATCCTGAGCCCCGATACATAGGCTAGCAGAGCCTAGCCTAAATCTCACATTCTCTAAGACAACGTCTAAGCTCTGCCATTCTTCTTCCTCCTCAAATCTCTTCAAAAAATAAGATAATTAATTTAGAAAATTCTAAATCAAGATCTGGATGAAAAGAAAGAAGATTAATAAGAGGGTGTTCAGAATCATATTCAAAGTGAGGTAATTTTCTAGATCTGGTCTATTTCAATTTTTTTTCCTCTTTTTTCCCTTTTTCTTGTAGTAAAAATTATGAATCCATGGTTGTTAGGTTCTGAATCCAAATAGGGGAAATCATGGAATGCTAGATCCGGACCAGATCCAAGATTTGGAAAGTAAATTAGGTGAGTGGATTTAAGTTATATCATTTTTTATAATGATATATTATCATTTGACATTCCCCATTATATATGACATGTTTAAATATGATATGTTGAAATATTTTAACATATGTTAAAAAGATTAAAGTGACGAATATGACATATTGGTATATTAATATGCCAAAATATTAATATGTTGGAAAATTCAAACTTGTCAAAATATGTGTAGCGATTACTGTTATTTCAATTCCATGTTAACTTGTGACATTTATGTATCGGGACGATTAACGGTAGAAATTGAGAAAGTTACATGTTCGTTTGTTTGATTTGAACAATTACATGATTAAACAATCACATGTTAGTATACAATTTATTGTGTGTTAGAAAGAAAATGCGACATAAAATGGATTTAATATGATGACATGTAAAATATAGACTTGAAAGAATGGACACCCCTAAATTATATAGAAAAATTTACAGTAAATAGAAAACTGTAACCGTCTTAGACACGAGGTTAGATTACAATTATGGTAGAAGTTTGCCCGGAACCGCCCAACATATCCAGCATCCACAAGTGGTAAATCTAATGTTAGGGGTCTAAGTGCATAAATAAAACATGTAACGGTGTTAAGACACGAGGTTAAATCTACTTGTGGAAGAAGTTTTCCCGGAACCACTCGATAAATCCAGCATCCACAAGTGGTAGGCTTAATGTGAGAGGTCTAAGTACATAAGCATATATATATATATATATATATATATATATATATATATATATACGAATATAAAAGGATAGAAATAAATGGAATAAATGGTAATTAATGGAAATGAATGGAATTGAATGTAAGTGACAACAGTTAAAGAAATAGAATGAACGAGGAATGATAATAACCTATTATAAATTAATTACATTAATCAGAATGTTGTATAATAGGTAGACTTGTCCTAGGGATAAGTGAAGATTATAACTTAGGTTATAATAAACTAGGAAGGAAATGAGATAACTTGTGAAATGAGATAAGTGGCACTTAATTTTAAATTAAGTAATCAATAAATGGGGAAAATCTAAAACCAGTTGTTCATAATAAGTAGAGAAAAGGGGGAAAGTTTATGAAATTTAAGAAGTTGTACTTAATTATAAATTAAGTAATCTACAAACTGGGAAATCGGAAATCTACTGATAAGAATAACATATTAAGGCTTGTCCTAGGGACAAGAGGAAATTATAACAAAGGTTATAATAAATGGAAAGGAGACTTATTAGTAAACCTTAGTTAAGAAAACTAAGTTAATAAGTAAACAATGATAAGTTGTAGTGGCAGTATAAGATGGAATTATGATTAAATAAGAAAGAATGAGGTAAACTTATGAAATGAAATAAGTTATATTTAATCATAAATAATGATTAACATGTTAAATAGAAAACATGTGAATTGAGATATACTTAATTACATATTAAGTAGAACATGTTATTATAACTTTGAAATCAACAAGAATATTAAGGGATTGTGGATTACAGACCTTGGATCACAATCTAGAGAATAACATGTTGTGGGCTTATTAATGGGCTTAAATGGGTTAAGTTATAAGACCAAAATTAATAAGCAAGAGGAACTTGGTAACTTGAATAAGAAGTTAATGTGAATGGAATAACCAAGTTAAATAGAAACCTGATGAGGTAAAGCAAGCGCATAAAGGAATGTTTAGACATAGGGTCTAATAACATATAAAATGAGGCACCTGGACCAGTCCGCACGTTTGAGGGTGAATAACCCAACATGGTAGATCATCATGGTGTCATGAGGCATAAGGGGAGCACACGTTCATCTGATTATTCTGTCGGCTCTGAAGGACTGGAAGGGGAAGCACGTAGCTTCCTGAGATACGTAAGGTGCTCCTGGTAGTCCTCTGTGTGATGGCATATGTTTAGGCTGTGCTCGCAGAGGTTGGGTCTGCGCGTTACTACCAGGTGGTTGAACCTTGACTGCAAAAGTAGCCTTATAGTCAGAATGTTGTGACGTGGTGACACTTGGGTGATTCGGCGATCGCCTCAATGGATGGCAGAGGTCAGGACCAACAAGGATAGTAGATTGTCGGGTACCCATCATCGGCAGCCAGTGAGATGCGAAAAGGCTAGAACTAAACCAAATAGACTAACAAGGATAGTAGATCGCCTCAACGGGAGGCAGAGGTCGAGACCAACAAGGATAGTAGATCGTCGGGTACCCATCATCGGCAGCCAGTGAGATGCGAAAAGACTAGACCTAAACCAAATAGACCATTCACCTCTCACTATCGAGGTACGGTGGTTGAGAGGAGATGCCAACTGGATATTTAGATTGTTTGTTAGGGGCAAGTCACTTAGCTTTTGTAGTCTTTACTAGTTGAGGGAGGGCCCGAGGTGGGGCCATAGCCACCATGAAAAACAGACCCTAGGAATATTTGTATTTAGAGGCTCTTAAAGGCGGGCCAGTATAGATACAGAAAAGCTCCCGACCGAGTTATGTGTTTCTTGTATAGCCCTGCCACTGAACTCGGTGCACATTATGTGCGGTTAAGGCATCGAATACGTTTGACGATACATACGTGGGAAAGTCAAGATACATGTATGTCTGCTCTGGGTAGTGTATCGTAGACTTGAGGGCATTACTCTGGTATGGAATCTGATTCGATCGAAGGTGGCAGTCCGTACGCTTACATAGCATAATAATGATATATATAAGCAGAACGTAACATTGTTATGTAGAGATCTGTACGTCACTCCAGTGTAGGATGAGGAACTGCGTTCATTTCTGTGGCATTACGGTGGAGATCGTGTGAGTGGGGTACCATGGGGTGTACCTCAATATTGAGGTGTAGCTACATATATACTGTATTAGTTAATCCACTGGAAAGTAAAAGGGTATGACGTGTGTGTAAGCCTTGAGTGCTGTTAACCCAAGTAACCTAATAAATAAGACAATGTGATTGAACGGTATATGTAGGATTATCCAAGTGTATAGTTTAAATCCGGTCACTAGAACTTGTGTTCAGACCCCCTCCTCATAATGTACTCGCAGGTTAGATTTGTGGCAGAGATATGATAGCTTTAGAAACTAGTTAGGCAGTATTATTACTACGGTAAGGCTGTAATTTGATTTTATTATACTTTATCCATTCCGTTGTGAGATATTTTATAAGCTTTGATATTTTTTATATCTCTGTCTTTTATGCAAGATACCAGAGCTACCAACATGGGTTCCGATGGATTAGAATTTTGAAAAAAAAAATCGGTCTTTCGGAATTTGGGTTGTTACAGGCACCACCAACAAAAGAAGATGAAGATTGGAAGGTCATCAAGAAGGATCCTATCTTTGGAGAAGACGGTTGGGCACAAGTCGCAAGAAATGTTTAATTGTTTGGTATCATTTGATTGGTTTGGTTTGCTTGAATTTGTTTGAACTTATGATTGATTTAAAACATGTATATTAAAACATATATACTTGGATTGGTGTGCTTGGATTGATTTGTGTATATAACTTAAAACATATGTTATTATGATATTTGGATTGGTTTGTATACTTAGTATTGATTATTGTATAATCATAGATTTAGAGGGAGTATTTTATAATTATATATTTAGGATTCAGGTGAAGTACTTTACTTTAGTATAGTAATAATTTATATAGTTATAGGATTCAGGGAGAGTATTTTTAGAATTTCTTTTTGATAATGCCAAAGGGGGAGACATTGTAAAATATAGACTGAGTTTACATAGAATATATATATATATATATATATATATATATAACGGAGAGAGTATTAGAAGGATCAGCATTAGCAGGTATAAACAGGTATAAATACTTTGAAACTAAGGCTGTCATCATAAAAAAGGGGGAGATTTTTGGAGAATGGAGTTTTGATGACAACAAACTTATTTCAATATTAATTTATTATAAAATATATACTAACATCTTTATCTAGAATATACACACACACATATGCAGGATTTGTATACATGAATTAATAGTGAAGACTGTACAGTTTAAGAGCTTTGAGAGATAGTCGAGGTTCAAATTCAAATTCAAATTCTATTTTTCAATTTCAAATCCTATTTTCAAATACTTTTTTCTAAATAAAAGTTTTCTATTTTTCTTCTGATTTTAAACTTGAGTTTTAAAGATTATAAGTTTATATATTTATATAGTTATATATTTTTATATACTTTATATTTATACAGTTTTAAACCGTATAAATTTATAAATATGTTTATATAGTTTATACTTTTTTTTGCAAGGCTTCTATATAGTTTATACTTGTGATCTCATATGATTTTCTACTTTATAAATACTTATTTATATCATCATGTTTTTATCCAAGAATTTCCAGAATTGTATGCACATTAAAACACTTGAAAAAAAAAATTCAATTTTCAAATTTTGAAGAGGATATGTCGACATACAAAGATGGTGATGTCGACATATTACCGTCACATTTTCAAAATTGAAAGGAACCGTCTTATCACCGTTTGTAACGTTCCAGAAGCGTTGCAACCTTTCAAATTTTATAAATAGGGGTTGATTTCGAATTTTTTAACTGCTCTTCTTCTCCGTCTTCATCCTCTTTCATTACATCATTAATATTTCATCTTTTTATGATTTTTACACTTATACTCTGCCGATTTCAAGTCTAATTATATAAAGCTTCTTCTCTTCTCACTCTCTACTCATTACTCTCTGAATCGAAGTGCTATTGAAGAGTTATAGGGATGTTGTAATCATTTGGGATAGTATTAGAAATGGTGTGTTCCTTGCAGTCGTGAAATCAAGGAAGGAGTCGGTGTTAACCTTGTAGCCGGGAAATTAAGGGAATATACTTGATAAAGAGAATCAATGGTAATCTTGTAGCCGTGAAATCAAGAGTGTTGGAATCTGTGTTAACCTTGTGGCCATGAAATCTTGGGTGTTGTACTTGGATATTGATATAGTAATAAAACTCTGCGCAATCCAGCGTTGCGTGGGACTAGACGTAAGAGTAATCTGAGCCAGTATAAAATCCGGTGTATTCTTTCCTTTTCTGCATTTTATTTTTGTTTATTTCTGTGTTTGTGTTTGATTTGGTGTTTGTGATCATCTCCGTAGTGTGTAATTCATATAGTAGATCATATAAGTTTTAGATTTTCTTAAATTTTTCGAAAACACTATTCACCCCCCTCTAGTGTTAGTTTTGCCTTATCGATCAATTCTGCATTTCCTAACATTTAGTTTGTGTGAAATTGGCACTGCCATTGTTGTTTCTTTGATTCCCTGAGTTTTGACTTGCCATATAACCTTGTGCGAATCTGAAATAACATTTTGCTACTATGTGACCATGTTTATCACGAATGTTGAGTCGAAGCGTCGATGGTTATTTTGATTTATGACAAGAAGAAGCTTCTACATCGACAAAAAGAAGACAAGATGACTTCATAGGTTAGAAGTTGATTATTTAGAGTTATAAAATGTTAAAATCTATCCTCAAATAATCATACTTCTAATTGTTTGAAAATACTACTCATGAAGACATTTTTTATGCATATGAGCGAAAACATGTCGACCTACAATTTTTTATAGGTCAATAGGTTTTTAAATTGTAACGGTCAAAAATAGGTCGACCTACAAAATTTTATAGGTCAACAGGTTTTTGAATTCCAACGGCTAAAAACATGTCGACCTATAAAATTCTATAGGTCAACAGGTTTTTGAATTTTGACCGTTATATTGAAAAGTCATCTTCTTTCTTCAAGAGTTGCATCCATTTTTCTTCATGAATAATCACTCCTTTTAGATGCATCTTTTCACCAACATTTGCAACCTCTCGATCTCTATAAATACATGATTTTACAATCATCCAAATCACCGAAATTTCTCTCTATTTTCTGATCTTTCTTGCAATATTCTTCTCGTTCAAAAAGCACTCAAAAAGCATTCATTTTGTCGGTTGAATCTCCAAGCATATTTCATACACTTGTGATTCAATTCGATATTATACTTCCTAATCTTTCTAAACATCAAATTTCATTTGAGGATAAGATTATAGGAAGGGTGTACTCAATCGTTGGCTAATCAGTGTTGAAAGAAGAACACAGTCAGAAGTCAAACTCTTGTAATTGTCCTGTGTAGGTAAGCTTGTAGCCCGTGAAATCAAGTGGGTAAGCTTGTAGCCCGTGAAATCAAGTGGGTAAGCTTGTAGCCCGTGAAATCAAGTGGGTAAGCTTGTAGCCCGTGAAATCAAGTGGGTAAACTTGTAGCCCGTAAATCAAGTAGTGTTGTGAACCTGTTCCTCCGGGTGAAGAGAGGGCGTTGTTTAGTGAAAAGCCGAAGAGGAGCTTCGGGACTGGACGTAGGACGGGAGGTCCGAACCAGTATAAAAATTCTGGTGTCGTTACTTTACTTTACTCTACTTACTGCATTTATATTTGTTAGTGATATATTTCTTGTTTGCGAATTTTTACCTGTGTAGCTATTGTATAATTTAGATTATCATTTACTTCCGCATAGCCATATTATAGATCCTGCACAAGTCGGTACACATCCGACCTTTTTCATTTGGTATCGGAGCACGGTCATCATATAACCGTAACACAGTTATTTGATATATTCTAGTAATATGGCAAATAACGCAAGTACCAGCACTAACACTTACACTGAAGGTCAATCAACACAAAGACCTCCTTTCTTTAATGGCCTAAATTATAGTTATTGGGCAACACGTATGGCTTTCTATATGCAATCAACAAGTTATGATGCTTGGAATGCTACTCAGAAAGAAATAGTTAATCCAACTACTGAGTATGCAGAATGGACTCCAGCTGAGAAAACAGCAGCAGCAGTAAATGCAAAAGCAATAAATATGTTGTTTTGTGCATTAGACCAAAATGAGTATAACCGTGTTAGTATCTGTACCACTGCTTATCAAATTTGGCAAACGCTAAAAACAACTCATGAAGGTACTAACAAGGTTAAACAAGCAAAAATAGCTTTGTTGAAAAGTCAATTCCAAAATTTCTAAATGAAGCCAAATGAAACAATCAATGAGATGTATTCAAGGTTTCAAACTATTCATCATGCTCTTATTGGGTTAGGACAAAAATATTCTGACTTTGATGTAGTTTCAACAATCCTACACTCACTGACTAATGAATGGGAAGGAAAAGTATTAGCTATAGAAGAAGCTAATGATCTTTCTACCATGAAGCCAGATGAGTTGATAGGAAATCTAATGTCCTATGAAGCAAATTTACAGGTTAGAAGAGAACAAAAAGAAGAAAAGAAAAATGTTGCTTTTCATGCCGAAAAAGATAAAGACATTTCAGATTCTGAAGATGAAGACTTAGCACTTATTGCAAAAGGCTTTAAGAAGTTTTTGAAGCAAAGAAAAGCTAGTCGATACGACAAAAGGAAGTTTGGATCAAATAAACCATCATCTTCAAATATGGAATGTTTCAATTGTCACAAAAAGGGACATGTGCAAAAAGATTGTTCGGATAAAAAGAAGAATTCCGAAAAATTCAAGAAGGACAAATCAAAGAAGAGAGCTTTCTCAGTAACCTGGGATGATTCAGACTCATCTTCATCTGATAGCGAAAGTGACTCAGACACTGAACAAGCAAATGTATGTTTTATGGCAACAGAGGATGAGGTACGAATTCCTACTCTTGAGGATATGATTGATATTTATGATAAAGTAATGATTAAACTTAAAGATACAAAATATCAGTTAAAAGAAGTCAAGACAATGTTGAATAGATCCGAATTAGAACGAGATATGTTAAAAGATGAGAAGAAAATATTAGAAGAAGAACTTGAAAAGGCTCAAGAATCATCTTTTAATTCTAATTCTCAACTATCTCTTTTGACTCAAGAAATTGAAGTTCAAAAAGAGAAGAATGATATTCTCATTACTGAAAATCATGAGCTTAAAGCAAAAGTCAAGATTCTAGACCTTGAAAAAGCTAGTCTACAATCAAAATTAGATGACATTACAAAAAAATGTTTCTAACTTTAACAAAGGTCGAGAAAATTTGACAAAACTTATTGAGAATTCACAATCAACTACAAATAAACAAGGATTGGGATATAAGAAACAAGATATCAAGAAAAATCTTGGTAAAAGAAAAAGGAAAAATAAGGTAGTACAAGAAACTGAAGCTAAGAAAAATCTTAGTTTATTATATTCCAAACCTAAACCGATTGTGAAACTTCAAAAGAAGAATGTCGAATCTATAAAAGTATGGGTTCCTAAAACAAATAATAGTTTGATTAGGAACAAGTACATTCAAAAATTTTTAAGTACTGTACATCATAATTCACATTATTTGTATAAAGGGGATACCGGACCCGTATGGGTTTGGACTCCTAAGACCTAACTCTTAGGACCCTATAAAAAGTGGGTACCATGAACTTAATATTATTTTTGCAGGTCCCACTAAAGAAAAGAGGAAAATGGATTTTCGACAGTGGTTGCTCAGAGCATATGACTGGAGACAAGAGCATATTGACGAATATTACATATTTTGATGGAGGCTCAGTCACATTTGGAGATAATTCAAAAGGCTTTATCATCGGAAAAGGCGATGCGAGCAATTACGGTACATCTAATTTACCTCTTATTACAAATATCATGCTAGTTAAAAATCTAAAACATAACTTACTTAGTATAAGCCAATTATGTGACAAAGGGTTTACGATTTCTTTCTCAAACAATATATGTAGTATACTGGACAAAGATCAAAAGTTAGTTTTTGAAGGATATAGAGACAGAAACATATATATTTTGAATATGAATATTAATCATAATTCAGATATGTGTCTTATCGCTAATGATAATGATCCATGGATATGGCACAAACGTTTCTGTCATATAAACTTTAAAACTATTGACAAGCTAGCTAAAAATAATCTAGTCAAAGGTCTACCGAAACTTAGTTTCAAAGTTGACAATCTTTGTGACGCATGCCAAATCGGAAAATTAACCAAGTCATCGTTTAAATCTAAGAAGGTTATCTCAACATTACAACCACTTGAACTATTACATTTGGATTTATTTGGACCTACTCAAATACAATCCATAAATCATAGTAGATATGTGTTTGTAATTGTTGATGACTACTCTCGATTCACTTGGACTATTTTCTTGAAAAATAAAAGTGAGACTTTTGAAAAATTCAAATCTTTCGTCAAACGTATTCAGAAATCGAAGGGACTTAAAGTCAAGAATATAAGAAGTGATCATGGCGGAGAATTCGAAAATAATGATTTTGAACATTTTTGTACAACAAAAGGTATCAATCATAATTTTTCGTTTCCTAGAACTCCACAACAAAATGGAGTTGTAGAACGGAAAAATCGAACATTACAAGAATGTGTAAGAACATTATTAAATGGAAGCACTTTACCAAAACATTTCTGGGCAGAAGCTGTTGCAACTGCATGTTATGTTTTGAATCGTGTGTCTATTCGACCTCTGACTAAAAATACATCATATGAGCTATTTAATCAAAGAAAACCGAATATCTCATTCTTCAAAGTTTTTGGTTCAAAATGCTTTATTCTAAACACGAAAGATCACCTTGGTAAATTCGATTCAAAAGCTGATGAAGGAATATTTGTTGGTTATTCGGATCGAAGCAAGGCATATCGTGTATATAATAAAAGAACTAAAAATATTGAAGAATCACTTCATATATCATTCGATGAATATTATAAACATCAAAATACTTTTGATGATGAGGACGAAAATATTATCTCAGAAAATAATAGTGTCACAAATATAGATTCTGACTCAGAAATAATTGATAACAATATTCAACAAGAAGAGTCAAGATCTCCACCAAGAATACGTTCTCCAACAAGAATTTTAAGAGATCATCCAGTTCAAAATATAATTGGAGAAATATCGTCTCAAATAAGAACTAGAAGTCAACTTAACCAAATGGGACATGTTGCATTTATTTCAAATATCGAACCTAAGAATCCTAAAGAAGCTGCTACTGATGAATATTGGATCATTGCTATGCAAGAAGAACTAAATCAGTTCGAACGCAATGATGTATGGGAACTTGTTCCAAGGCCAACCGATCAATCAGTTATCGGAACTAAATGGGTTTACAAAAACAAGGCTGATGAACAAGGAAACATAACTCGTAACAAAGCACGGTTAGTAGCACAAGGATATAATCAAGAAGAGGGTATCGATTATGAAGAAACTTTTGCACCTGTCGCTAGACTAGAAGCAATTCGAATACTTTTATCTTTTGCTTGTCACCATAATTTTAAATTATATCAAATGGATGTCAAGAGTGCGTTCCTAAATGGGTTTATAAAAGAAAAAGTATATGTTGAACAACCACCATTATTTAAACATGAAAAATATCCAGATCATGTTTTCAAGCTCAAAAAGGCTTTGTACGGTTTAAAACAAGCACCACGTGCCTGGTATGAACGACTACGAAGTCATCTTATCAAATCTGGATTTCAAATAGGAAAGGTTGATCAAACATTATTTATTAAACAATCGCACAAAGATATACTTATTGTTCAGATATATGTGGATGACATAATCTTTGGTTCAACAAACGAGAGACTCTGTAAAGAATTTGCAGATGTCATGACCAAAGAATTTGAAATGTCACACATGGGAGAGTTATCATACTTTCTTGGTCTTCAAATTAAACAACTTCCGAATGGTATTTTTATAAATCAAGAAAAATATTGTGAAAATCTTATTAAAAGATTTGGACTTGAAAATACTTCCGGAAAATCAACTCCGATGAGTACAACTAGTCATATTGAAAAGGATGAAAATGGAAAAAGTGTAGACCAGAAGACATATCGAAGTATGATAGGTTCTCTCCTATATTTAACAGCTAGTCGTCCTGACATTATGATGAGTGTTTGTTTGTGTGCACGTTTTCAAGCTGATCCTAAGGAATCGCATTTGCGAGCAGTGAAATGAATTATTCGATATCTTAATAACACCAAAGATTTCGGTCTTTTCTATCCTAAGGAATGTGCATTCGAATTAGTGTCATATAGTGATGCTGATTTCGGAGGATCACGAACGGATAGAAAGAGTACAAGTGGTACGTGCCATTTCATTGGAAAATCACTTGTCTCTTGGTTTAGTAAGAAACAAAATTGTGTTTCACTATCAACATGTGAGGCAGAGTATATTTCAGCAGCTTTGGCATGTACACAGATTATATATATGCAACAAACACTTAGAGACTTCGGTATGAATTTATCAAATTCTACTATATATTGTGATAACACAAGTGCGATAAATTTATCCAAAAACCCTGTTAATCACTCTCGGACTAAACACATTGACATTCGACATCATTTTCTAAGATAAAACGTTGAAAAGGGAAATATAAATCTTGAATACGTCAATACAGAAAACCAACTAGCTGATATATTTACAAAGCCTCTACAAGAATCGATTTTTGTCAAGTTACGTAGAGAGCTAGGCTTGGTTTCACGAAAAGAACTCGAAGAATAATATTTTGTTTAAAAACAATAAGAGTTCGTATTTGTTTATCAGAAACCAATGTCTTTTCTTTTACTATATATAGATGAGGATTTTTCTACGGTAAAACATATACAAACCATCCCTTTTATTTTCTCAAAATAGAAAACTCTTTCTATATATATGTTTATCTTTTGAGTGCTTTCATACAATCATTCTCTCAAACTCTTATAACTTTTAAACACTCATGGCGCACATCTGTGAGAAATGTGCTGAAAACTCCCACATTTCAATCACGAGTTCCGAACCGACTGAATATAACTCCCCAAAAACACCAGAGCATCCACCTGGTTTTCATCCACCTTCTCGAACGCCAGGAACCACACCTACTCCTAAGAGAAGCAAGAAAGTTTTGTTTTGCTCTCCCCGAACTAAGGGAAAGATAGACGAAATGCACTATTATCAACAACAAATGTTTTACGAGCAAAAACTGACGACTTCTCGTTTGACGTACCTCGAACGATTAGCTACTCTCTTCTGCGGCTCTGACAGGCATAATGTACATGAGCCAATGCCAGTACCATCGTCTTCACGAACTCCGAACTCATGGGATAGAAATTATCAAAACAATGAAGGAGCTAGTGGAAGGTTCAACCCTTGGGAACCAAAGAATTCATGGGAGCCAAAGAGATAATTTATATCGTTTAAACTTCTCATTAAAAATAAATTTGTATTTTCAAGTATTTGTTCTTTTGAATTTTTGTTGAATAAAGTTTGTTTTATATATAATATATTTATTATCTTCCCAGAAAATTAAAGCCCTGTCGACCGGTCTATAAAGCCCTGTCGACCGCCATAGTTCAACTTAAAATTCATTTTCAACCAGAACTATTACCGGTCGACCGCTAGAAAATACACCTGTCGACCGATCAAATCAAAATCTTATACATTTTCATCCATAACTTTTTCCGGTCGACCACCTACTGTCTACCCTGTCGACCAGTCATTTAAAATTTATATGGCCAATCTTTCCAGAACTTTTTCCTGTCGACTACCCTAATCTAACCTGTCGACCGGTCCATTTAAAATCATATACTCCAATATTTCCAGAACTTTTAACGGTCGACCGCCACTATATCACCTGTCGACCGGCCTTAACAAAATTTTGTATAATTTTGTTCCAGAACTTCCAACTGTCGACCGGTCCATTATTAGCTGTCGACCGGTTTCGCTAATTTTTTGAGTTTTCACCAATCAACACGTCCTTTCCTTTTTAATCTTATATCCCTTCACCAAAGGTCATCTCTTTTCATTGTCTTCCTTGTTAAAAACCATACTTCAAAATTTCTTTAATCAATCTTCAAAAAGGAATCAATGGCCCCAAAGCAAAAGAAGTCCAAAACATCATCTTCTCAAGATCCTGTTCAACCTATTGATTCTCAAATCAAACAATGGCTAATGGATCCTCTTGCGGTTAAGAGATGGAACAAGATGAAAGACTATACAATTCATCATGGATCTTTTCTCAATTTCTCTCATTTCGTCATCTACGATGTTAGAGAACTATCAGCAAGAGTTGGTATAGAGTCTCTTCTCAATTTTGAAAATAACCATGTTGAGATTAGCCATATTTTGATAAAATTATTCTATGCTAATCTCAATTTAGACAAATTTAAGCCTCAAAATTCTGATGATTGCTTATGGTCAGTGGTGTGTGGCTAACACATCTTTCTCTCCAAAGATCGAATGGCAGAAATTCTTCGAACCCACAATGATGGAATTCAATTTACTAGTGAGTTCTGCCCTATTCATATTCGTGATAAATATAGTCACCTTTTTATTGAAGACCATAAGTCAAGTACTAAAGGTATTAATCTAAGACCATCCGCTAGACTTCTACACCTTTGTATCACACATTCTCTTCTTCCTAGAACCGGAAATTTTGATGCGGTATACAAAGAAAACTTTAAGGCACTATATGCCATTTATGCAAATATCAGAGTGAATTGGGTTGCGATGATATTTGACGAGATTTTGATGGTTAATAAACGCTCAAGGCCTCACTTGTTTTATAACGAGTATATTATGCGTTGCCTCATGGAATGTGGCGTAAGATCTCCTCCATCAAGAATATCAATACCAAAATGTATTGATAAAGCTTCTAAAAAGAGGATGAAGCTTCCAATTCCATATTTGAATATTATTCCTTTTGAACAATATGTCGAACAAGGACCACCTCCACCTCCACAAACTTCCACTTCTCAAGTTCCTACTCATAGGCCTGAAGATGTTGTGATTCCGCCTCCTACTTCTTCTACTAAGGATACACTTGAGCAAATCGCCCGAAATCAGTTCTTACTTGAAGCTAGGCTTAAAAGAACCGATAATAAACTCGACCGCTTAGATTCTAAACTTGATAAGCGGATCAATAAATTGAAATCTTTCTTTGGGACGATTTGGGAAGCCATCTCTTGTGCTTCGACCTCCGCACCACTTGCTCAAGACCCAGGTAAACGTCCAATGCCGCCTACATTTACATGGTCTTCCTCTGAAGAAGGTACGAGTTCGGGAGCAAGTACTCAACACATGCGAGGTCGTGGAATGTCACACATTGAGGAGGGAACTCATGACGATGATAATAACAGTGATGATGAGGAACGAGAGGAGGAAGGTGACAAGGACGAAGGAGAAGATAGTGATTCTGATTGGCCTCCACAATCACCACAATAGTCTCTACGCATCATTTCTTACGCTTTGATCTATGAACTTCTATTTCATTTGTTTTGTATTAAATATACTATCTCCTTGTGCTCGTTTGGTTTGACTTGTAACTCGTACAATATTCTATGGATTTTTAGTAGTATGGTATCTCTGTGAATTATTGTTCTCTTATGCATTATTATGAAAACCCTTTTTGTCGATGACAAAGGGGGAGAAAATGTTACTAACAAGTACTATGCAGATTATATAATTCAGGGGGAGCATATATACAGGGGGAGCAATATACAAGGAACAATACCTTTATTATGCCAGGTTGTCATCAATCAAAAAGGGGGAGAATGTTGAGTCGAAGCGTCGATGGTTATTTTGATTTATGACAAGAAGAAGCTTCTACATCGACAAAAAGAAGACAAGATGACTTCATAGGTTTGAAGTTGATTATTTAGAGTTATAAAATGTTAAAATCTATCCTCAAATAATCATACTTCTAATTGTTTGAAAATACTACTCATGAAGACATTTTTTATGCATATGACCGAAAACATGTCGACCTACAATTTTTTATAGGTCAACAGGTTTTTAAATTGTAACGGTCAAAAATAGGTCGACCTACAAAATTTTATAGGTCAACAGGTTTTTGAATTCCAACGGCTAAAAACATGTCGACCTATAAAATTCTATAGGTCAACAGGTTTTTGAATTTTGACCGTTATATTGAAAAGTCATCTTCTTTCTTCAAGAGTTGCATCCATTTTTCTTCATGAATAATCACTCCTTTTAGATGCATCTTTTCACCAACATTTGCAATCTCTCGATCTCTATAAATACATGATTTTACAATCATCCAAATCACCGAAATTTCTCTCTATTTTCTGATCTATCTTGCAATATTCTTCTCGTTCAAAAAGCACTCAAAAAGCATTCATTTTATCGGTTGAATCTCCAAGCATATTTCATACACTTGTGATTCAATTCGATATTATACTTCCTAATCTTTCTAAACATCAAATTTCATTTGAGGATAAGATTATAGGAAGGGTATACTCAATCGTTGGCTAATCAGTGTTGAAAGAAGAACACAGTCAGAAGTCAAACTCTTGTAATTGTCCTGTGTGGGTAAGCTTGTAGCCCGTGAAATCAAGTGGGTAAGCTTGTAGCCCGTGAAATCAAGTGGGTAAGCTTGTAGCCCATGAAATCAAGTGGGTAAGCTTGTAGCCCGTAAATCAAGTAGTGTTGTGAACTTGTTCCTCCGGGTGAAGAGAGGGCGTTGTTTAGTGAAAAGCCGAAGAGGAGCTTCGGGACTGGACGTAGGACGGGAGGTCCGAACCAGTATAAAAATTCTGGTGTCGTTACTTTACTTTACTCTACTTACTGCATTTATATTTGTTAGTGATATATTTCTTGTTTGCGAATTTTTACCTGTGTAGCTATTGTATAATTTAGATTATCATTTACTTCCGCATAGCCATATTATAGATCCTGCACAAGTCGGTACACATCCGACCTTTTTCAACATATTTGGCATTTGAGTCTTGAATTATTATTCCACCTGCCTTTACCTTTTGATATGCCAGAAAAACAACCTCTCTGATTGGATTGTTCATTTCTTGGATTCTTGTTTTTGTTACTAACAACATAGTTAATTGTCATGTTTGGATTTACAGCTTTCATATGTTCTATTCTTGCTTCATGAGCATGAAGAGTTGAGTACACAAATTGCATGTCTGAAATATTTCTTTTTGATGATAGTATTGCCACAATTTCCTCGTAATCATGACCTAACCCATTTAAAATGGTTAAAGCCCGTTCATCTTACCTTACTCTGTAACTGGTGGAGTTAAGTAGATTATACAGTTTTTTTACTCTGGCAAGATAGTCTCTCATATGTTCTGATTCTTCCTTTCTAATAGTACGAAGTTCTCTATTGTAGTGCATGGCTTTTACTGCTGATTGAATGCTAAAATCTCTTTCAGCAGTGGACCATATTTCGTGTGCAATGTTGCAATAAATAACTAGAGGTAGGAGACTAGTGCTGATTGATGATAAGAGCCAAGAACTTATCAATTTGTCTTGCCTAAAATAATTGGTACATTCATTGTTACTGACAATTTTATTTTCATTGTCAGCGACAAACTATGGGGGAATAAGCAGTGTACCAAAAATATAACCTTTAAAGTCATAGCCCTGTACTGCAGTCTGAACCTGCAATTTCCATAAAACATAATTGTCTTCTTCCAAATGTACCGTTATTAGCTGGCTTTGTGGACTAATAACTTTCTTGATTAGGTTATTGGCTTTTGCGGTGAGATTAGGTTGATCTAGTTGGGCTGGCAAGGTTGATCCAACATTTCCAGTTTCAGATTGAGTGTCTCTAGACTTGATGATCAAAATTCTGATTCAAGAAGCTAAAGAAACACGGAGATTGACTGAGCCTTCAAGTATTAAATTTTTCTTCAAGAAATATGATGAAAAAATTATATTGGGAGCAACCACTTTGACGAAGTAATGGCTTCATCAAGGTTAGGACGACTCTGATTTTAAACTGATTTCTCTGAAGAAAGAATTTTTTCTGAACTGGCTTTCTTAATTTCCAAAACAGTTAACTTTTGTGAAATTAATGATGCAGCAAAGAATTAAATATGATTCTCTGCACAGTACTTAATTTCCAATATGTAAACTATTATACGACTCCCAAATGATGAAATTGTATTTGATGGGAGGATTTTCGATAATCACAACTGTGTTTCTTTAAGAATTTTGATGATAAACTTTCTGGAATTTGTGGAGATAAAGGTCTGAAGCAATCAATGGATGTTGATGATCTTCACTAAATAAGGATCGAAGTTGCTGTGAAACATTAATCAACTGCTCCGACACCATGAAAGATTTTGTAATAGAAAATAGTTGTATGAATGAAACAATTAACGTTGTATTGAACTGATTGTAAAACTGAAGAGAATAGAATTGATAGTAACCGATCAGAATGATTTTACAGTGCACATATGTTGGCTTTATTTATAGCCAACATATGTAACCGGGCTAAGCCCAAGATGGGCCAAGCCCAGCAACAAAAAAGAAATACCCAATACAGGTAACATAAGAAATACAACCGACATAATAACCCTATTATCTATCCGATGTTTATTTAACATCCCTTTCTAAATGATGACGCCAAAGATGTTTGATTCACCAGGCGTAAGTCCAAAGAGTTCATTTGCTTAATTCAGTTGCGATGTTCAAGATCGAGATCATATATTTTTAACAGGCTAAATTCTTTTGTCGACATTTTCTTTATTTTCTTTTTCATCTTAACCATCCATTTATGCATAATCTACTTACTTTAATAATATGGTGGAACCCGCTCAATAATTAAATCAAGTAATATTTGCAAATTCATTTTGAGCAGTAGGATAATGGAATTGAAGTCAAGGAATTCAATGAGCACTCTATCTCTATTTGGTACTATTTAGAATTCAAAGTGAAGACACTAGCACTGAATTATTGATACCACATATAACACGTCCACGATCCTATGCAATAAAATTCAAATTAACTAATAAGTGATTAAAAAAGTTCATTATACACCCACTTAGTAGTTAGAATAATGTAAACCAGACACATAGCAATAAAATATTACAGTGTTATATATCCAAGAACATAAAAGGTATCACTAAGAAGGTCAAATTCTAGTATTAACAATAAAGCTAGATCTAACAGCAACACAACACTTCCATGTTATTCATCACATGCTTATCAAAGTTTTACCCAGAAACATACGGCTTAGTCCTGAGATGGCAAAACGGTTCAATGATATGCAACAAAAAAATAATGCAGATATGGCCTTTTAAACTACTCAAAAGAGAGGATCATGTGACTCTTGACCTAAATTCCGAGAAAAGTTAGCTTCCAACACATACACTTGCTCACTTTAGACCTAAATTACAACAAGTAGTTGCAACCTTTTTCTCACCAAACTCATCTTCTAGAAGCCCCACTCTTTCTTTCCATATCATTCATTCATTTTTATAATCTTCTTTCTACCTAACCAACCTTCCTATATATCCCCCCACCACTCCATTTCCTCCTCTAAATTGTCAAGAAACCCTTTGTATAACAAAAATAAAGAATAAATGGGGAGATCACCATGTTGTGAGAAAGCACATACAAATAAAGGAGCCTGGACAAAGGAAGAAGATGATAGATTGATTGCCCACATAAAAGCACACGGCGAGGGCTGTTGGAGATCACTTCCTAAAGCCGCCGGTCTTCTTAGATGCGGCAAGAGTTGCCGGCTTAGATGGATCAATTACCTGCGCCCTGATCTTAAAAGAGGAAACTTTACTGAAGATGAAGATGATTTGATCATTAAACTTCATAGCTTGCTTGGCAACAAGTATGTTCTCTCTGTTCTTTTAAATATATATACACTTTCTGCTTAGTTTTAACTTGAAGAGCTATATATCTTGACAGTTGTATATTTGTCAAGTTATTTAGCGTTCTAGTGTCTAAACTGAGCAAAACACCAAGAACTGCAATAATTGCCATAAATATGTCTAGTACTTATTGCTATAACTGTTGATTGGTTTTCAGTACCTTTGTAGAACAAAACCATGTAACCTTACTCATATTGATACAGAGGAAATTTTGGAAAAAAAAGAAAAGAAAAAGATGTTGCAAAATGTTTGTTAAGTCAAATATATTTCAAAATGCATAAAGCGGATTTCTCTGGGTTGTAAAACAGATTATTGTAAGCCAAGATAGACAATAACATGCATGATTTATCGTTGCAACAGATGGTCGTTGATAGCCGGAAGATTACCAGGAAGAACAGACAACGAAATCAAGAACTACTGGAACACACACATAAGAAGAAAGCTGCTTAGTCGAGGCGTGGACCCGAACACGCATCGCCCGATAGTCGAAGGCGTTTCTTCGAACATAACCACCATTTCGTTTGAGAAAACACAAGAAGATAAAAGCAGCAGCGAAGAATCCTTCTCTTACTCGAATCCACATTATCAGATCCCAGATCTCAATTTGGAGCTTCGAATAAGCCCACCCTTCCAACCGCATTTTGAGCCCGTTAAAACTGAAATAGGACTTGGTAGCAACCATGTCGGCGAGAGTTTTCTTGGATTCAAGAAAGGAGTGCTAGACTATAGAACAATTTGAACATTTGAAGTTACATATGTCCAAATCTTCATTTTGTAATATAAGTTTGTATTACTTCACTTGTAAGTAGTAATTTACACCAGAAAAGTTGTTTCACCTCTTGTTAATTACCTTATTTTGCTGTTGATTCATGTTATAATTTAGCTGTTTTCAAGCTGATGAACATACATACTAAAGTTTTTATTATAAGTTGTTGAGTGAGATACATAGAAAAAGACAAGAAGATAGATTGTGATGAATAATGGAGGAGTTTGTTTTGGTAGGTTTCAGATATTGTTGGTGTGTATAAAAAATTAAAAAGTTTATGGTTGTGGTCCTTTAGTATTCAATTGGACCGAATTTAGATAAGAAGATAGATATTGTGAAGTGCAAGCAACTTGATAAATGACATTTTGTGAGAATCACATCCTCAAATTTGATCAACAATTTGCAAGTATGAATATGAAATTTAATGCTATGATCATTTCCATTTTCTCCATTATTTTGAATCAAATTAAACAACATAAAAATGACTTGCTAAGAGCTTGCAATGTGCATACGCTAAGATCAACTACATATGTGGTGCTAGCGGATATGACGTGCACTAGAGAGGGTCGGTTTCCTTTCTGAACAAATCCATAAAAAAAAACTCAGCAGATTCGAAACATCAATTTAATGATATGATGTATGGTTGAAATTTAGTTGAGCACATGAATATGAAATTTAAATGTCTTTTGATAGTGTTTGATTTGAGCTTATAAAAGGTTTCTAACAAAAAAGTTAGAGCATATCTATATGTATGGTCTGAGCTGGATTCCCCACCTCATGATAATAGCATAATAGTAATATGTCACTGCAGCCTAGGAGAAGAATTTATATTGGCCAATAAAATTAAAAAAGATAGAAAAATCTTGACAACATATAGTAGTCAAAAGAATTATTTACATTATTTCAATGCTTGCATTATGTGATGTGTTTATTTATGTCGCAGCTTATCCATACATAAAGTAAGAAAGCGGAATCGGGGAATAACGTGAACAGAGTCAGTTTTGGAGGTGGATCAGAATTTAGTTTCAAATTTGTATAAATTGGATTCAACGAACCATGATTTAATTAACCGGTCAGCTTGACCATAATTCATTTCACGGAAACTAGTTTAGTTTAAATAAATAAAATCTTATAGGCTTAAAACTTTCTTAACTAAAGCTCTCCAAGATATGATGTTCAGCTTTTTAAAGGTATCTCTTCAGGATTAACACAACGACCATTCAGTCCTGCTCATTTAAGATCGAAAGGCATGGAGATATGGGGTAGCTTTCACCCAAATTTGAATGCATTTGCATAATATTTACTTGATAAATGTTTAGAAGATAATTTCATTCATGAGTGAAGGATGATTTTCTTAAGTTTTCTTAGGTATATGTGGAATGAAATTTAATTTTTGAATATTTACTCTTAAACTGATGAAGCTAATAAATAAGCATATCCAAGAAATGCTTATAGAATGTCAAATATCATAAAGAGGAGAAGATACCCGTTTTAGATTTAAAAGAACTTTGAATACAGTTCTCTAACAAAAACCCACTAGCTCTAAGAATGCTTAATGAAGAAGGATGCAACAATATTAGGCAAAAAGAAACTTTCATAATAAATGTCAATGTATTTTGACTAAATTAACCGTATTCAATGTATTTTGACTAAATTAACCGTAGTTTTGAATACCGAACCGAGAGTCTAAACGTGATAGCTCATGGTTAAGGATTTTGAAAGTCGAACTATTAGAACTACGCAATTGTGCATTTTGTTTTGAATAAATAAATGATTTCACAAAAAGTGGTATATAATATACAAAATTATGTAAATATGTACGGTACCAAATATTATATTATGTACTATACTAAATCATATTACTAAAGATGTATGAAGCAATGTCAAATTGACACATTTAAACCATAATGCGCGCGCGCGCACAAACACACACACACACACACACACACACACACACACACATATATATATATATATTGAAAATTGGTACTCTTTATTGCTAATACTAAAAGAAAACCTTCTTTATATGCTTTGTCAAAACCTTGTAATCCCCATAACCTAGATGGGTGCCTTACAGGGAAAATGAGTACATATAAATTCGGTTGATACAATGCTAATATAAACCAAAAGCAAAGAATCCAAAATACAAAGCTGAAAAAGAAATCAGAAAGAAACACTTCTATCGGCCCAAACATACGGCCCAAACCAAACTAAATCAAAACAACAAAGCCCAAATGAACATCACAATCATCTTCTACCTTGTGTCCACTAAATCGATTCCCTAGATATTCAAAATTTGAAAATTTCTCATACTCCGTTTAGATTTACTCCCATTATTTCGGACCAGAAATTGAATCTCCCTTACAATCTGAGAAAGTTTAGTCATTACATTGGTTCTTCAATTTCTGAAAATTCTTTCGTTTCTTTCTTTCTAGATGAAATATATTGCTGAAGTAATAGCTCCACAAGTAATGTCTCTGATTTGATCTTTGGTTTTGAAAGAATTATCAATGTTCCTCAATTCATTCCTTAACTGCAAATGCATCGTCAAAGGAATAGCAAGCTTTTGCTTTAAAGATAACCATATGAAAGATGAATAATCACACTGGCAAAAAACATGCTCAATCGATTCTGGATGGACTTCACAAAGTGGACATAAGGTATTTGAGATATTTCCAAATCAAAAAATTCTATCTTTTGTGTTTAATCTTCCCAAACATGCCAAGTAAGTAATAAAGGACATTTTCCTACTATTTTTATTATGCCATATTACTGAAAAAGCAGGATCGATTTCATCATGTATTCTCACTGAATTCCATGCTTTATGATATGAAAAATTACCTCCAGAACACCACTCATATTTATCCTCTCTGAGATTAGACTGAATTTGAATAGAACTAATTTCTTCAGTTAGCTCTCTGGTTGCTTGATGTATAAGAGGATTAATTTCTTCATCACACATAATAGAACTGACTTTCTGATTTGTATTACCTATCAGATGCAATCTATCATATCCAAGAATATCCACCAAACACTGACAGTTTATCCATGGATCATGCCATAAAAAAGTATCATTCGCATTTGCAATAATTCTATTAAAGAACTGCTTTGAATGAGATCTTAATCTAAGCATAGATTTCCATGTAGATGAAGAGTTATTATCTTTTGTCGTCAACTAAAAAATTTTACCTTTGACATATTTGTTCTTCATCCATTTACTCCATAAAGAATTTTCAGACAAGAATTTCCACAAGAGTTTAACACATGCAGCTTTTTTTAAATCTGAGAAATTTTTTAGCCCTATACCCCCTTTCTTTTTAGGTTTACATAATGAATTCCATGCTACTTTATGCATGATCCACCCCAAAAAAAATCAGAGCAGAGTGATTGTAGTTTATCTAGCGTGAACTTAGAAATTTGATAAATGAATAACCAGTAGAGAATGATAGGATTCAAAACCCCATTTATCAGTTCAGCTCTACCAGCATAAGACAACAGTTTAGTTTCCCAACCCAGTATTTTAGCATGTACTCTCTAAATCAAAGCTTTGCATTCTGAATAATGCAAATAATTTGATGATAGAGGAACACCTAAATACTTGATAGGAAGAGATCCTCCCTCAAAACCCATAATATCCAAAACTTCCTGTGCATTTGATACTGAACCGCTAAAGAAAAAAAATCTTTGTTTTATCTGCATTTACTTTTAGACCTGCACAATCTTTTAGCTGTTGAAAAATATGAATCAAAGTGGTTGCATTCTATCTAGAACTTTTCCCAAAAATCATTAAATCATCTACATAAAGTAGGTGAGAGATAATTGGTAGAACTGAGCTCCTTGGCTGAAAAGTTTTATTTGAAACTGCTTCATCCATTTGACAAGTGAAAAACTATATTGCTAAAGCAAAGAGATAGGGAGATAAGGGATCTCCTTGTATGATGCCTCTTGTTGATGTAATAAACCCTTTAGGTATTCCTTGAATTGAGATAGAAAAGGTAGTCGTAGACATACATTCATAGATCAAGCTTATAAAATGATTAGGAAAATTCATTAATGACATTAATTGACAAATGAATTTCCTATTTATACTATCATAAGCTTTTTGCAAATCCACCTATACACACATTTGTTCCATACCTTTCTTCTTAAAATCCCTTAACATTTCATGTGCAAATAGGATATTATCACCAATGTACCTATCCCTAAAAAAATGCACTTTGATTCTCTGAAATTAAATGAGGTAAAAAGGGTTTTAACCTGTTGCATAGAACCTTAGCAAAAACTTTATAATATACAATGCAACAAGAAATTGGCCTATAGTGGGAAATCTCTGTAGGTCTGTCTTTCTTTGGAATAAGAGTTATAAAAGTGTGGTTGATGGATTTTGGTAATTTTCTAGACCTAAAAATATCTTGAATAGCCTCTAGCAAATCCTGCTTTATCAAATCCCAATGCAGTTTCATAAATTTTGAATTTATCCCATCTGGTCCTGGGCTTGTATCATCTTGAATTGAAAACAAAGCTTCTCTGATTTCATTTATAGATATTTCAGATAAAAGAAAATTCTGACCTTGGTCATTTATAGTGCTGATGGGTTGAAAATTGAAATTAGGAACATTTGAAGGATCATTAAATAATTCTAAGAAGTATTTGATGGCCTCATTTTCTATTTCTTCAGCTTTGAACATTAAATCCCCATTTTGATCAATAAGAGCTCGAATATGATTGAAGTATCTTCTATTGGACATACAAGAATAATTTTTTTTTGAATTAGTATCACCTTAATGTAGCCATGAAACCTTTGCCTACTGTTTGAAACCTTCAAAGTAAATTTTCTGCAGGTTTTGATAATCTTGTTTGGCTAGAAGATAATTACCATATACCATAGTATCCTCTGGATTCAGATCTGCAGCTTGTTCCATACTATTAAGATGCTATTCTTCTGAAATAAGGTTTGCATTATTTCTATCTCTGATTTTATTCCAAAGCTTAAGTTCTGCTTTACATCTCTTTGGCTTGTAAAGAAATTTATAACTTTGAAAACCCCATATAGAAACATTTAAACCTTTTTCAACTGCACTCATATAGCCAGGAAAATTTGGCCAATCATTCTTGAATCTGAAGGGAAACCCTTTAGTTTTAGGAGTGGGATAAGATCCAATAAGATAGGATTATGATCACTAGAGTGTTGTGACAGAGATAAAGCCATCATATTAAGGAAATGTTTTAAACAGAAATTATTGACTAGCACCTTATCTATGTGACTTGCAATTCCTATTCTACGCCAAGTAAAAAAGAAATCCAAGAGGCTTTAATTCTGTTAAAGATGCTTGCAAAATGAATTTTTGAAATTCCCTTATATATTGATAAGGAAATGAACGACCCCCTCTTTCATCCTTAGGAGATAAGGCATTGTTGAAATCACCCAAAAGAATCCATGCAGAATTAAACAATCCAGAATCATTGATAAGAAGTTTTAAAAATTCAAACTTTCCATGAAAATGTTTCTTGCATAAACCAAAGAAAAAATCATTGTGAAACCCCCTTTATTTGAAGCAGAAACAGTAATATGTTGAAAAGAAGATGCTAAAGGCACAATATCCCAAACATTTGAATCCCATATCACAAGTATTCTACCATTAATAGTATCTGAATTATTAGTCAAATGTTTCCATGAACTAGGAAGTAAAGCAAGAAAAAGTTTCAAATTAGAACCAGACAACTTATTTTCAACTAAACCAACAATAGTTGGCTTAGCTTGATGAAGGAGTTTGAGCACCTCTTTCATACAAGAAAGAGTGTTCATTCCCCTTACATTCCAGGATAAGGTTGTCATTTAATAGTAGAAGAACTCCTTGTCATTATTTTAGCAGGAATTATGTGAGGGAAATTATTTGAACTTGAAGTAGAGGATTTTGTACTTTGCATGTAACTTGCATTTTTGTCAACAAAGTTAGAAAAATCAACTTGTTTTCCTTTGTCAGGTTCTTTTGGATGATCATTCTTCTCTATTGCATCAACCACATGATTCAAACCATCTGGAAGTATATCGACAGGAAGTTTTGGATTGAGGAAATCTAAATCATCCACTTGATTGACTAGAGAATTATTTAACTGATTATGTTCCGACAGAGAGCTATCAGCATTTTCAATTATAGTTTCATCCTCTATTTCATTTTGCTTCCATGAAGGATCAAGAGAGACATCATGCTCATCATCATAGTGCCTAAACAGATTACATTTCAAGCATTTTACAGGAACAAGTTCATATTCTACAGATATTTCTAGTTTTTGTCCATTATGCAATACAATAGGAATCATAGTTTTCAACTTTGTTTGAGTATCAATAGAGATCAAAACCCTTGCATATTTTGTAAAACTTTTTTCAGCAGTATTCAAGTCAATAAGCACTTGTTTAGAAATGAAACTAGCAATCATTTGTATAACATTTTTTGTCCATAATTCCATGGGAGGACCATGAAATCTTACCCAGATTTGTACAATATCACTCTGCTTTTAGAAACCTCGTATCCTGGAAACCATTCATCCACCAAAAGTAATCGACCGAAATAAGAATATGTAGATCCTTCTAATATTCGAGAGAAATCCTCTAGAGATTCAACTGAACTACAAAATTATACCGAGAAGTAATATGCACATTAAAACCACTCTGAGGTTTCCAAACTTTTTGAATATTGTCCTTTAGTTTCATAATCGATAGCTTGAAATTAATTGGCACTAAAGCAATTACATGAACCCAAGCTTGATTTGATTCATTAAAAGTTTGCTTAGGGATAAAGACGAACTCAGATCCAAGTTTAACATATTCGAGCTTTCGATCAATAGATCCTGATGAAGATGGATTAGATTGCAGAGGAAATGTAGGATTAGATTGAGGAAGAGGTTAGATCTGAGACCGATGTTGATGGAGGTTTAGATTTTAAGGATTGAAAAGTAGATCGTGGATGAGGAAAATGCAATGTATTATCCGCCATAAAAGGAAGAAAACCGTTAGAAATATATATATATATATTTATATATATATATATATATATATATATATATATATATATATATGGCAAGCGTTCAGTTGCACCCCAAAAATGGAGCACCTCAAATGACCCATGATTTCCACCTCTCATTTATATTAAAGAAAGTGAGTGGGGGGTGAGAGAATGAGTGGAAGGTGAGAGAAGGGAAATGTATGGTGGAAAAGTGGTAGGCTATTGGGGTGCTCCACTGTTTGAGGTGCTATTGAACCTGCCTCAATATATATATATATATATATATATATATATATATATATTGCGAGTAGTGTATTGTAACTAAAAAGGATACCATGGGAACAATAACGTTAACATGATATTGTTTGTGATGGTCAGAGTAGAAAACAGTACAATTGCAAAACAAAAAGGTAATAACTTAATCATCTAAAAAAATATGAGAATAAGAAATATAAGAACTTAGTTTGTATTGTTCATTTTTTGGGAATCGTGGTTTTCAAGGGTAAGGCTCAAAGGTTTTTTTTTTCAAGGTTACAAGATTAAACCATGGTTCATGCATGCGCAAGTTATTTCACTTTAAGGATCGTGACAGTGACGTCCCACCTTGAGGCCCCCACTAACAAATAATATTATTAAATAAACTTGTCTGCTAGTGTAAAGAATAGGACTAGTTAGGAGTGACCATCCATGAGTCTTGTATTAAACAACTATCGAATACATCAATTTAGTGCTTATTTTTTCTTCCTTACCTCTTATGGACATACCCAATTCTAGCTTAATACAATGCTACAATGACTAATGGATCTATCAAGAGCAAAATATAACAACAACAGATAATACAGACCATAGAACAACAGACGCTACTATATACGAGTACATAAAGAGTATAGTTCATAAGTGATACATAAGTAAGTGGTTATACAAACAGCTTATATACAACAAGTCCCCAAATAAAAGAATATGTACATATCAGAGTGACACATCAAACTACTAGAAGTCTACACAAATATGTCCATGCACCAAACGACGATTAGGTTGAACAAAACAGAAGAAGACCAAGAAAATATCAGCATTAGAAACTAATCTGAAACAACTTAGTCTGACCTGAGTACATAAAATATACGGGTCAGTCCAATTTAAACTAGATAATTAGATCATGGTAGGCGCAATATAAAGACACATATATGAGAATTCCTTTCTACCAAAAAGGAATTCTATAAACTCGAATCAACATGTGGTACATGAGGTCACTATAACTAACATATAATAGCCTCATGTACTAGGTAATGCAAAAAGTATAATTTTTTCCTTCAAAAACATGTCGCTTTAGCTCTAAAGCTAAGCTATATAAATAAAATCCTAAACATGTAGAAACAACAAGATGGAAACCAACACAACATCAACATATAGAACTTGTTCAAGAGTTCAAAGCAACATAAATGCAATCACTATTTATAATCAATATTTTAGTTCTAAGGCTATGTAAAATAAAATCAACATTAATAATGGTGAAAACATTAAATTTAGATGAATTTTTGAAATCAAAAAGAAATCTAGAATAATATAAAAGTGTATGGATCCACATCAATGGCGACAAGCCGAAGTCACGCCGCATGTACATCAATAACAGATGGCCGAAACCTGCCAAGTACTACTTAGTAGGAGATCCAGCAGGCTCAATTAGGACCCAATAGACCAATAATTTGGTTAAGAGACCTAACAACCCAATAAATTGATTAAAGATTTGTTGACGTCAAAGTTGGTCACTAGTGACGGTCAACCCCCAATCGTGCGTTGAACACATGAATAACAATCAAAGATTACGGTATAGTAAGTAGAAAGAGACACACAAGACTTTTTATAGTGGTTCGTCAAGAGATGGTGCCTACATCCACTTTATATATTGATTTGCTTTTGATTACAAGTACAATATATTTTCTTTTTGTAAGAAAGTAGGGGATGAACACAAGGTGACTGTGTTGTAGATAAAGAGTTGGTTATTGTTGGAGTTAGTCGTAAAATATGAGCTTGAGAGGGAAAGCTACGCCCGAAGGTCCTTTTTTCCATTCTTGGTAGGGAGGTACTTATAGATGAAGAGGTGGACTGATTGAGGTGCAATGTGGCTTGCCTTTTCTGCGGAGCTCGAACACATGGAGCTCAGTCATTTGAAATAGTTGCAGCAGTGGGACCCAGTTTACTGCTAATTAATAGTATCCTCGAGAATTATTGCTTGCGTGGCATTCAAAATGAGGTGTATCAGAAGTAGAGCTTTGGCTGGAAGTGGTTAACCGCCTTTAGTGCCTTGAAATTCGAGCTAAGCAATGAATAATTCATTTGGATATTTCCACGTAGATCCAAAGATATATGATCAATCCGATCTTTAAGATTGACTCTGTCGGTCTGGGGTAGCGATTATGTCGGGGCAAGAGATGCCGCTGCTCGAGGGAAACTTGCTCGGGCCAAGTTTTAGTCGGGCTTTCCAAAGCAGGGATCGACCGCTGGGATCGGTCGGCGAGTCTTTTGACGTTGGGCGTTTGATCCATTGAACCGTGACATCTTTTTCCAAAAAGTGGCTCAACACTTTGCCCCTCAGAATACATCCTTCTTGATAAAGGAAGTATGTTCTAGATATTGCATCGGAGTTCAATGTGCTAGCAGCTATGGTTGCGTCGAACCATAATAAGGCCAGAAATTCGACGATCAAATGGTTGTATTAATGCTAGAAAACCAGCGATCGGTGTAGATCGTATTAAGGCCAGAAAACCGACAACCATCGAGGATCGTATTAAGGCCGAGAATGCTGTGAAAGTAGTCGACAACTTCGGTCGTAAGATCCAGTACCTACAGAGATTGTAGAGACCATTCTCGGTTTAGAGATGGCTTTGGTCTTGATCGGGCGAGTATTAACTATACTCGGATTTAAAGAGTTGGTGAGAAGTAGTAACACTTGGCTTAGAGGGGTGGTGAGGATTATCCATACTCGGCTTATGACAGTTGCGAGTATTATCCATACTCGGCTTATGGAGATGGCGAGTATTATCCATACTCGGCTTATGGAGATGGCGAGTATTATCCATACTCGGCTTACGGAGGTTGCGAGTATTATCCATACTCGGCTTATGGAAAGTGTTAATTATGCTTGGCTTATATGATTTTATCCGTACTCGGCTGATGGAGTCGGACATATGCAGTGAGGGGTAAGTGAGACTTAAGTGGCTGTCGCACTTCTGTCGAGAACTTGTAAAGTTTTGGCTGGTGGCGAGTGCACCCGACATAGGGAAGAGGCGAGTATCTTCCATACTCGGCTTAGAGAAATCTGACCATACTCGGCTTAGAGAAATTTGACCATACTCGACTTGAGAGTAAGATTAGATATGGTGGCAGGCTTTGACCATGTCTTACAAACGGTGGCTTAGCACTGACCATATTCAGGTCGGCGAGCATCGATCATGCTTGGCCTAAATCATTCAAACATAATCCAAGTTTGCAAAAGAAAGTTTATTGCTGCTAAAGAGCTATTACAAGGAAATGAAAATAAGTTCTAGATGGGTGATAACTGAATCCAGAGCACGCCTAGGAGATAAATCCTAACCCCATACGTGTGTACTTCATCATACCCATTTTATTGAAAGAAACAACCATTTAATTGAAAGAAACAAAAATACATTCGAAAGAAGAAATCTAGATCTTATTAATTGATGATGATGTCGCGATTGTTGGGCTTAGGATCCTTTCCATTTCTAGGAGCTCAAGGACCGGCCTGAGGAGCTTGGGCAGAAGATTGCGGCGGCAAGGCTTGTGCAGATTTCTTGACAAACTCGGGCAATTCCCCCAACCCGATCCTATCTGCGATAAGATCGCGTAAGTGCCTGCATTCACTGGTGCTATGACCGGCAATGTTAAGAAACATGTAGTGTTTCCCAGAGTCGAACTCTTTTTGGGTAGGCTCTCTTCAAGGAGGTTTCGGGAATGGCAGAGATCCTCCTACATCAAGGTAGATGTCGAGCAGGATGGAATTGAGCTAGGCTTTGGGAAAGGCAGAGATCCTCGTACATCCATTAGATGTCGAGCAGGGAGGAATTGAGCTTGGTGTATTGATCATACTTGTTCTCTCTCTCTCTCTGGAGTCGTACGTTGCATTCATTCTTTTCTAAGGCCTTTTCTCTTCCTTTATTCTAGCCATTGGTGTTAGATGGACCTCCATCTTTGGCAGCAAGTACCTCAAGGCATTCCATCTCAATGCTGGCATCTTCTTGTCGGAGGAACCGCTCGGCCTCGGCATAGAAATCATCAATGTCTTTGGGAGGATCTCTGGTTAAAGAGATCCTAAATTCTAATTGATTCTGAACACCTGCAATAGCAGCCATAAGCACCATCTATGGGTCGGGTCGATCGACTTATGCTACGGCCGTGTTGAATCTTTCTAGGATGGACCGGAGGGTTTCACTGGGTCGTTGCTTAATGGAGGTTAGGAACATGACACTCTTCGGTCGAGAGATGTGAACTCTGAACTTTTCGATAAAGCGAGTGACCAACATGTTCCAGCTATTGATCGACTCAGCTGTTAGCTGCCGGAACCACATGTTGGCTATGTCAGTGAGGAATAAAGGGAAGCACTTGGCCATGACATTGGTCAATGCAGAGAGTACTTCCATATGGCACATGTACCGCATGAGATGAATGGTCGGGTTGGTCTGGCCGTTGTAAGGCTCTATGGCCGGGAACTTGAAGTCCGGAGGATTGCGAGAATTCCCGATTTCCTTGGTGAAGGGGCTGCGGTGGATATCATCTATATCCTATTGAGAAGAAGTTCCCCAGATGAAGCGTCTGATAATGCTTGCAAGCTAGGTTCTATCTCTGAGGAGTCACTACCATCAATCCAGCTTTGCATTTGGAAGAATTCTTGTACTTGGGTCCACCGAAAGCATGCTCGGAAAGGTGGTCGTTGGCTGGGCTCTACCTCCGAGAGTTGAGTGAAAGTGAGGGCGAGGGTCCATCGCAGATTCGGTGCCTGGTTCAGCCGCTGTGGGGATTTCCCGATCTTCATTGGACTGAACCATACCTGCTCCTACTTGGTTAGTCCGAGTTTGGCTAGCAGTAGGCCGACCCAGCGTAGCATGTGATGTTCGGGGCTCTTCGGTGCCCCCGCTCGAAGCAATGTTAGAAGAGTTTATAGTAGAGTTTTCCTCCACCATGCTGGGAACCAGTATGGTAGATTGATATTCCTAGTTCGAAGGGAAGGCTCCACCAGCTCTTCGTTGGAGGGGAGGAGGCATAAGATGAGTCTGTGTTAATATGTCGGGTTGTAATCGGAATAGCACTGATCTCAGTCGACCTAGCTGTTGTTCGGTCAATCCAAAGAGTTGAGTTGTTTCCTGGAGTGGAGGCAAAATGGTCGAATGGCATAGATCTTGATCGTGTACCTCTTGTGAATCTGCAGCTGCGACTGTGTTGGTTGCTGGAAGTGAGGCTTCTGGCAGTGGTCGATCGAGGAGCGAAGTCGAGCCAGGAGGAAGCAAAGGTATGGCCTGATCCGCAGCTTGTATTTGTGCAGTCCAAAGATCAATTGTTGCCATGTCTTCGCCCGGTGGAGGAATTTATGTTGAACCGTTAGATCCCTTTTCCATCCGAGCGAGGAAGTTATTCATCAACTATTGTTGCTCTTCGAGGCGTTTACCCTGAGATGTCATCTAGCCCCTGAATTCAGCCATAATCTTGTCCATGTCGCCCCGGGTAAGATATCGGGACACGTCTTCATGAGAGGAGGCTTCCTGACTTGATTATGCAGCGTTTGTTTCAGATGTATCAGTGTTTATGGGACGGGAAGATGTTGCATCCTTCTTCCGCTTGTTTGCCATTGATCCGAAATTGCTAAACGCTGTAGGGTATGTCGGTGCATGGCCCCCTTCCTGGCACGCCAAAGTGTTGACGTCAAAAGTTGGTTACTAGTGACGGTCAACCCCCAATTGTGTGTTGAACAGATGAATAACAATATTAGATTTTAGTAAAGTAAGTAAAACAGGAGAAACACAAGACTTTTTATAGCGGCTCGGCAAGAGATGGTGCCTACGTCCACTTTATATATTGATTTGCTTTTGATTACAAGTACAATATATTTCTTTTTGTAAGAAAGTGGGGGATGAACACAAGGTGACTGTGTTGTAGAGAAAGAGTCGACTATTGTTGGAGTTAGCCGTAGAATATGAGCTTGAGATAGAAAGCTCCGCCTAGAAGTCCTTTTTTCCATTCTTGATAGGGAGGTATTTATAGATGAAGAGGTGAGCTGATTGAGGTGCAACGTGGCCTGCCTTTTCTGCGGATCTCGGACACGTGGAGCTCGGTCATTTGAAATAGTTGTGGCGATGGGACCTGGTCTACTACTGATTAATAGTATCCTCGAGAATTGTGGCTTGTGTGGCAATCGATATGAGTGTATCAGAAGTAGAGCTTTGGCCGGAAGTGGTTGACCGCCTTTAATGCCTTGAGATTCGGGCTAAGCAATGAATAATTCATTTGGATATTTCCATGTAGATCCGAAGATATCTGATCTATCCGATCTTTAAGATCGACTTGGTCGGTCTGGGAGAGCGATTATGTCAGGGCATGAGATGCCGATGCTCGAGGGAAACTGGCTCGGGCCAAGATTTATTCGGGCTTTCTGAAGCAGGGATCGACCGCTAGGGTCGGTCGGCGAGTCGTTTGACATTGGGCTTCGATCCGTTGAACCGTGACATCTTTTGCCAAAAAATGGGTCAACAAAATCCAATAGCCTCAAATAGGACTCAATAACCAAACGAATAGATTATGAGATCCTACAGCCTCAAGTACTGGTGATAAAAACAATAGAACATGTTACAGACTTCTAAATTGCAATCTGAATAGTGGCAATAGTGCATCCAAGATCACACGTTCCCACTTAATGGTTTACTACAAGCCATTCAACTTCAAAGTAAAGAAGCTTCAATCAAACAAGTCTGAAATTAACTGATATAGCAAACTTACGTGTCTTCCCATGTTGCTTATTATATCGTTTAAATCACTTTCTCGTTCCCCTAAAGTGTGTGAAAACATGTTGCTTTATGTAGAAAATACTTTGTTCGAGGAAACGAGTTTTTTAAATGACTTGGGAAATCATTGGGAAATTGTTTCTTCGAGAATCTCTTCATAATAAAAAAATAATTGTATATTTAATAGCTTCGGGAAAATTACAATTTTATAAAACTACTTAGGAAAAACATTTATATCAAATTGATAATTTTATATATCGAAAATCCTTTTGAAAATGATTTTATAAACACGTGCATACTATCAGCAAAATAATGAAATTGTTCAGGAAACTGCCACCCAACATTCATATGAAATCTCATCAATCTAAAGTATAGATTTGTGATAATGTTTGCTTCCCATTGTAGGATTTAACCCATTAAAAATACCAAATATTGCTTTAGGAATCATTCAACAGATGTAGGAATTCATTCAGAAAAATTACCAAAACTTGGAAAAATACCCCACATCCAAAACAATATTGCAGTCAACCCATCTTCTCTTTAGGTTAACCATAAGGTCGACCTATCGATTGATTGACAAAAGGGTTGAGGTCGACCTCTACTCGGGAATTAAAACTAGAGCATTTCCTTCTTCGGTTCAAAGTATGAGCAGGTATTTCAACATGTTACAGAGTTTATATTGACCAAAAATTCTACATCCATAAAGTATAACATAAAGGCTATGAGTGGAAGAGATGAAACACAAATCTGGCAAGAAATAAGAAATACATGAATACAAAAATAAATATATAATAAGAATTCACTATAAACACCTAAAATCAATTTTTGTGTTTAAGTAATGAATTTATTCATAGGAACATAATGTAAACTTCAGTAAAACACATTAATGTAAAATTTAAGCTAGAAAGCGAGATATACTCACTTTTTTGGGCAATATTGCAACTTATATTTGAGATTTACCACAAAGTTGAAGCTTTTTTCCTGAGGAAGGTCTCATTGCAGGCACAAGCAAAAAGAATAAAGTTTTTTGGTAATAAAAATTCTTAAAACAATGAAATAAATCCATAGTTCATTGTAGACCAATGTAAATTTAGCTAGAAAGCTTTTTTCACACTTTTGTTTTGAATTTACTTGGGTTTTGTTAATTTGAGAAGGGGGTTTGAGAAGAGAGTGTAAGTTTTCCTTCCCCTTTAAATTTTTTAACAGAAAGAAAATGATTGGGATAAAAAAGATACATACAGTTTTTGTTTTCCATATCTTTCTTCTGCTAATAATAGTATATTCTGGCTTAATTTTAGCATATTTAGGCTTAGATTGATTAAATTAGGCTAAAATTGTTTATGTAACAACAATTAGTACATGTTTAACATAAATACGCATTCTCTCATCTGGTTAATTTATTCTAGCATACAAAAGTTTTGCAACTTAACTTGTTTAAACTTGCAAAAACGGTCACAAAAATGTATAGAGTTATTTCAAAAGATTAAACATAAATTTTCATTACAACAAAACATAATATACATTCCTAATAAAAAGTATATTTCACATTTCTATTTTTTAGATCCTAAAATTTTCATTACAACAAAACATAATTTACATTTTTAATAAAATGTATATTTCACTGTCCTACAATTTCAACGTCCAATTTCAATCAATATTTCACTTGCTATATTTTATTTGCTTGTTTAATTTAAAAATACTCTTTTACAGTAATATGTATATCATTTACAATAATTTACAAAATCATTGTATTTTGGCAAATAACATCCTTTAACATATGTTTTGACTTCAAACTCTCACATTATATATTTTTCAAACTTTATTTTCTTTATATTTCTTCAACGAGCGCATGTTGAATTTTATTTTCTTATCTCATTGTTTGAATTCAGCTTGTCCTTATATCGACTCAACAACACATAGAATCCTAGAAAAGCTTTGTTTATGCAACTTAACTAATTATATGAATTTTCCCCTTTTGAGTTCGCATTCTATTTTAATTTACAAACCTCCTTAAAATCTGTTTACCAAAGTAATTAAAACTAGGGTTGTTACAGTGACCCTTCAGTTTTCAAGGTTAACCGCGAGCGACTAGGGCTGGGTGGGTCTTTAAAATGCTAGAATCAACACATAAGGAAATGTGGATACAACCTAATCTAAAGAATGGATTACTCTTCAACTCCAAAAATTTGGGTTGAAACCTCATAAAACTAATACGTTTTTATTTTTACTAACTCCAATTAACAAAATACATATGCACCTTTAATGGTCATGAACTCATACTGCATACTTATGAATGCGCTTATAAACCTAAATCTATCATAATGGGCGATCCACCTTTTCGTCTAAGTAGATAAGCCTATCAACTATATTCCTTGCACCATCACATACAACTATAAAATCAATAAGAGAAATCAATTGTAACAACCCGAATTCCGGAATTCTGTTATTTTTTTTTTTTTGAAAATTCTAATCTGTCGCAACCCACGTTGGTTTGTCTAGTATCCTGTAGAAAAGACATAGATAATAAACATATCAGAGCTTAGAAAACATCTCATAGCGGAATGAAATAAAATATAATATAATCAAATATAGCCTTATCCAGATAACAATATTGCCTAACCAGTATCCAAAGCTATCATATCTATGCCTTTAATCTAACATGCGAGTACGTTATGAGGAGAGGATCAGAACACTAGTTTTGGTGACTGGATTTAAACAACAATTTTTGGATAACCCAACATATACCGTTCAATTACATTTTCTTATTTATTAGTTTACTTGGGTTAACAACACTCAAGGCTTACACACACGTTGTACCCATCTACTTCCCAGTGGATTAACCTAATACAGTATATATGTAGCTACCCCCAACATTAAGATACACCTCATGGTATCCTACTTGCACGGTCTCCGCCGTAACGCCACAGAAATATACATAGTCCCTCATCCTATGCCAGAACGATGTATGGATCTCTGTATAACAAAGCTATGTTCTGCATAAAACCGCCATCGCCATGCTACATAAGAGTACGGACTACCACCTCCGATCGAATCAGATTCCATAATAGAGTAATGCCCTAGAGTCTACAATACACGACCTAGAGAAGAAACACATGTATCTAGACACTCTTATGTAGGTATCATCAATCGTACGTGATGCCTTAACCTTTATGATATACCATCTGGAAACGGTATGCATGCGGCTGCATGTATTATCTACTGTGCACCGAGTTCCGTAACAGGGCTATATCAGAAACACGGAACTCGGTCGGGAGCCTTTTCAAATATCTGTATACACAGATGCTATGGTCTACATTTTCACGGTGGCTATGGTCCCACCAGACCCCTCCCTTAACTAGTGAAAGACAAACATATGAGAGCTAGTGATGTGGCCCAGAAAAACAACAAACAACCTCCTGATTAGCCCGTCCCGCAATCAAAGCCTTGATAGTGAAAGGTCGATGATCTGTAGGTTTAGCTCCCTGTCTTTCTACGTCACGCACCACGCTAACTGTCGATGACTGGTACCCGACGATTACTATCAATCAGATGGTTAGACCTGCCTAAAGCAAACAAACGAGATGGTCGTAACCCGCCTAGTCACAAGGCAACAAGATCATAAAATCACCTATGCCACCCTACAACCTTCGGACTGCCCCCTATCGTTGCAGTCAAGGTATACTCACTGGGTAGTAACGCGCAGACCCAACCTTCGCGAGCACAGCCTGAACGCTGTCACCGCACAGAGGACTACCAGGAGTACCCTCCACGTCCTAGGAAGCCGCGTGCTTCCCTTTCCAGTCTTTCGGAGCTCGCAGAATATCAGCAGAACAACAGGCAGAACATGCAGAATAATCAGATAGACGTGTTCTCTGTGACGGCCCGCCCCGCACCAACCGACACTTACTCCAAAGGTACGTTGTACACATGTCCAGTTAGCACGGGACGGTCGTCAGAGGAAAAGAAAGAAGACGAAGAAGCAACAAAGAACCTGTAATATGTCTCACAGCGCATGGAATAAAATATAATCATAACATATACTTGACACAAACAGGCGAGACAGTGCATAACCTGAAAACAACTATCATAGCAGCGGAAAATCCAAATACAGCTTATGTTCCACATCATTTAATTATTCAACTTTTCAAACTGTCTCTAAAAGCAAAAGCAAGATAAGGGAGGTACACTACTAATGCCCAAGTAGTGACCACCAAAGACACAGGGAGAATATCTATATATATCATACGTGGAAGCCTCCTGCTCGCCTCCAGATCAGCTACTCGTGCATCACCAGATAACCTGTCTCTAGTCTGCTCGTGTGAGCAACCAGAGTAATAAGAAGAGACATAAAACTCTGGGTCAGACAAAAGTCTGGTGTGAGCGATAAGCAACAAAACAAAACAATAACAGGTATAATCCAATCATACCTGAACCTGGACCTGCAACCAAAGAGTTAGCACTACATACTATACAATACTCTAAGGTGCCACTAACATATGGTGTAAGAAATACGGTGGTGGGGGTGTGCATGTCATAGTGATGTCAAACAATCAATCATAGCAACCATCCTCACATCTCTCACTCAGTGCGTAAAGCATACGATATCCACTACCTTGGTCACCTAATACTTTGGGCCATTACGGAATCCAATCCCGTACAACTATCACTACAAGCCCACTATCCATCTCTCAGAGGTGAACCAAAGTTATGAATATTGACAACCCCTTTGCACACGTCCCTCAGCAAAGCCCAATCATGAAGTGAACTCATGGTTCCCATCTGGATCCTGAGCTCTAACTTCCATTTGGACTACCTTTGCATCTCGGGTTTTGATCAGCATCTCCTGTGGATCGGTCTTCCTTTCTTCACTTCACGTTGCTTCAGGTCGTAGTTTTACTCCAGGTTCGGATCGTGCTTCTCCTCCATCGATTCGCGGAACGCACCACTCTAGTTCGGATCGTGTTACTCCAACCATGTTGGATCGGTCCGTGGCTCTAGCTCCTGGTCGTGGCGACGCTCCTGGATCGGGTCGTGGGTCTCCCCTGGTCCACGTCTCGTGATACTTGAAGTGGCTCGTGCGTCGGCCTCTGGTCCGTGGCCTTCGTAGTGGAGCAGATCGTGGGGTATGGTCGACTCGTGGAGATGGCATGTGATCGGATCGGGTCGGAGAAGAGGGGGCGGATCGTGGTACCTGTGGCGATCCGATCCGGTTCTGCGCGATTTCCTGCACTCTTCCAGTGACTGTTTTACGCCATTCGACGGCGTTTTTGACCAATCTATCTATTCTAATCAGTTGCAAAGCAAACCATACAATCATAGCAACATGTAGAAGTGACCTCAAACACCAAAACAACAATATGATGGGTTAAAATGGATCAAACATAGCAAAAATCCCATATTTCCCCTTAATCATGTTTAAGAACAACTAAGCATACGATTAACAAAACTTAACTAAATTAACCCAAAATTCCAGCAGAGGTCTAAAACAATATTTCAGAATTTATGAATATTTTTCCAGATTTTTAACATGCATAAATTCGCTAATTTCCACCAATCACCCCTTAATCCCCCAAATTCCGGAATTTGCAAAATTAGTCGAAATTAACCCAAATTCATATCAGAGGCATAAAATGATGTTCTAGAATTTTAAGAATTTTTCTAGATTTTTCTGAGCCATAATTTCGCTAATCTTCCCTAATTACCATAATTAGCCGTAATTAGTGAAAAACAGTACAAATCACTCACCTTTACCATAAAGCAAGCTGTAGATCTGAAATGATTCTCTATTTGGGTCGAATTCTAATGTGTTCCAGCATCTCTAATCTTGATTTGATGAAGATCTCCCTTGATTTGATGTTGCTAATCCCAATCTTCAAGTTGTAGGTGATTTGGAGATGTTTTGAAGAGATTTAGAGAGTGGAGGCCATGGCTAGGGTTTCAAGAATGAAAGTGGCGGCTCAAAAACTAAAATGAAATGATTTCCTAAACCCTATCAGCCCTCCCATAACCCTAATCCCGAAATGGGTTATGGGCTCATTAACTAATCACCCTATTTGGCCCGGTTAAGAAGTTTTTCACCTTCCAAACCTTATTTCAGCCATATCTCCCAAACGGTAAGTCCGTTTTTCGCAAGTGACCACTCTACGGAAAGGTAAACCATCAAACGAATCTAATGAAAGTGGTGTCAGGCCCAAATTCCTTTCCAATCAAAAGTTATGGCCGAAACAAGATCAGCTAGGGGCAAAACGGTCATTTAAAAATCGGCAAAAATCATGAACATGGGAAATGACCCCAATAGTCGTTTCCCAAAGTTACGTGATCATACGACTTCGTATAAGAAATAAATAAATATTCTACGATCCTCCGATGCGTAGAATGCGGGTTGTTACATTCTTCCCCCCTTAAGAAATTTCGCCCCCGAAATTCCCTAACCAAAACACACCAAGGGTCCCGCATGCCTATCAGCCCTAAAACAACAATCAACATGCAAAACAAGTCTATCCTAGCATGCGGTTTACTAACAAGGGAAGAAACTATCACTACCAAAACCTTACCAGGCAAAGAGTTCTGGATACTTCTTCCTTATGTCCTCCTCTGTTTCCTAAGTACAGTCTTTTTCATTCTCACCCCACTGGACTTAGACTAGTTTCACCGCCTTCCTTCGAAGCTGCTTCGTATCATTCCCAACAATACGCATAGGCTTGCGGTTCTCAACCGCCTAGGGTTCAACCTCGATATCATCCAACAGATCTGGTGAAACAGCCACACTAGGGTCGTGCACAAACTTCCTTAACTGGGAAACAAGAAATACGTTGTGAACTCCCGCCATCTTGTCTGGTAACTCAACTTTATATGCAAACTCAACCAAGTGCAAATGGTCATCCCATGACCTTCCAAGATCCAATATACAAATCCTCAAAAGATCCTATAATACACGATTCACCCAAATACCACCACAACCTGATCTAATCCTTGGTAAACCATCAATGAAATCCATTGAGACTTGTTTCCAATGGTTGTGACAAACCACTAAGCTTCCTTTGCTCAGCTTTAACTAACTGCCAATTCATGCATTTGGACATAAACTTCCCAACGTCTTTCTTTATCCTTTCCCAGTAGTAGATCTGCTCCATGTCTCAATACATCTTGTTACCACTGGGACGTATAGTCAATTTCGGGTGATGATATGCTCTAAGCACTTCATCTCTTAGTCCATCTACGTTGGGTACAACTAGTCCCTTATTCTTTCGAAGCCACCCTTCTCGATCAAATCCTTACTTGATCATTCTCTTTCCATCGATACCCATCTCTACCCTAGAGATGGTTTCCAATAGATTAGGATCGTCCTTCTAACTGGAACCAATCCACTCAATCAAAATCTATCTAATCGCCAAGCTTACTAGTGTTTCTGAATCCAATTCACTCTTGGGCCTGAAATCATATCATGTGATATACTCTAGTTGCTTCCATCCTAGAAACATAACCTCTAGACTGGCATGCCTCCTACTCAATGCAACTATTACCGCACCCAAATCCTTTACTATGATCACTCTGCCCCATGGAGTTATGACAACTCCACTGCACTGGCTCATAGCCTTACTAATCCTTTACTATGTCCACTTTGCCGCTCGAGTCATGACGATTCTACTGCACTGGCTCATAGTCCTACTACAATCACTTTGTTCCCCATCGCTGGAACCCTCCAGGTGATAGTCTACTCAAGGGAAGAAAAATAATAACAACATAGCAACCATAACATCCATCAAACAAGTCCTACCTATCACCTGCTAAATTCATAAACACATCGACACCTACATGACTGGTCTAACCAATCACAATATGTCGATTCTAGTATGTCTGGTCCAACCAACATCAATAACTAATGGAAGCCCAGCCTCCATACATACACCGATGCCTACTTGACTGGTCCAACCAATCCCAGGCCAATGGAAGCCCCGCCTCCCTACGGACTACTGTACGTCCAACGTACGTTTATCCTCCAAGGATAACTAGATCACGTCCTATGGATCCAGGGTAACTGGCATCCCCAGATACCCCTGCTTTTAGTCCGCCTAAAATACTTGAGTCCAACCCAAGTCTATCCATTATCTTGCTGCCCTCTCGAGTCCAACTCAAGCCGAATCCAATTCCTTGCAGCCTTCTCGAGTCCAACTCGAGTCAATCTATAACTCATACCCAGTCTTGAGTATCCATTACCGACAAACTCTAGTCCAACGTGAGTCGTTGTCTCCTTATTCGTTGCATCTCCAAGATCAACGGACACCCATTTTCCTTTTACGAGTTCAAGTCCAACTTGAATCGCCTTAATCTTCGTTGTATCCTCCATGATCAACGAACACATCCTATTCCTTCAAAGTCCTACTATCCAAACAGAACATCAACATAGGGTTCTAAACAATCCATTACTTTGCATCTTTCTCGAGTCCCAGTCGAGCAATCTCATAAACCTATCGAGTCTAACTCTGGGCAGTCTATACCATTGAACAGTCTTGTCATGTTCCGTCTTCCCATCACTCCTCGAGTAAACCAAGATATCATCCAATGAAAAAAATCACAACAACTATTTACCCCTCACGCAAACCATCCTAGTCGAAATCAACATTCCCCAAGAACAAGCCGCAAAGGCCTAAACCAATATCAGACAAGCACCCAAGGAACATCTCCTCCGAGTTCGGACAACCCACATGAGGTGATACTAGCAAAACAATCTAGCACTGGAGCACTCATTTGCTCCAAGAGACAAGTAGAACTTATTACAATGATAACCTCTTAGCTTCCTTAACTCCAGTTACTATCGCCATCACTAGGTAGGTACCTAATACCACCCTATTCCTTTGGAGTAGATCGACTCCCAAAAATAATGCTAAACCCAGTAAAGCCAAAACAAAGCAGTCACAAGGAAACATACATCCATGACTCGATAAGACCAAACCACAACAAATCATACTAAGATCAGTCGAACCACCTATCGGGTTCGTCACAATGAGAGGTCTATCGACTATCCCGGGTTTGTCAAACAATACCCGAACAGAAACATCTTAAATAGAAAGCATACCTTTTATAACGACACCCTTTCCCTTCTGCGCCGCACTTGGAGCATTCGACGAAGAAGGAACATCGTTGATAGCATACGCTTTCACAATCTGCTTCTCCCTAAGAGGTTGTGGGAAATCATCCTTGTGATGTCCCGCCTGGACGCAGTTAAAGCACTTCCTTTCCCCAGGCTTTTCTCGACAATCTCTAGCATAATGGTCCTTCTTTCCACAACTAAAGCATTCGCCATCTTTCTTATTTTTCTTATTCTGACCATCCTTGGTCGGGTTCTGCTTCCTCTTGTTTTGAGAATTCTTCTTGCCTTCACCGCCTGCTTGCGGCTTTGGCTCCTCTATAGATGCAATAGCAACTTCGGTCTTCGACTTAGGAAAAAGGCTCTCTGACCTTAATGCCTTTCCTACAATAGACTCGAACGTCTCGTCGATATGGTTTATAAGTCTTTCCCCCAAGTACCCATCCAAGCCAGTTATGAACTTCTCGTTCTTCTTTTCGACTGTATCGATAAGGGACCATCCATATTTCGATAAAGTATCGAATTCTGCGATGTACTCCGAGACTGCCCTACCATTCTGCTTAAGCTCCAAGAACTTCCTGAACAATTCTGATTTATGAGCGGCTGGAATAAACTTATCACAAAAGCGAGTCTTAAACAGATTCCAAGTAACTTGATCCTCTGGAGTAGCTGTCTTAATGGCATTCCACCAATTCGTTGCTCGCCCTTGCAGCTGACGAGACGCTAGCCTTCTCTTCATCGCATCCTCAATACCTAAGTCATCGAAGATACGATCACATCTATCCAACCAATCCTGAACATTTGTGGCCGACTCCGTTCCGTGGAATGGCTTCCCACCAAGGTTAGTGTAATCCTTGCACAACTTGGCGAAGTCGACCCTAGGCGCCTGCACTACTGGACCACCACCATTTCCGGGATTGGGAACTGCTCCTTGAACATCCCTAAGCATCTCCCTCATGAAGTTAATGAACATTGTCCTCATGTCAGGAGCTTTCCATTATTGGTCCCTCTACCAGCACCCCTGGTGTCTTGACTCATCGTTCAATCTGTAAAGAGAAAACGATTAACCATCTCCATAGTGGTGCCAGTGCAGTATGACTTCATCCTTAGCTATACTAATAATATATATAGATATAACTTTTGAAAACCAAAATAATCACAAATACGCACTCTCATATACGTACTATCTCTCCCTGGTGTCTTTCCCTAGGTTAACTACGCAACTTAGAGCTCTGATACCAAATGTGACGGCCCGCCCCGCACCAACCGACACTTACTCCAAAGGTGCGCTGTACACATGTCCAGTTAGCACGGGACGGTCGTCAGAGGAAAAGAAAGAAGACGAAGAAGCAACAAAGAACCTGTAATATGTCTCACAGCGCATGGAATAAAATATAATCATAACATATACTTGACACAAACAGGCGAGACAGTGCATAACCTGAAAACAACTATCATAGCAGTGGAAAATCCAAATACAGCTTATGTTCCACATCATTTAATTATTACAACTTTTAAAACTGTCTCTAAAAGCAAAAGCAAGATAAGGGAGGTACACTACTAATGCCCAAGTAGTGACCACCAACGACACAGGGAGAATATATATATATATATATATATATATCATACGTGGAAGCCTACTGCTCGCCTCCAGATCAGCTACTCGTGCATCAACAGCTAACATGTCTCTAGTCTGCTCGTGTGAGCACCCAGAGTAATAAGAAGAGACATAAAACTCTGGGTCAGACAAAAGTCTGGTGTGAGCGATAAGCAACAAAACAAAACAATAACAGGTATAATCCAATCATACCTGAACCTGGACCTGCAACCAAAGAGTTAGCACTACATACTGTACAATACTCTAAGGTGCCACTAACATATGGTGTAAGAAATACGGTGGTGGGTGTGTGCAAGTCATAGTGATGTCAAACAATCAATCATAGCAACCATCCTCACATCTCTCACTCAGTGCGTAAAGCATACGATATCCACTACCTTGGTCACCTAATACTTTGGGCCATTACGGAATCCAATCCCGTACAACTATCACTACAAGCCCACTATCCATCTCTCAGTGGTGAACCAAAGTTATGAATACCGACAACCCCTTTGCACACGTCCGCTGCAAAGCCCAATCATGAAGTGAACTCATTGGTTCCCATCTGGATCCTGAGCTCTAACTTTCATTTGGACTACCTTTGCATTTCGGGTTTTGATCAGCATCACCTCCGGATCGGTCTTTCTTTCTTCACTTCATGTTGCTTCAGGTCGTGGTTTTACTCCAGGTTTGGATCGTGCTTCTCCTCCAATGGTTCGCGGATCGCACCACTCTAGTTCGGATCGTGTTACTCCACCCATGTTGGATCGGTCCGTGGCTCCAGCTCCTGGTCGTGGCGACGCTCCTGGATCGGGTCGTGGGTCTCCCCTGGTCCACGTCTCGTGATACTTGAAGTGGCTCGTGCGTCGGCCTCTGGTCCATGGCCTTCGTAGTGGAGCAGATCGTGGGGTATGGTCGACTCGTGGAGATGGCATGCGATCGGGTCGGGTCGGAGAAGAGGGAGCGGATCGTGGTACCTGTGGCGATCCAATCCGGTTCTGCGCAATTTCCTGCACTCTTCCAACGACTATTTTATGCCATTCGACGGCGTTTTTGACCAATCTAACTATTCTAATCAATTGCAAAGCAAACCATACAATCATAGCAACATGTAGAAGTGACCTCAAACACCAAAACAACAATATGATGGGTTAAAATGGATCAAACATAGCCAAAATCTCATATTTCCCCTTAAGCATGTTTAAGATCAACTAAGCATAGGATTAACAAAACTTAACCAAATTAACCCAAAATTCCAACAGAGGTCTAAAATAATATTTCAGAATTTCTGAATATTTTTCCAGATTTTTAACATGCATAAATTCGCTAATTTCCACTAATCACCCCTTAATCCCCCAAATTCCGGGATTTGCAAAATTAGTCGAAATCAACCCAAATTCATATCAGAGGCATAAAATGATGTTTTAGAATTTTAGGATTTTTTCTAGTTTTTTCTGAGGCATAATTTCGCTAATCTTCGCTAATTACCATAATTAGCCGTAATTAGTGAAAAACAATGCAAATCACTCACCTTTGCCACAAAGTAAACTGTAGATCTGAAATGATTCTCTGTTTGGGTCGAATTCTAATGTGTTCCAGCAGCTCTAATCTTGATTTGATGAAGATCTTCCTTGATTTGATGTTGCTAATCCCAATCTTCATGTTGTAGGTGATTTGGAGATGTTTTGAAGAGATTTAGAGAGTGGAGGCCATGGCTAGGGTTTCAAGAATGAAAGTGGTGGCTCAAAAACTGAAATGAAATGATTTCCTAAACCCTATCAGCCCTCCCATAACCCTAATCCCGAAATGGGTTATGGGCCCATTCACTAATCACCCTATTTGGCCCGGTTAAGAAGTTTTTCACCTTCCAAATCTTATTTCAGCCATATCTCCCAAATGGTAAGTCCGTTTTTCGCATGTGACCACTGTACGGAAAGGTAAACCATCAAACGAATCTAATGGAAGTGGTTTCAGGTCAAAATTCCTTTCCAATCAAAAGTTATGGCCGAAACAAGATCAGTTAGGGGCAAAACGGTCATTTAAAAATCGGCAAAAATCATGAACATGGGAAATGACCCCAATAGTCGTTTCCCAAAGTTACGTGATCATACAACTTCGTATAAGAAAGAAAGAAATATTCTACGATCCTCCGATGCGTAGAATGCGGGGTGTTACATTCTCCCTTCATATCTCATGACACCACGATGATCTACCCCGTTGGGTTATTCACCTTTAGACGTACGGAATATTCCAAGCACCTCTGGTTATGTGTTATTGGGCCCTATGTCTAAACGTTTACTTACGCGCTTGCTCTACCTCGTCAGATTCCCAGTTAATTTGGTTATTTAGATTTATATTGACTTCTTATTCTGGTTACCAAGTTCTTCTTGCTTACTAATTTCAGTTATATAACTTACCCCATTTAAACTCATTAATAAGCCTTTAACATTTTATTCTTATCATTAAATTTCAGATTCTCAGGTTCACAGATTACTTAATTTATAATTAAGTACAATTTATTGCATTTCATAAGTTTTCCCTTCTTTTCTCTACTTATTACAAACAACAGGTTTCAGGTTTCCATATTTATAGATTACTTAATTTATAATTAGGTATAACTTATCTCATTACATAAGTCATCTCATTTTCTCTATCGTTTATTGTAATCTGAGTTATAATTTCCACTTGTCCCTAGGACATGTCTACATATTATCTTTCCTTTTCCCCTTTAGGTTTATTCATAATAGGTTATAATCATTCCCCGTTCATTCCAATTCTTTTACTATAGTAACTTTCCTTCATTTCCATTAATTACAATGAATGCCATTTATTTCTATCCTGTTATTTACATATATATATATATATATATATATATATATATATGTTTATGCACTAGATCTCTCACATTAAGCCGACCACTTGTGGATGTTGGATTTGCCGGGGGGTTCCGGGCAGATTTCTACCACAAGTTGGACTTAACCTCATGTCTTAGCACCGTTATATGTATGTGTACGTACCAGAACTCACATTAAATTAACCACTTGTGGATGCTGGATTTGCCGGGCGGTTCCGGGCAGACTTCTACTACAAGTTGAACTTAACCTCGTGTCTAAGTGCGATTACAGTTTTATATTTACTGTAAATTCAAGCATATTCAATTTTCCAAATTTTATTATAATTCTTATTTACAATCTTTTGGAATAACAATATTTTTAAACAAATATTCATGTTCATTGTAAACTTCATAATTACAACATTCACAAAAATTCCCAATTTAGACAGTAATTAATGGAAATAGGTCTTATACAACAGAAATGTTCTCAGTAGATTTAATTTCAATTACCACAATTTTCTCAATTTCACTACAACTTAACTTACAATATCCAATTAACAGGTTATTAGAACAGGTCTATATACAATGGTAATCCTTTCCACGTATTCTAACAGGTTTATACATTTCAGCAGATTTACATTTCAACAGATTTATATATTTCAGCAGGTTTATATTTCAGCAGATTTACACATATTAATGGGGAATGCCAAACGATAGATATACCATTATCAAAAAGTATAACTTAAATCCACTCACATCATAACTTTCCAATTCATGAATTTGGTCCAAACCCAGCATTCCATGGCTCCCCTAACTGAATCTAGAACCTAAATAACCACGGATTCACAATTCTCAAACTAAAAGAAAAGGGAAGAAAGAAGTGAAATCTAAATTGACCAGATCCAAGAATTTACCTTACTTCGATCAGAATACTGAACACCCATTTGCAAATATACAATATTTTCCTCCAGATCTTGAATCAGAATTTCATTTGACTAATTATTCTATTTTCTAAAGAGATTTGAGGAGTAAGAAGAATGACAGAGTCTAGATATCCTTTCAGAAAATATGAGATTTAGGCTAGCTCTACTAGCCTATTTATAGATGTTCAAGAAAGTGGATATGATCTTGTACACGCAGCGCTAAGTCAGCAATGAATGTGGTTTAAAAAACAGCCCAGATTCAACGGATGAATCTGCCCAGATCTGGGGTGTGTCGACCCCAGGGTCGGACCTAGTAGGGGTGAGCGTTTGGTTGGTTCAGTTTATCCGATGATAAATTTGTCAAACCAAACTAAAACCAATAAAAATGAAAACCAAACCAACCAAATTAAGTTTGGTTGGTTCGGTTCATTATCCGATTAAACCGAACAAAAAATGTTGTACATTTTGTGTTTGAAATATTCACTATAATTTGAAACAAATTATGAATATATGATTACAGTATTATTATTTTTGATCTTTATGCTTTTTTAATATTAATTTTGACACATAATTGATGATTAATATATAATGAAATAACTAAACTAACCTAAAATATTTATTATAACACTGATAATTTTGAAAATATAGTAAAAATTCGGTTAATTTGGTTAAACCGATAACCGAACTTATTATTTTTTCGGGCCGATTACAAACCGATTTAATTTCAAAACCGAACCAAACCGACCAAAATAAATTGGTTTGGTTGGTGTATTTGGTTTAACCGAATAATGCTCACCCCTAGGACCTAGGGTCAACCCCGGCCCCTTGGCTCGATCTATGGGTTGACCCGACCCTTGCTTAGGTTAACCCATAGGTCAACCTAGGCCCTGGTTTGGTCTTTTATTTTCTTCTTTCTTCTACGCATTGTCTTCAGTTTGAATTGATTTGAATTATTCTTATATTATATTCATATATAAGCTCCTTATATGTATACAAAACTACTAATGCCCACTTTACACGTTTATATATATATATGCATAACTTTTATTTCATTTTCAAAATTCAAACGGCGTTATGCCGTTATTTAATTCTTTCCTATTTTTTTTGATTGCAGATTTATTTTGAATTTCTCTTTTGAATATATATTTTTGCACATATATATGCATATATTTACATATATATATACATATATATATATACTTCCTTATATGTGCATTTATGCCTATTTTCCTCCTTAGAACATGTATTATTTTAGCTTTTCCTCAAAAATAAAAATATGGCGTCCACGGGAATCGAACTTGCGCCACTCTTATGAAAGTCACATGCTCTAACCAGTTGGACTACATAGGCTTTTGTTAACATGACAGAAAACAATAGTGGTCATTGTTCCTTTTTTATATCTTCTTTTCTTGTTTGTTGTAATATTTCATTTAAAGGTATCACTTTCATCTTAATTTTTTTCTGCAATCCATAGGTCTAAATTGAACAGAAAATCGCCATGGACACAATTATACTACTATCGTGACCAAATTATGAAATCTGTTCAAATTTTATCTAATTATTTAATTAAAAATGCAGGGTGTTACATCAACCTCAAACAAATAAATAAATTCGTCAATTGCGTCCTAGAAGTACCTCGAACATTTGTTATGGATCATGTATGAATAACCAATATCTTACTTCTAGATGTTGGATATGCCTGTTGGTTTCAGGCAGACTTCTACTACAAGCAGTGGTTAACCTCGTGTTGTGTGTCATCAATTATAATAAAATCCATTAACTCATGTAACACCCCGTAAAATTCATAAGTATTAATAATAAATAAAATAATTAAAATAAGCAAATAAATCATATGGCCGAAAAATGAGATTTTGTCACTTTAGGAATTTGGCTACGAAATTCATTTATTTGAATTCGTGGAGAAATTCTTAATCATTTTCATATATAATATGCTGAAAACGGTCAAATTATGAAGAAGTTATGAACAAATGAATTCGATAGTGTATGCAGAATATATATATATATATAATTGTGTAAATATTATATTTATTGTCCAAATAATAATTTAAAATAAAAGAGGGAAATTCAAATTTGATTTTGAGATAGGGTCAAGGGACAACATATCTTGTAAATATGGAATAACATTAAAAGAAATTGAAACATATAATAAAAATTAACAACTCATCAATCGAGCAAAATTGGGCATCCCAACCGAAGGGCGGTCGACAGCCAATTGGCTATCAGGCCCAATTCTGCCTTCTGTGATTAGGGTTTTCTAATAGGTTGTGTTTATGTTAAAGGCCCAGATTTAATCTTATTAATCCGATGGCTCTCGCTCACACGAGAAAGTATAAATAACCCCACAAACCCCCACATTATAAACCCTAATTATTCTAAACCTCTGCCTCCATGCCACTGAATTCCATAAGACAATAAAGAGAAAAAGGGTGAAGATTCTTCTACTTCTCTACCTCCATTCTTATATATCTCTATTTCAAATTTATATATGTTTAGGAAGTTGGAATTTAGCACAAACAATATATATAAGAATCTAATTATATGTTTCTTATATTCGTATTTTTAGAAGATTAATCAGAGTTGGCTTGAACGTTGAGAACCGTCATAGATCTTGAGATTTCTATCACATCTCCACTTAATTTGTGAGTGGAATCTAGTCTTGCTTAAAGGCGTATTCATATTATTATTGAAACACCCCACCTCCGTTATGGTCACTCACAAAGGGAATGCCTTAAGTTCGTTGGAGCGTTTAGGGTAAAAGATGCAGATAAACAAGACAGACAGGATAAAGCAGTGGAAAATAAAGTCATTTTATAAACAATGTGGTTCAGTCATGCTTTTACAACTATTTTCTCAATCATACTTAAAAGAAACACCTAAAACTTCTGTCTTGATCTAAAAACTTCCAAGTATAAAAGAAGCATAAAAATAACAATGATATTCCCCAATAAAGCATGAACCAGCCATAGCAGTGGAGGAGAGAGTCCAAAGCAATACATCGACTATCTTCGAGCTTGGAAAGAAAACTTAGCTAAGTGGTAACATTTCCTCCCAGTGAACCTTTGGGGGGGGGGGACGGAAGAAAAGAGGCGAAACAAACTAGGTCATACATAAGTCTGGTAAGTCCAGTGACTTTCAACATGTAAATAGGCAAAAGCATCATGACATGAATAAACTGAATATAAGACAATACCGTGATAACAAGGATAATAAAATAACATATGATTAGCATAGATGTGATAAGGCAAGATAAACTGAATGCGCTTCTACACTTTATCTGCTTCGCTACTACCTTGTTATTCTGATTTTTATATCTCTCCACCACCTAAATAGTGTCCCAACTAGTAATCTGTATAAAATGTTCATATGATAATGTGATCCCAATCCCCGCAATTGTGGTAGCCTTTAGGTGTACATCTAGTATGAGGACCTTACCTCAATCAGCCTAATTGCCATGAAGATGTTAGATGTACCCTTACTACCCTATCGATCGACTCCTTACTCGTATTAATTTTCTTTGTGTCTGTGTCAATCGGCCCTCTCTTGCGTGTAGATACCCTGTGCTGGTACCATCATAAGGTGTATCAATCCTTATGACAGCGACCCGACACGATTCAAGATGCATAGTGTGTAACTACTGGTACCCAGTGCCTTGTTTTTCCCACTCCGGACTACGTGCACGCCTGTAAACCGTCGGAACCTACACTGATGTACCCATGCCGCTATTTTGACCGCTTATAATCAACCCAGTAATCGTGCTACACCCTGCCTAGTTTCAGGGTACCTTGATACATCTATGTGGGTTACTGCTGAAATGGGTCCCCGTTACTAAGGTTTCTTACTGGTTAAGTTTGTGGGCCTATATTTACCAATATTACCAACCAACTCGATATGTAATTAACCCTCCCACTGATTTAAACATGTTTACTTAATGGTTAAGTTTGTGGGCCTATATTTACTAATATTACCCACCAATCCGATATGTACTTAACCTTCCCACACATTATGCCATGTTGGTTAAGTGTTGTCCATTCATGTTGACTTAACCCACCCACTCATCATGTCATGTTGGTTAAGTGTTTCTTATTAACCCTTCTCACTCGTCATGTTGGATTGGATAAGTGTTTCCTATTGACTTAACCCCGTTCATTCATCATGTTATATTGGTTAAGTATTTCCCATTAACTTAACCCCATTCGCTCATCAAGTTACATTGGTTAAGTGTATCTTATTATCTTAACTCCACGTGTTCATCATGCTATATTGGTTAAGTGTCATCAATCAATTCAAGTTAACTTAACCCGCCCACTTGTCGTGTTACATTGGTTATGTGTTGCCTTCTTGTGTTAACTTAACCCTTCCCATTCATCATGTTATATTGGTTAAGTGTTGCTCTCTTGTTTTAACTTAATCCTACCCATTCATCATGTCATATTGGTTAAGTGTTTCTTATTAACTTAACCCTACTCATTTATCATGTCATATTGGCTAAGTGTTTCTTATTAACTTAACCCTACTCATTCATCATGTCATATTGGTTAACTTAACCCTGCTCACTTGTCTAATTAACATGTTATAACGGTTAAGAGTTCTAAATTTTCTTAAACCCACCTTCTTGTCTAATTAACATGTTATAATGGTTAAGTGTTCTAAATTTACTTAACCCCACCTTCTTGTCTAATTAACATGTTATAACGGTTAAGTGTTCTAAGTTTTACTTAACCTTACCATTATTAGCATGTCTGTTTATTGGCATTAATTAATTTATTAATGACCTAACCTCTCACACTAGAACTATTGTTTGCGGTTGCTGGATGTGCCGGGCGGTTCCGGGCAGAATTTTACTGCAAACTCATTCTAACCTCGGGTTTTGGGCTAAATGCGCTAATCTTTCACATTAGATCTATGTTGTTGCGGTTACGGGATGTGCCGGGCGGTTCCGGGTAGTTTTACACCGCAACTCAATCTAACCTCGGGTTAGGCATGTTTATCTTTTAGCATATTTACCATACATGTCCAAGTCTAGATTTTATATGCTAATTATCACAAATTCTCAAAATTAGTCATGTTCCAATTTTCAAGTTATACCTCAACAAAGCTAATTACAAGTTATGCCCCAAAAATTTAATTACAAGTTATAACCCAAAGTTGGTTACACCCAATCTTCCCAAATTTGCAATAATAGTCATGCCCAAAAATCACGATATAACACATGCCCTAAGGTTTAGTAATATTGCACCGTACAAAATATTCTCCTAAAACCCCCCAATCATGATTCACAGTATAAACTATGCCAAATTATAGCCTTTAATTACAGTGCATGCCAATTACCCAAAATCCAAATTTAGGCATGTTCACATTTAACAGTTATCCCTATCTTACTATAGGTTTTCATGCCAAGCCATAAATCACTATACACAATAATCTCCTTCTTCCAAGTCATAAACTATCATATATAATATGCCCCAATTTTATGTCTTACCACAACATGTATTATGCCTTACATGTTTATAGTTCAATTTACGCCCAAACCCCAAGTCATATGTCTAATATACTTTATGCCTCAAATCTCAATCATATGTTCGATACACTTTATGTTTTTAAATACAACATGTGTTATGTCCTCAAATCAGTTACAAATCAGTTATGCCCAAACATATGTAATTTAATACTTTTCCCAATTTTAGCGCTGGTCATGTCCAAATCATATATTATGCCCAATTTTAGCGCTGGTCATGTCCAAATCATATATTATGCCCAATTTTTCCCAACGTACGTTCATCTCTTATGAGATTTGGCTCAGGCTCACAGTATCCTGGCTATAAAAACAAAAAGGGAAGAAGGAAAGAAGAGACAATGAATGGACATAATAATATCAATGAGATAGATCCAATGGATATAGAAAGACAGATAGAAATAGGCATAATCTCAGATTCAGATTTATTACAATACCAGAATCACAATTAAATTTTATTTCTGAAAGTAACATGAACTTACAAATTACAGAATGGTCTTGAATTCTGGGATCTGATTTCTGAATTTGATTAGCTATTCCTTTGATGTAGACTTTAAATGTTAACTTGAAAACTCTAATTTGATTGATTAAGGTGGAGGCTAGGTCACTTCAGGTTTTAGCAGCATATAAACGCCTATGAATTCGTGTGTAGAAAACAATAGGTTTAGGTTTTTTTATAGGTGTACAGGGAGATTTAGAGCCTTCAGATCAGTCTAGACGTCATCAGAATCGTCCAGAGCAGAATACCACCTCACACAGAAAATCAGAGAGCGACACGTGACGAAACATGTCATTGGCTAGATCTGGGCCAATAGGGGTCGACTCCCCTATAGGGGGTCGACATCTATGTCGACACCCTAACAGGGGGGTCGACACCTATGTCGACTCCTCCTGGGGGGAGGGGGGTCGACACCTGAGCAGGAATTTTTCCGCTCAGCCTATTCTGCTTGAATTTCGAATTTTGAACTTGGTTTGAGATGTTTAATTATTATTTATATTTTCTGTTTAAACATGGAATCTTCTGAACTACATAACTCCTTCATACGGGGTCCAATTCACGCAAACTCGGACTTTATCTCAAGCAGAATTCCGAGAGGAATGCAATGGCATAACCTGTTTCCCTTAATTCTCATTTTAAAATTAAGTATTCTTTAATTCATTATTTTAATATTCTCAGAAAATACGGGGTGTTACATTCTCCCCTCCTTTAAAGGATTTCGTCCCTGAAATCTCCAAGTCAAGGAGAATGTATCCTAACATCCAACATCCACCTACTCAACCATTCAATATAGGCGTCCATTGTCCTTAAAAAGATTTCTAATGCTTTTCATGAACATATGCATAGTGTGTGTATATGTCCTTATTTAATGCAAAATTAGGCGGTCTACTGATTCAGTTGACCTCCTTAATGCGAATTATGTCAGTGCCATGAGTCCATAATGTATGCAATTATTCCTAATCGTACTTTATAGCTTCTACATGAGTGCACAATCATTCATACAAATGCAACATCCATATGATAACACATCAAGTTTCAATTCATATATAAAAATTCACTTATGCATATGCAATATGGAAGTGACGGAGCCGATCTAGTGCCTAATGTGTGTATATGCATCCACGAGCAACCACTAGCAAACACTTACATCCACTTGCATCCACCAAACATAACATGTCTCAAACACATGTTTACATCCATTGGCTTCTACCTAAGGATCGAGGATGGGATCGAGAGGATATACTTAAAAGATAAAGACTAGCAAATAAACTTTACAGAAAAAGGGAGATCAAGGATATACCCTCAAAAAAGGGTATGATGCGCGTATCTAGTATTCAGTCTTCTAAGTCGCATCTTCTTGAGCTTCATTCCATATTTCTCTGACTATCTTAACTTCATGATTTGCGTAGCTTCTTAATTTCTGTTTCCAGAATGTGTGTTGGAACTCATTTCACTATCGCCTCTCGTTCCACCTTTTCTTCTTATAGTATACTTGGCACTACAACTTCTGTCGTGTCATGCTAACATTCCTAGAACTATCTCTTGAAAATAAACAAATGCTAACCATGTTACCAAGTGTATATACTAAGATGATCAGATTCTTCTTCGTCAATCTAGTAAGTGGGGCCGATACCTTCATAAAGTCCTTAATTAACTTCCTATATTAGCCTGCTAGTCCAAGAAAGCTTCTTACTTCTGTTGTATTCCTTGAGGCCTTCCAGTCTTGCACCGCAACTACTTTTGCAGGATCTAGTGCTATCCCTTCTTTGGGCGCCACATGTCCTAGAAACCTTATTTCTTCTCTCCAAAAATGACATTTTTTTGGAGAACTTCGCCTTAAGTTGATGCGCTTGGAGGGTATCCGAGACTTCCCTTAGATGCAAAGCATGTTCTTCCTCATTCCAAAATATCATCTACGCACAAGCGAAGTGAACCATCCGCCTTTGTAACGAAAACGACTGGAGCGCCCCTGTTCAGAAATACTTCGCCTTATGAACCCTTTTTTAAGTAACTCTTTTACTTGTTTACTGAGCCCTTCCTTTCCCTTGGATTCATGTGTCGTACAGGTAATGCAACCGGTTTTGCATTGTCAACTAGAAATATGCGGAAGTCTGTCTCGCGTTTTAGGGGATAAACCCCTAACCTAATCAAAAACATCTGCGTACTCATGGGCTACTCCAACGGATCGCAAATCGTCGATAGATGCGTCAAGTGATTCTAGGTAGCTAAGACAAACTGATCCCTTAGGATCACACGAAATCTCGAGGGTATTCCCGAGGCAAGTCGAAAGTCTAACTACCCTCCTTTCACAATTACTAGGTAACCAATCCATGCCTAGAATCAACCCATAGCCCATGAAACCAAAAACATAAGCATTACACTTAAACTCAATACTTAATATAGCTATTTTCAAATCCTTACAAACCAAAGATAAACGAGCCGAACCACCAACCGGATTTGAGATAATAACGGGATCTTCTATTATACAAGTACTAAGGTGCAGAGACTCAACTATGGAAGTAGATATAAACAAATGTGAAGTGCTAAAATCAAAAAGAGTACTAACAGGATGATCAAAAAGAAAAACTAGACTTTTTCAACAGAAACTTTACTATCTCTCTCTCAGGTATGCAGGCGGTGAGAGCATGCACTTGCCCTCCTGAAAAATCATGTCCTTAGTTCTTGCCCTTGTCCTTAATTATATGACCCGTTATACCATAATAACGGCACATCCTCTTGTCTTAGGTTTTCCTAGTCTTCCTTCCCTTCTTGTCTTGTGATTCTTCCACTTACACCTCCTTTGTGAACCAAGTCTATATCCATGAGTTCCTCAACCTTGGGTTGTGCTCCTTAGCCAAACTCCCTTATTCTCATCTTTGCCATCCTTGTGTAACTTGTTGACAAGTCTCTTGAAAGTTGCCTCCATCGCACGGAAAATCCTACAAAGCTTGAAAGAAAATTAGCCGCATGTGAAACTATTGCGGCTATAGATAGAAGTTGGGAACTTCTTTGCCCTTTGACAGATGTCGTAGTCTCATCAAGCCTACGGAACCATGCCGCGATGAGGTTACATCCCAGAAAGCCAGGAGCCCCGGAGACTCAGGAAAGAAGGAAACAAGGATTCAAACAGTGGATCTAAAGATAATGCATATGGCTTTGGGGAATATGCTTTTAAACAAAACATTTCTTTTGAAAATGCTTCTTTTAAAAACCATTTTGAAAATAATTTTTCAAATCTTTTATTTGATCCGGTAACCTTCAGCTCTAATACCAAGAGAAACACCCCACCTCCTTAAGGTCACTCACAAAGGGAATGCCTTAACTTCGGTGGAGCATTTAGGGTAAAAAATGCAGATAAATTACAAGACAGACAAGATAAAGCAGCGGAAAATAAAGTCATTTTATAAACAATGTGGTTCAGTCAAGCTTTTACAACTATTTTCTCAATCATACTTAAAAGAAATACATAAAACTTCTGTCTTGATCTAAAAATTTCAAAGTATAAAAGAAGCATAAAAATAACAATGATATTCCCCAATAAAGCATGAACCAGCCATAGCAGTGGAGGACAGAGTCCAAAGCAATACATCGACTATCTTTGAGCTTGGAAAGAAAAATGAGCTAAGTGGTAACATTTCCTCCCTGTGAACCTGAGGAGTGGGGGGGGGGGGACGGAAGAAAAGAGGCGAAACAAACTAGGTCAGACATAAGTCTGGTAAGTCCAGTGACTTTCAGCATGTAAATAGGCAAAAGCATCATGACATGAATAAACTGAATATAAGACAATACCGTGATAACAAGGATAACATACGATTAGCATAGATATGATAAGGCAAGATAAACTGAATGCGCTTCTACTCTTTCTCTGCTTCACTCCTACCTTGTTATTCTGGTTTTTATATCTCTCCACCACCTAAATAGTATCCCAACTAGTAATCTGTATAAAATGTTCATATGATAATGTGATCCCAATCCCTGCAATTATGGTAGCCTTCAGGTGTACATCTAGTATGAGGACCTTACCTCAATCAACCTAATTGCCATTAAGATGTTAGATGTTCCCTTATTACCCTATCGATCGGCTCCTTACTCGTATTAATTTTCTCCGTGTCTGTGTCAATCGGCCCTCTCTTGCGTGCAGACACACTGTGCTGGTCCTACCATAAGTTGTATCAATCCTTATGACAGCGACCCGACATGATTCAAGATGCACAGTGTGTAACTACTGGTACCCAATGCCTGCCTTTTCCCACTCCGGAGTATGTGCATGCCCGTAAACCATCGGAATCTACACTGATGTACTCCCTGTCGCTATTTTGACTACTTATAATCAGCCCAGTAATCATGCACCACCCTGCTAAGTTTCAGGGTACCTTGATACATCTATGTGGGTTACTGCTGAAATGGGTCCCCGTTACTAGGGTTTCTTACTGGTTAAGTTTGTGGGCCTATATTTACTAATATTACCCACCAAACCGATATGTACTTAACCCTCCCACTGATTCAAACATGTTTACTTAATGGTTAAGTTTGTGGGCCTATATTTACTAATATTACCCACCAACCCGATATGTACTTAACCCTCCCACATTATGCCATGTTGGTTAAGTGCTGTCCATTCATGTTGACTTAACCCACCCACTCATCATGTCATGTTGGTTAAGTGTTTCTTATTAACCCTTCTCACTTGTCATGTTGGTTAAGTGTTTCTTATTAACCCTTCCCACTTGTCATGTTGGATTGGTTAAGTGTTTCCTATTGACTTAACCCTGTTCATTCATCATGTTATATTGGTTAAGTATTTCCCATTAACTTAACCCCATTCGTTCATCAAGTTACATTGGTTAAGTGCATCTTATTATCCTAACCCCACACGTTCATCATGATGTATTGGTTAAGTGTCATCAATCAATTCAAGTTAACTTCACCCACCCCCTTGTCCTGTTACATTGGTTAAGTGTTACCTTCTTGTGTTAACTTAACCCTTCCCATTCATTATGTTATATTGGTTAAGTGTTGCTCTTTTGTTTTCACTTAACCCTACCCATTCATCATGTCATATTGGTTAAGTGTTTCTTATTAACTTAACCTTATTCATTTATCATGTCATATTGTTTTATTATTTCTTATTAACTTAACCCTACTCGTTCATCATTTCATATTGGTTAACTTAACCCTGCTCACTTTTCTAATTAACATGTTATAACGGTTAAGTATTCTAAATTTATCTAACCCCACCTTCTTGTCTAATTAACATGTTATAACGGTTAAGTGTTCTAAGTTTTACTTAACCTTACCATTCTAAGCATCTCTGTTTATTGGCATTAATTAATCTATTAATGCCCCAACCTCTCACATTAGAACTGTTGTTTGCAGTTGCTGGATGTGCCGGGCGGTTCCAGGCAGACTTCTACAGCAAACTCATTCTAACCTCGGGTTTTGGGCTAAATACGCTAACCTCTCACATTAGATTTGTGTTGTTATGATTACTGGATGTGCCGGGTGGTTCCGGGTAGTTTTACACCGCAACTCAATCTAACCTCGGGTTTGGCATGTTTATCTTTTAGCATATTTACCATACATGTCCAAGTCTAGATTTTATATGCTAATTATCCCAAATTCACAAAACTAGTCATGTTCCAATTCTTAAGTTATACCTCAACAAAGCTAATTACAAGTTATGCCTCCTAAATTTAATTACAAGTTATAACCCAAAGTAGGTTACACCCGATCTTCCCAAATTTGCAATAATAGTCATGCCCCAAAAATCACAATATAACACATGCCCTAAGGTTTAGTAATATTGCACCGTACAAAATATTCTCCTAAAAACCCCTAATCATGATTCACAGTATAAACTATGCCAAATTATAGCCTTTAATTACAGTGCATGCCAATTACCCAAAATCCAAATTTAGGCGTGTTCACATTTAACAGTTATCCCTATCTTACTATAGGTTTTCATGCCTAATCCATACATCACTATACACAGTAATCTCCTTCTTCCAAGTCATAAACTATCATATATAATATGCCCCAATTTTAGGTCTTACCACAACATGTACTATGCCTTACATGGTTACAGTTCAATTTATGCCCAAACCCCAAGTCATATGTCTAATATACTTTATGCCTCAAATCTCAAATCATATGTTCAATACACTTTATGTTTTTAAATACAACATGTGTTATGTCCTCAAATCAGTTATGCCCAAACTTACATAATTTGATACTTTTCCCAATTTTAGCGCTGGTCATGTCCAATTCATATATTATGCCCAATTTTAGCACTGGTCGTCCAAATCATATATTATGCCCAAATTTTCTCAACGTACATTCATCTCTTATGAGATTTGGCTTAGGCTCGCAGTAGCCTGGCTATAAAAACAAAAAGGGAAGAAGGAAAGAAGATACAAAGAATTGACATAATAATATCAATGAAATAGATCCAATGGATATAGAAAGACAGATAGAAATAGACATAATCTCATATTCAGATTTATTACAATGTCAGAATCACAATTAAATTTTATTTCTGAAAGTAACATGAACTTACAAATTACAGAACGGTCTTGAATTCTAGGATCTGATTTCTGAATTTGACTAGCTATTCCTTTGATGTAGACTTTAATTGTTAATTTGAAAACTCTAATTTGATTGATTAAGGTGGAGGCCAGGTCACTTCAGGTTTTGGCTGCATACAAATGCCTATGAATTCGTGTGTAGAAAACAATAGGTTTAGGGGGTCTTTTTATAGGTATAAAGGGAGATTTAGAGCCTTCAGATCAGTCTAGAAGTCATCAGAATCGTCCAAAGCGGAATACCACGTCACATAGCGAATCAGAGAGCAACACGTGGCGAAACACGTCATTGGCCAGATCTGGGCGGCCAACAGGGGTCGACTCCCCTATAGGGGATCGACACCCCTACAGAGGGGTCGTCACCTATGTCGACTCCCCGAGGGGGAAGGGGGGTCGACACTTGAGCGGGAATTTTCCCACTCAGCCTATTTTTCTTGAATTTCGAATTTTGAGCTTGGTTTGAGATGTTTAATTGTTATTTATATTTTCTGTTTAAACATGGAATCTTCTGAACTCCATAACTTCTTCATACGGGGTCCGATTCACGCAAACTCGGATTCTATCTCAAACAGAATTCTGAGACAAACGCAATGGCGTAACCTGTTTCCCTTAATTATCAATTTTAAAATTAAGTATTCTTTAATTCGTTATTTTAATATTTTCAGAAAATACGGGGTGTTAAAATTATTATTTTGCTATATGAATTGTTATGTCTATGAAGATTTGGTTATGCAGTAATAAAACATGAAAAATCCCGAAATCTTCTACTTTGTAATCACGTAGGAATTGTCATGTTGGATTGTTTTTGTAGAACTGTGTTTTTGTATTGGATTAAAGGTAAAAATGAGTCGTATATTATTATTTATATTTTATGCAATTCACCGTTATTATCATTGGCCATAGCCTAAAAAGGATGGGATTTGAGTTATTTCATAATTGAATTGGGTTTGGATCCTAATTTAGGTGTAAATGCATTTATAAATTGGAATAAGCCAAATGCAAACATTTTTTGGTGTATAACACCACAAAAAGGGTGGATTGGGTGAAATATAGATTTAATGTATGAAATACTCAACTTTTAATTTAATATTAAAAAAAAATTACATGCTTAAGATACAAGTTGTAGTTGTTATGTATGTGTATGCTTTACATTATTGCTATTTCCTATATGTTCGTTATGCCATCATGTTATGTTGTAGTTGCAAAATATGGAAAGATGCAAGCTTGTATGCCTTAATTTGATAAATGACAACTGTCATCCCGATTAGAACGTTTCCCCGTTTATGCGAATGTTACGTTAATTAGTTGCTATTATTATATTATTTATTTTAACATAATTAATGTACTTAACGTTATATTAGCATAATAAATGCGATTAAGTTAAAGTTTGAATTTGAAATGTCTTCTTAACAAATATACATATATATTTGTTTACTGGTATGTGCGTATATTTAGACCGGCTTAAATATATATAAATAAATGACACATAAACACGAGGTTAGTTACCATTTATGGTAGAAGCCTGCCCGGAACCGACCGGCATATCCAGCAACCACATGTAGGCCCAACTAATGTGAGATGTCTACGTTCCATGGGCCATTCATAAACTTAATTACACTAAACACGATGTTAAACTGACTTGTAGTAGAAGCCTGGTCGGAACCGACCGACATATCCGACATCTACAAGTCTATGGGTTAATGTGAGAGGTCTAGTGTGCATGTATATATATAACCATATATATAAGTTTATGTGTGAAAAAAATATGTTTACTACGCCTTAAGAATGTCTTAAATGGCTGACTCATCTCTTTATCTAATTCGGGTCTAAAGGGGTTAGGACTAGGATCCCTCCGAATGTTTATTCCTTGGAGAGAAACCCAAGTCATGGGACCCACCCTTATAAGTATAAGGTAATCTTTGGGTCCTCCTTCTTAAAAAGTGGTTTGGCATAAAACAGTTAATGGAGTAGGGTAGTTTACGGGGGATGTCCACTTCCTCTAGAAGCTTGTAAGGACTCAACTAGGGACAGGTTGGTAATTAAAGGATATGTGGCCATTGCATGCTCACCAACTATCTAAGGGAAGTCTTAAGTGACATAGGTGTCCTACCGGGTAATATCAATTAAGTAGTAACGTTCGCAATACTATTTCTCATACTACAAATGAGGGAATAGACTTATGAACGTTAACGTACCAGGACAGGGTTCTTATAGGGCTAGGGATCCGCCTTAGGGTTATAAGAAACTGTAATAATCCACCTTTAATAGGGCCATAAGTGACCGAGAATGCCACCTCGTTGGGTCTTTACCCTAAAAACACTAATGGGCGATTGACTTGGATATCCACCCCATTGTTTAGATTTTTATGTTTGTATGAGATCTTGTGTGTTGTGTAGACATACCATGACATAAGTAACCTGCTAAGAATATAGGCTATGGACATTAAGTAACACTATATTCCAGTCACACAAAACTTTATCTTCTGACCCCCTCTCCTTAACATCCAAACAGGTCAGTAGATGGGGTAAATCAATGGGTGAAGTCCTGATTGAAGACAACAGAGAAGTTGAAGTTATTATGATATTACTGGCAGTTATTGCATTACTTCTTTTGGACGGACTATTTGATGTACCTTTTGAATAAATTTACCAATGATAGTGTATTTCTGAGATTTTTGAAATAATGGTACATCTTAATTGAATATTGTATTTTCTCTTTCCACTGTGTGAGATTTCCATTTGAAGTATATATTTATTGTTATCTATGAAAATGTAATCCTTACATGAACCAACGACCCATTTAGAATGGCTCTAAGTTCCGATGGGCCTTCTCTGGGTCGAAATTAGGCCCATTCCAAGTGGGTTGTTACAACTCACACATACAAATTTTATATAGGGACTTTTAAATTCCAATTATCCTAGCTTAACGCATTTAGTACGTAATTAATACGTATCTGCATTACATTTATTATGCTATAAATAAATAAATAGGCATAAATTTAGCGCACAGGAATAACGACCTAATCGTTTTAAATATCAATCCCAACAACAACAACAACAATTAAGGTATACAAGTTAATTTCCCTACCAATTAACATGGTCCAAACATGTATATTCACATTCAATGATTAAAAAGGGAAACACCAACAAATAGAAATAAATCTTACAACCTAGGTTTGAATAATTATCTAAATAATAAAAGTATAGATAGGGTGCAATAATCCCATTGCTTATACAAAAACTTACTTCTAGCACTGCTTCATTTTTTTATTTTATATCACATATAGAAACTTAAGATTCTAGTATCTTGTATATAATATATATGTTCAAACAAATCTATTTGACATAGATGCTTAAACCTGCTAATTTATAGTACTCAAATCTTATTTTTTAGTACATAAACATATATGAATATTTAAAGTGAAAATCAAGCGAATCAGACCAAAAACTAGGAATTGCATAACATCCAAAGCCTAACTTTCATCATTCCAATAACACAAACTTAAACATATAACTTTTGATTGACCATTTCCGCCACAAACAAACTATAGGATTTGGAAGATTTATAGTGTTTTATTTTTATTTAAAACCCAAAACCCCATACAGGCATAAAAATCCAAATCTACATTATAAAGGATAGAAAATAACAACTTATATAATTTGCATTCATAGAGATTTGAGAAGGACGAATAATAGGATTTGTGTAGAATCAGATTTGGACTCATCCTTCAAAATTATCATATTCCAATCCTCCTAATATATATAAGAATCAAATATTAGAATCTTATTGTAATACCCACACTTTTCTGAGCTAAATTTTCGACAAAATCGAAACTCGAACACATCCAAGCATAGAGCATGTAAATCTGGTACCTACAAATAAATGAGCATGAGCATAATCAGAGTATGGTAAAATACTCACAGCGGAAACAAGAATAGGATATATTAGTATTAGCTCAAGTAACAACCCTTTTAAAAGTGAGTCACTATGTCAATACCGAGCATGAGAGAGAATGAGGACCGAAAGCCAAACTTAAACATATGTAAGAACAAGACCTTCTATAGAAAGCTTGGGAGGTCATATTGAGGATAGTTTAGAACAAAAATTTCTGGTGAATAGGAAGAGTACAACGCAGTTTACAATACGCAGATATATCCTGTTTGGTTAAACCAAAGAAATATGCCTGCCAAGGCTAGTAATTCTAACCTAACCTTGTAAATAGTTACGCGTGACTCTGACTACCATACCCGAGGTAGTATCCGTAGTGATAATGATACCAAGATAGAAATTTTACACATACATTTATGAACCCATTATTTAACACTACGCCATAGATAACCTACTGCAATGAAAATCCAAGGTATTCCAGCTAAAATGTTGCGAAAGCTATGCTGATTTTTGTCTATTGCAACACATGTTTCAAGGTGTTAGCATAGATATCAAAACTGTGTTGCAGTAACTGCGTGAATAAAATTATCAATCTGGGTGAATACGATCCAGCGTTCCACGTTATCAGTCCGCATCAATCTAATTTTCCTTCGCCGCCTCAGCTCTTTGCTCCAAATTTTCATTTTCCCGTTGGAACATAATTCATCTATTTTCCTTTGTTTCTTTTTCATTTGGATCCCTAATTTTCCTTCACCCCATAATTAATTCCGATCCAAAATCAACTCCATCCAATTTCGTTGCTCTTACGCAGATCTAAATTACTTTTCATTTTTTCAAGGTAATTTTTGACCACAAAAAAAAAAGATTTCCTAATAATTTTTCATCTCGGGGTTGCTCCATCGAAATAAAATTAGCACCACACTTCAAAGTCGGCCTCTTGGTTTTGAATCCATCATTTTTGAGTTCTAAAACTTCATCACTATATCACACTAAAAAGTGAAATCTCAGCCTTGTATTTGAAAGCCAACAGAAAAAATTGGTCATGGTATATTGCTATTTGATTCGAGATTTGGATCTCCTTGCCTAGCACAAAAATAATTACATTTTGGATAATTTGTGTTTCGTTCGAATTTGTAGTGTAGATCCTTGGACTAGATGCTATAGAGCTTTGCTTAAAGTTGTTGTTGGATGCTAAGCTGTTGAGTTGCTCGGTCTGTAACTGAAACTAGTTGTTGACCTGTAGTTGATGAAATAGGTACTCCTTGAATTTGAATATGGTAATGAAGTTTAATTTTGATGTTGGGTTATTAGTATATGATTTAAGGTTATTGTGATGATTCTCAAAATATTTTGTTGATTGGATTTTAGATTATAAGTTGTTTAGGAAGAAGCTGAACAGTGGCAGTGCAATCTATACTGGGCTAGTTTCGAAATATTATTTCACCGATATATGAATTGTTCAGTTTACCTTTATATAATGGCTGGGAACCTATACACGATAAAATACATTTGAATAATAAGTTTATGTGTTTCATCTACTGATCTTGGTAATTTTCCCGTATCACTATAGCCATAAAGTACATTTAAAAATTGTCATATTTGGTTGTATCAAATGAAAAAATAACGATTAGTTACTATTTAGTGTATCAACTAACGAATAAGGATGTTTCTCACCCATAATTAGTTGTTTAAAGGACTTTTAACAGGTATATATTATGTCTGTGTTGTGAACATTGTTCACAGAGGCATGTAGTGATAAGCATAATGGATTGGGTTTACCTTATTTATTTATTTATTTATAAGTGAAGCACATCCAATGAGATGTTGCTGAAGATTGACAATAGAAACAAGTCAATTTTTTGGAACAGTTGGCATAATTATCTGGTCAGTGATGAATTCAGATCTCATTTGTATTAATTCATAATTAAATTTAAGCTTGCAAGTAGATTATGACTATTAAAATATACTGTCATTATTCCAACACTTATGAAGGCAAAAATGGAGCTCAGGAGTGCCATTGTTGTCTCCCTGTACTAGATGAAAGTGCCAGAAATCGATCTTGCATAAGCAACTTCCCCACTGCTTGGTTTTAGACATCTAAGGGGAGTATTTTATATAAAAAATAATATAAAAGATCTGTAATGTGGATCTTCTTAGTGTCACACTCATTTAACCAGATAATGAAATGCTCCATTGCAATCTTGTATGAGTAAAGGTTAAATTTGATTCATGGTTCAACGCAACAACGACTAACAGAAATGATGGGGTTTTTCGAACAGTAGAGAGTGCACCAGGTGTATTCTATTCCAATATATTTCATCTTCTATAGTCATCAACCAATACCACATTGATCGTGTTCAGCTTCTTCCTAAACAACTGATATGGTACCGGTCATCGTTATTGAATTTTTACCTGCTGTGGATGTTAGATTATAAGATTTCTTTCAGATTTGTGTTTCATCTGTGGTTCCTTTAGCATTGTACTTGCTGTGGATGTTGGTGCTCATATGGCCATCTCTCATTTACATTTTGTAATAGCAGGTAAGTCCTTGCTGATCTAAATCATCCAGTTTATACAGAGTTTACATTATGAGTGAAGCCAGCTCTGTTACCAGTAATGCTAAACTTTAAGTTTATGAGGTCTACTATGTTTGATCTTCATTAGTTCTGGATATTATATGTAGATTTCTATCTTGTTAGTACCTACTCAAAAGGTCACAGAGTGTAGCTAAAATCTCCAATATAAATCATTATGTGATTGGAAAGTATGGCTTAATCAACTATTCTTTGTCCAATGATAAATATGCAAAAGAAGTGCTCATATAGTATGGGTATTTCTACCTAGATTTGAAACCAAAGTTTCCCAGTGTTTTCATACTTGCACAATTGCAATGGTTACCTGGGCATATTACTGTTGAATGTGATTTGTTTATATCTTCTTGTCATGCATTAATCCAAACTATAATTTCAGGTATGTGGTTTATGTAAAGGCTGGTGTATACAATGAGCAAGTAACAATCACAAAAGACATGAAAAACATTACCAGTAGATAAAATTCTATATCTGTTAATTAGTTTAGCATTCTATGTTCTTGAGCTTCTAGATAGATCGATTCCGACATGCTTGGGGTAGCAATGGTGTGAATAATTTATGGTCATCTGCAGGTTGTTTCTCTTAGGTGCATTGTCTTATAGGAATTTTGATGTCAGCAATCACTATGTGGAAAGGTTGAGATGGTGCTAGTTTCTTGGTGTCATCATCTTGAGTTTTTTAGCTATAGTTGTGGTTTTTGGTGCTGGTTGTTGTGGTTTGTGCTCAATTTTGATGTGTTTTCTTGGTCTTTTGTTTTCTAGTGACAAAGGAGTATAGATGCATTATGCCATTTGCATCCCATTTCTCTATGGAGGTCTTTTTCGACTTTTGGTTGCAAAGATTTTTGAGACCATGATCAAAATGTTCTAGGTTGCGGTGATGGATCCCACGACCTGAGCCATGATTGACTAACCTATTTTTTTTCTTTGGACCTGGACGTGTATAGAAGAAGAAGAAATGCTGGTATAGTAGTATTAGATCATGTTTATTTATTAGAAATTTATTATGATTATTGTGTTGTGTTGTTGTGTAGTAACTGAAAGTAAAGTAGTCATGAGACATTGTAGAAAACTTCTCATTTAATATGCATATGTACTTTTATTGATATATGTAATGAATTCAGTTATTTTCTGTAATGAAGTTACCAATTCAAAAATGGTTTAAGATTTTTTTCTTAATGTGAGTAATTATGTTTTTTGTTAGTGAAATAGCGGTTATAATTATAATATTATGAAATCTTTGATTAATAGCAGTTGAATATAATTACTTTTAGCGGTTCTATAACAAATTTTAACAAGTGCTAGAAATAGTTTTAAAATTTTTTTGACTCTATTACGATTGCAGATATAACTACTGGCACATGCCAGTTGTAATAGACATATTACTACTATTTTTTGCAGTTGTGAAGGGATATTTTTGTTGTACTTGTGGCAACAACTGTATCTATGTTGCATAGGGTCGCAGAGGTGTTGCCTTTGACTCTATGGCAATGCGGCAAAATGCAACACTGAGAAAGTGTTGCCACAGATCATTTTTTGCCTATAGCAACATTTCTTGGCACTTCCTGCATTACTTATCTGGTGTTGCAGTATACAATCCATGGCGTGGTGTAACTAATTACTAGAACTAAGAGGTTGGGTCTCAACTACGGAGTTTAGTTATTTTCATATATATGTATCAAGCCACTTAACGCCTAACTATCGGATGATAGATAAGGGTGGATTCTCTCGATTACTTAAGACCATAGGCGGACCTATTGGTCATATAATACCTCCTCATGGTTTACCAAACACTATTATAAACTAAATGACACTAGCTACATGTCCTACTAATTATGGCTTCCATCATTTGAACTCATGCCCCGCAAAAGGCGAGAGATATAAAGCAACCATTTAAGACCACTTGGTGGAGGGCCATTACTATCTAGCCGATCTATTGGATAATCTCCTAGACACTTAATATTTCCCATAGGATAGGGATACGTATGGGAAGAGTATATCATACGTCTTTAAACACCAGGTTTAGGTAGAATTCGTACACCATTTAAGACACTTAACTGGAGGACCTATTCCCAGGGGGACTCCTCGACCCAAAGTCACTTAAGAACCAAGAAAGCAGACTATTTGTAAAAATTATCAAGCTCATACCCAATATCCTTTAATGCTTCCATTTATGGGAGGTGGGCAACGCAATCACTTAATGCCTTTTTATAATGGGATCAAACCACTTAAGACCTTAATCCCAAAGCAGGCTATGTTATTGAGTTATTACCGTTTAATTTCTCTTTATGAAAATACTATACGTACATAACTAATTATCATCACAGGCACTTACGGTAAATAATATTTAACATTATTTACCTATTAAGTCCATTCTTATTTTCTAGTTATTTTTATTCTGGATTTACTAGTCAAGGAAGTTCTACCACTTCTCAAGCTAAAAGGTTTGATTATTTATTCCCTTCTTATATGGACTTAGCATTTATTAATACGCGTTATTCCCATTAATCCCCTTTTTATTTCATTTATTTCTATTTAATAGGGTTATTGCCATTTATGACCATAAGGTCATATTTTCCTAAGGCAAAATTTTTTTTTTTTAAATGCCATTCATTTCCATTGATTATAATCAACGTTATTTATTAGCCAAATAGTCATGATTCCCTAAGATATTAATTATCCTTAATTATCAGTCCCGAGATGTCTATTTGTTGTACCCCAACAGACACTGCTTATTTATTAATTTATCGTTCGTTGTATATGTGTACACACACACACACACACACAAACACATATATATATATACACTAGACCTCTAACATTAAGCCGACCACTTGTGGATATCGGATTTGCCGGGCGGTTCCAGGAAGACTTCTACCACAAGTTGAACTTAACCTCGTGTCTTAGTGCGGTTTTATATAATTTCCTAATTGGAGTTTACAACTTTAATCCTAACCAAATTTGAAATCGTAACCATTTACTAACTTATTCATTTTCCTCATATCTAAGATGACTACAACATTTATTTATTTTATTTAGCACATATTCATAACCAATTAATTTCCATTTATGGCTATAACAGTCATGTTATCCATTTCCATTCAATATAGAATATAATCCCATAAAACGGAAACTTAATTCAACATACAACAAAACACATATTTATTTTATTGTATATTATATTGTTATAAATCATAGGTTTGGCAAATGAAAACTAACATTCCTAGTCCTGGTGAGCAAAATCAGTCAACATCTGTGGTGACTGGAGACAAAATGGACAGTGCTAATTCGACTGTATGTACAGAGTCAGTAAGCTTTGGTGACTCTATTCAGGAGGCTGGTGAGTCATCTGGACAGGGGGGCTTGGCATCAGCAACTGCATCATCAACGACTGTAAGTCAGCAGCATCTTATGGACCCAATTGCGGTGATGGATAAAGAACTTGAAACAATTGAAGACCTAAATAATTTAGACATCAATCTTGAAGAAAATGATAAAGAGGTAAACAGTGGTGATGATGAGGATACCAGGAAGAAGAAATACACAAAACCAAATGCAACATATGATAATCAATTCAAAAGCAAGGGGAAGGCTAGTAACTCTGGCACTAATGTTAGCGCACGACCTCCTAGGTTATTGAGGAGTAATTCCCTCAATACCAGATGTCCTTAATCGTATGGAATGTCAGAGGTCTCAATAACGATACCCGATTATTGGACCTCTATAATTTAAGGAGGAAGCATCTCCCTTCTTTTATGGGTATGATAGAAAATAAATTAAATGAAGAAAATCTGAAAATCTTAAGTGATTCATTTGGTGATGACTGGGCTCATGTTACTAATAATGATCATTCTGACAAGGGCAGAATTCTAGTATTTTGGAATAAAACCATATGGCAATGCAATATCATTGACATAGATGAACAACAGGTCACTGCAAAGCTGGTTAATAGTGGGGGACTGACAATTTGTGTCTCAACAATATATGCAAGTAATTCAGCTAATGACAGAATGCAATTATGGGATAAAATCAAAGATCTAGCTCCTAACATGAATTATTCCTGGATAGTGATGGGTGATTTCAATGCTATTCTTAAACCTGAAGATAAAATTGGTGGTAATACCGTTTGTGTTGCCCAATTATCAGAGTTCAATAATTGTGTTGTTGCTGCAGGATTAGTTGAGCCTTCCCATTGTGGTCTGCATTTCACATGGAGAAGCGGTGAGAAGAGGAAAATTTCATGTAAATTGGATAGAGTTCTTACTAATTCTATCTGCATAAACAAATTCTCAGACTTAAAAGTAAATGTGCTGCCATCATCAACAAGTGACCATTGCCCTATTCTTGTTAATCTAATTCCCAGAGATGAAGAATCTAAAGGAAAACCGTTCAGATACGCCAACCACTGGAAAATGTTACCTGAATATAAGGATATAACTGATACCATTAACCTCAAAGATGCAGGCACTCATATGTTCTCTGTGGTACAATTCCTCAAAGATGCCAAAGCAAAATTAAAAGAATGGAATAGAACAAGAGTAAAGGAACATGACAGAATTGATAATTTAGAAAATGAACTGTCAAAAATCTTGCAACTTATTGATGCTGGTGATTTGAGTGAAGGTGTTTGGTCCCAATATCATAAATGTCAAACTGAACTAAGAGATGCTTTGAAAATTCAAGCTGTTGAACTGAAACAAAAAGCAAAGGAAAAATGGATCTCTGATGGGGATGAGTGTTCAAAATTCGTTTATACTAAAATGTCTGTTCATCGTAACACCAATTATAATCATCAAATTCTGGACAAAGAAGGAAATCACTTGGTTGACATGAACAAATTTGAACAAGAGGCTGTTGATTATTTTTTTGAGCTTTACAACAACGACTGTAGTAATGACTTACTCATTATTCACTCCCGTAAACTGTTGAATGCTGGTGGGAGACGCTGGATGAGCAGAAGAGTTACTGAAGAAGAGGTTTTGCTGGCCATCAGGTCCATTCATATTGACTCCTCCCCCGGTCCCGATGGCTTCGGTTCCAGCTTCTACCTGCATCACTGGAGCTACCTGAAAAATTCTTTGGTGTCAGCAATTCAAGAGTCATTCTTGTCAGGTAAAATCATTAAGGAAATTAATCATACATTTTTGTGCTTAATTCCTAAAACTGACAAACCAACCAAGATTGCAGATCACCGACCTATTGCTTGTTGCAATGTATTATATAAAATTCTAAGCAAGGTCATTTGTAATAGAATGAAGGCTGTATTACCAGATTTAATTGCAGAATGTCAAAGAGCTTTTGTAAAAGGCAGAAGCATATCAGAGAATTCTTTATTAGCTCATGAATTGGCCAGGAACTTCAACAAAAAAGGAGTTGATAAGTTTTGTCTAAAGGTGGATTTGCAAAAAGCTTACGATAAGATTAACAGGAATTTTATCATTCATATGTTACATGCTATGGGTTTTCCTCTGAAAGTGGTTCAATTAATTGATGAGTGTATTCAATCACCTACTTTTTCCGTCCTTATCAATGGAGTGCCGAAAGGATTCATTACCAGTAACCGGGGTATTAGACAAGGGGATCCCTTATCCCCTTATCTGTTTGCAATCACAATGGAGTACTTTTCTCTCCAGATGGAACTTGCAGTATATGACAAAGCAGTACAACCAATTCACAATTTTCAACCGTCTGTTAGCCACTTGTTGTATGCAGATGACCTGATAATATGTTTCAAGGCAAATGTTAAAGTTGCTCTTAAGATAAAAGAAATATTCCTTAACTTGGAGAAATTTGTGGGTCTTAAGATGAATGAATTAAAGACAAAATGTTATTTCAACAAGTTTTGTGTGTCCAGAACTAATGTACTTAACAGTTTGAGTGTGACTGAAGGAGAATTACCTGTGAAATACCTTGGTGTGCCACTATCATCAAACAAAATCACTGATCGAGAATGTGCTGAATTAATTACCAAAATCAGAGATAAATTGCAAGGCTGGAGTTCTAGACTATTATCATTTGCAGGGAGAATTGAACTTGTGCATACTGTCATTCAGGCTAAAGTGAATTTTTGGTTACAAACTTTTCAAATTCCAGATGCTTCAATTAGCAAGATTGAGAGTGTATGTTCACATTTTATCTGGAGAGGGAAAATGCCTAAAATTAAATATGAGGACCTATGTAGACCTAAAGAAGAAGGTGGAGTTGGGTTAAGGAAAATCAGAGATATGAGAGATGCATTTACTATTAAGCAAGCATGGAAAATCATTAACACTCAGGGCCTTTGGGTTAGATGGATGTGTAAAAGATATGTTAAGACCAATTTCTAGACGATGTCTGGTGATAACAATGCCTCAGCAACATGGAAAGCAATTCTTAGAATCAGAGACAAACTGGCAGCAAATTGTGAAAAAGAGATAGCTAATGGAAATGTCACGGATTTGTGGAGAGACCCTTGGCTGAAAGGTAAATCACTTATTAATAGATTGGGTTGGGATACCTACTCAGCGTATGGTAGTCCCAATCAATCTGTTAATCATATTATATCTGATGGTAACTGGAGACTTGATCGAATGCCAAATGCTGAGTCTTTCAAAACAGAACTTGAATTCACCCCCTTATTTATCGGTAGAGAGTCAGATAAGTGGAACTGGACTGCAGATAAAACTTTCAACATGAAAAGTGCTTGGAATGCTTGCAAAAGTGTAGAGCCTACTGTGGATTGGAAATGTGTTGTGTGGAACAGACTTATACCACCTAAGCTATCACATAACATGTATAAAATCCTACTGCATCGATTACCTACGAGAGATAGGTTACTCAAATGGAACATCATAGCTGAAAACATATGCCCTCTATGTGAAAAATGTGAAGAAAATCACCACCATCTATTCTTTGAATGTGAATTTTCAACAAACTTAATCAGCCGCATACAAGAGAAATATAAAATCAGGGAGAAATCAAACAAACTGCAACATATCATGAATTACCTGATTGGCAATTGGTCGAAGATAGACACAGAAATAAAAGAATACAGCGTTAGCGTTATATCTGTAAGTTGGTGGTTATGGAAGGAGCGTAACAGAAGGATTTTTCACAACAAAAGAAGATTAGTAAAAGAAATCATTAAACTAAACGAAGAAGAAGTTAGATTGACACTCAAATGTCGCAGGAACAACCGTACGTCAGGTAGGGGAGCACCACCATCTGATACTGGAGCTGTGGATCCACTGGAGAGGCGGGTATCACGGAGTGAAGGTGAAAACCTATGGCCGCCATGAATTCGTGTGCTATAGGGAAACCTCCGTTCGCCATTAGCGTAATTTGGGGATTAGGTTATTTTTGGAAATTTCAGTTTGTATGAGGCAATGTTGTGTTGTCGGTTTGAGATTGTATTTCCTGTTTTGCTGCTGCGTGTTTGTAAGTAGCATTATCCTCCTTTGGGCCGCCAAAAGCCCATAATAAAGTTTACCCAATTTCAAAAAAAAAAAAAAATAGTTAAAGTAGTTTTTATTCTTTTATTATCATTATTATTAAAATTAAATGTTATGGTTTAAACTAATAACCAAACATTCCTTTTTTTATATTCAATTCTGAAATAAGTACCAAAATCTGGCTAAAAGATTGTCGAATGTAATTCTTGTAAATTATGCCTATATATTTAAAAGAGGAATAAACTTGTTTCAAACCAAAGGAAATATATGGTATGTATATTTTGGAATAGTTGATGTAAACTATGCACAAGTATATGTGAATTTATATCTGTATGTGAATTTACACAACCTTTCCCTTTTTCTATTTTGGACATATTTCTTATTGGTTTCAAATAATTTTTTTTATTTAAAAAGAAGAAAGAGGCATATTTATAATAATTAAGTTAGAACCCCAAACAAAACTGAACACAAACAAGCTTATATCTTTTTAACCAAAATTACATGAATTACCGTTTAATACCGAGACTACCGATCTGGAATAAAACTACATCCTAACAGTGTTTTATTCGACTAATTTCCAGATCTACGATGTTTACAATAGCCACAATATTTATTAAATATAACTGTAGGCAATAATATGAACCATCAAGTAAGCCTACAAATTATAATATTGTTCAAACCACAAATTTGTACTTTCAGATTTTGACAACATTCATAAACAGATCTGATAAGTATTATTTCAGATTTAATAATATCACATATTTAAGATCTAATACAAATGAAATATTTAAGCTGTTATAACTTTGTATATAAATTTTCCACTCACCTGAAAGCATCCGAATCTGAAATCTAAGTAATCTTTTAGGCATACAATTCCTGAATTCTTACAAATCTATAGTTATTATGAAAATGGGATACTTTCAGATTTTGTAGGTTTACAGGAAAATAAGAAAAGAGGGGAGAATCTGATGAAGAAAAGCTTAAACGGGGTGTAATCATGCTATCACTAAAGCACTGGATCCTATCAGAACTTTGAAGTTAAGTGTGCTTGGGCGAGAATAGTACTAGGATAGGTGACCTCCTAGGAAGTCCTCGTGTTGCACTCCTTCCTTTTAAAGCCTTGCAAAAAATTAAAGAGCTTAAACGTCAATCCATATCCTTTTCCACTTGAATCTGGTTATCCCTTCCAAATTGTGTTGTTATATTTGATTCTGATTGTATATGAACATATTTTTGTTTTAGAAATTTAATTGAAGAGAAAAGGAAATGGCAAAGCTTTGCTGTTGCCTACAAATTTGTGTGAAAAAGAATAAGGCCTTACCTTGTTATTTATAGGAGTTGAATTGGACACGAATCGTTAGATTTGATTAAATAAATATCCTATATCCTTCCATTTATATAATAATATATAAACCTACACCCCTTTTTAACCTAGCCGTCATTGGGCTGCCCAGGCTCGAAGCGGTCGACCGCTTCTGTCAGGGTGTCGACTGACCTATAGTCGTTTTACTCGTGAAGGCAGGTTACAAAAGGAAATAAATATTGTATTTATTATGTTTTATTATTTCCATTCATTTTTTGTATTTCGTCCGTAACTTTTTCATACAGACTCCATTCGGGAAACTCCAAGCATGAAAGTTGATCGATCCTGAGATGAACGCAAAGGTTAAAGTTTCATGGTCAAATTTCATCATTTGTAGTATTTACTATTTTTGAAATCTAATTTAAATAACTAATTTATTTATGGTCAAAATTCTAGGTTGTTACACTTATATATATATAACTAATTTCCTAAATCTAAATCTATATGAATCTGGATTAGCAAAGATAGAATGGAGATTAGAGGAATAGAAGAGAATCCTAACCTTTTTATGGAATTCAGCAATGGAAGAGGGACAATATGGAGGCATTAAAGGAAATGCGAGTAAGGTTTAGAGTGACTCCAGGGGGTTATATTTATAGTTGTAAGTGTGTGCATAGACAGTTGGATTAGTTTGATTTAATCTGGAGAACGTATTGGTGCAGAACTGTAAAAAACCCTATTTAAAAATACCTTCTCCACTCTTCCCTAGGGTGGGCGGTCGACCCCCCCTTTTGGAGTTGATTCTAGAGATTTAAATCTCCTTGTAACGTTCTTTTTATTAATTTATGACATTGATTATTTCTTTGTGTTTATTTTTCTTATCGCCTTCCATATATACATATCTACACACAATTCAAATTATTATGGAATATTCTTTTATGACAATTAATATATTTTTATATTCCAGATTTATATTCATTCTATTTGAATTTCAAATCTTGTATATAAAATATCTACGTATAAATTGTGTTATTAATAACTTATTCATACAGACTCCGTTTTTAGCAAATAAAATATAAAAACGGTCAGGACTCGCCACACACATACTTTCGTGGTCCAATTCTCAATTTTCTAAAATTCTTATTTTTAGCCTATTTATATTTTATTAATTTATTATTATTTGCAATTAATTTAATTATCTATGTCTGTTTAGGATATATTTTACAGGGTATTTCATGCGGTGTGCCTCACCACCCATCATCTGCTCAGTTTCTTGCTATTGCCTGTTACTTCTCACAGCCTCACTCTATCTTACTATGGGGTTCACCAGAAATGCAACATTCAGCCACTCAACAAAGGCTAGCCATGGCTCAGGTCACTGGTTTGGATAGGATTCTCTTCAACGAGTTGTTGAGTTTGGTGTTTGTTTTCTAGTAAGTTCTGTAACCTGACAGTTGTGTGTTTGGTTAGGCAGTAGTATGATGCATTGGATTATTGGGTTGGTGCTATATATGTGAATGTTTTTTGACTTTTATTGTGAGGTGATATAGTTGTTGAGGCCATGTCAGTTTTAGTTGGAGATTAGTTTTGTTTCGTGCAGATGTTCAGATCTTGTTTACTATGGTTCGATTGAGTGTTTTCCTTGGTTGGTTGGTTGGTTTTATCATGTTTGTGGTATAGCTGGTCCTTTATGAATTGAGCATTACACTGTTTTTGCCTCATCTCCTCGGCGATTGTCTCGACAACAGAGCAGTTCCAGCAACTTTTTGTGTTGTTGGTCACTACGACGGGAGGTTCAGTGTTATCTCATTGTATGATCTACTTGTATGTTAAGGGATTCATGTGATATGGTTCTTTTGGAATATTGTTTGATTTTCCTGATGTTACAGTGAGGCTGAGCTAGGTGATATCTATGTTTTGATATGAAGTGTAGGCCTGTGTTGCTTGTAACGTGAAGCAGTCCTTGCCTAGGCTATGTTATATGTCATATTTAATTAGGCTGAGATTTTTTAATGCTTTGGCAAAAAATTGCCATTTGACTCCCTGTGTGGAGTACAAAATCTATATGAAAATGAGTAGTCTTGTCATACTGACTAGATCTGTGCTGTAAGCTAGTATAGTTGCAGGGAACAGACCACTCTAAAAAACGATAACGGTGGACAGTCCACCTTAAAACCGATTATAGTAGTTAGACAATCTGTTTATCTACTGTAATAATGTATTTATTATTTGTTATAATAAGAAGTGTTACATATCACTCTAAAATCCGGTCGGTCTTGACCAAAAAAAGTAACATACCTTCACTAATTATATTCATTAGATTAATTACCATTTAAAAACTAATCTCCCCACTCTAATATATCTTCTTCTTCTTGTCCAGGTTTAGGAAGCCATATGCAAAAAAAAAGGTCGAACTTCTCATTTTCCATGCACCTTCCTCATTCAACGAAATCCCAATTCGATTCCACCCGCGAACGTCTCATCAAAATATTCATCTCCTCATCATCACCATTTCACATCCAAGGCTACTATGTAAATTGTGACCTATTCTCCTCATTCGCTGCTATAGAAAGACGTCACTTTAGTTCATCGAACCTCTCAAAAGTGCTAGTGCAACTGCTACTCTCCATCACGAATGCAAATCTAATCATCGATTTACCTAATTCCACTTCAAATCCTGAGAAATTACAACCCTAACTTCCATTATCAAACAAGGAAATTGTCAAGCAACCCAAAAGCACACTTGAACCCATCAAAACGCATAAAGATGCATATATCTCTTCATATCGAATTCAAAGAAACTTGTTTTGAAAATTTCCAATGGGTACTTAAATTTTTATGAATTTTTGATGCTAACCTTGTCTTTTGTGTTTTAAATTTTGGAACCCACATCCATGAAAAGATAAAGATGTGTGAGTGAGAGAATGTTATGTGCTGTCTAATTTGTGTTCCTTTGTTATGATTTATAACTAATTTTTTGCTATCATGCTGCACCGAATTATTTTTGCATATGCATTATGAATGACCCACACAAAATATCGTCGCACTAAACATCTCGACACGATCCTAAAACAATAATAATATGTACTATCTATTGGATTTTGAAAAATCATAAAAACATTGTTATTTGCCTATAAAAATAAATTTATAGCATTAAAATAAATCGTTAACGATACACATATATAACACATGTATAACACGCACGATCTCACTATAAGTCCGATTATCACAAGATTTGAAATCCTGCAATAACTTAACATTCTGGATATGATGAATGGTTTCGTTGAAATCCATGATCGTTTAAAAAATGGCTATTTTGATGTGTTAGTGAAAATCATTTAATAATAATTCGATTTCAAAACACTCATAATTATGGATAATAAATTATTATTATCTTTAATATCCAAATAGAATTTTATATAGCTTCAAAATAAGCATAACTAGTTTTTAAATTAAATATTTTCAATGTCAAATTGAATCGCCAATCAAATTCTCATTTATATTTAACTCAACCGTTAAATCTTAAAATTAACCATTTTAATTATTTAAATTAATTGAATTTTCTTATATAAAAACTTAAATTGTTACATTCCTCTCTCTTAAATGGATTTCGTCCCCGAAATCACAATTTGAAAAGTAGGTCACAAATCGATTAATTTTACTTCAAAAACAATTCTCAAAAAATTTTGTTAAGTTTCTAACACTTGAAACTGTGAAAAATTTCGATAGGCTTTCCTTTACACGACTCTATCCGAAAAATTTCACAATATCAATATATGCACTATACGTCCCATCTCAATGATGAGGCATCCCAGACTATGGGGAAGCAATATATATAAACTTTAAGTATGACATGTAATCTGAAACATGTACCATTTAGTCGAGCAAACAAATCTTTACCAATGAAACCAAAAGCTGTAAGAAAACTACCAAGCTTTTGCTTTAATAAACCTGCATATACTTATATAACCCAAAAGAGGGTTAAGCAAATCGACAAGTAATATAATAACTACTAATATAGGCACAAACAACACATCCATCATATGCAATAACCAAATATGATGCACATAGCAATAATGATGCAAACATACAAGCAACACAAATATTAATTTAGCGTTACATGCAACTTTAAGCAGCTAATACATATCAATACAATATAGTGTCAAAAAAAATGATAATCATAATTAGTGGACCATTCAGTTTATAAATCTCATCATCGCACAAGGATGTAAAACAACTATCAAGTTCACCATTTGCTCTACAGCCTCAAGTTAATACTTAACATATAATTCATGCTACCTAAAGCAATCTGAAAATTCAAATCCCAAATTCATGACGAGTCAATATACTGTGGAATATATTTTTCAAAGTCTATAAAATGTTTCTATTTACGAAACATCATATTTCAAACTCTAACCCATTCCATTTTATTAAATTAATAGCTTTAGTTTATAGACACCAAACTGCGTTTTTATCTAGAAATTTTATTTTGATTTAACACAAAATCTGTAAGATGAAATCTTGATTTTCTTTCTTTTATTAGGAAACTATAATTCAATAGATTCAAAAGATTCTTGTTTCAAAGAATTCTAACTTATATTGGATCTTATACACACATCTGAAGTTCAAAATGGAAAATTATGGAATACCGCTATATGGTGAGCTTGTTTTAATTATATCTAATTTAACATATTTTGACTTCATTTAATTAATATATTAGTACCATATTTTATTTTGTTTCCATATATACTCAGTTAAGTTTTCAATTTCAGCATAATCCTTAATTTCTTAAGTTTATAAATAATAACATCTTCATTTACTTAACCTAAGCGTTCTAACAAATTTATGTTTGTTTCAATATATATCGCTTTACTTATTCTTATAACTCAACTTAGAATTCTCGGCTATCCAAAATTGTCGAATATTCCACTTTATTTAGAAATAAATTAATGAAACATCATATTAAGTAAAACACATACCAAGCAATTACTAATACTTATAATATACTTGAATCCATATCACAACTGAGTTGAAAATTACAGAATCAAACTCTCAAATTTTCAAAACCATATGTACTTGATTCAAAACCAACTTTATCTCAATCCGAACAATTTCCCATTGTAGTAAGTTATTGTTTAGAAACTCGAAAATAAACACCGATGATACTGCATACGTCATCATAATTATTTTCCATCGACCAAAGTAAGATCAGTGCTTTTAAAAATCTTTAAAATCCATTTTTTTCATAGGCACATTGAAATACTCTTAATATTCCCTTTTTAAACCTTGAAACCCATTTTTCAAATTTATGGGAATTTAAATCCTTCTATTGTGAACTCAAATCCATTTTCTATTTATAAAACTCTTTTACAAATTACACTTATATAATTCTAGTTTATATATAATATTTCTCCGCATAAGTCCATCGATGTTTAAACTCATATCAAATAGTTTTTTATCATGTAAAATTCTATCGAACGTTGTATAGTCAAATCATGAAACGTAGTTCACAAGGCGTTCATTTCAAATGTTATTTGGATTACAAATCTTCTAATCAATGCAAAAGAGTGATAAAATTGCTTTTACCCAGACATGGTAGCTAATGCCTATAAACTAGTTGGGCACAACTACAAACCAATCAATAACAGTTAAAGCTAGAAAGTGAGCATGACTAGTCGATATGCCAATTTACTTCATTTACCAATTCTTTAAAATCATTCTATGTCGATTTTCCTTATCTACGTGTTTAGAAATCCTTATTGACAATGTCAACCAAACTCACCAATTTAGAATTTATTTGCCAGTAAATAGATAAATAAACATAATATAATACATTTTAGATCACTAGAAAATATGCTCCCATATTCATGCACTCAAACTCATAATAAAGCTTCCATTACCGGACCCCTTATCGAGTTTACTCCACGGAGCCAAGGTTCTCGTTTAAACTTCGGCTCTGATACCTAGCGTAAAGGATGGAGAAATTCAATCCTCGAATTTCAACATTAATACAACGTCTGTATTCACGTATTTAGATTCTAGTACCGAAAACCCAAAAAATTAGAAGAAATAAGTTAGAGGTAAGAAAGAAGAAAGAAAGGTTAAAATAGAAGATGAAGAAGAAAAATCCATCAAAAACAGAGCATAATTGAATCTGATATTGGCATGAATAAAATGTAATATACTAATGCTCTTTGTATAAGAAAACTGTATATATACATGAATACATATCCACAATGGCTAATAAACACAACACGCAACAAAAATAAAATAATATGGGAAATATGAGAATACGTCCCAACTCCAGTTCCTCTACTGCAGCCCCAAGAAAATACAAGGAAAAAGGTATACTCGGTCCAACTAGAGTACATTTTAGGTGAAAAAAAAATTAGTTGGATCAATCTGCAATAACAGAACATGAAAATTCGTATCAAAAACAACTTGCTTAATTTTATAAATCTTTTGAAGGAATGGAACTCTTTAAGACCCGACCACAAATAAACATGGCACGAGTTTTTCCCTTACAATAATCCAAAACTCTTTTATAATAAATATCCAAGGATATTATAATAATATCTATAATTCACAAGTAATTATACTCAAATAGTCGAAATGCTTGCATCTTATGTTCCAACATAATAGGTACACAATCAAGACCAGAAGTTCGGATGGGAGAATGGATTCCAACTATGAAAAGGTAAAAGTCTACCTACTGAATTCATACATCACTAGATAAAACATATGGGTGGTTGCGTTAGTTTGTACCTCAATAAATCAAGACCAACGCCACCCTAAAATGGGAAATACCAAATATTTTCACCCTGGTTGATAAACAACGATAAGATGACCTGAAAAATACAAAGATAATATACTTTAGATATGGAATGATCATATCCTAAAGGGAGAGACCCACATAGCCCTATTGCTTTTCGCTGCTTTATTCATTTCCCGGTTGATTGGCTAAAGGTAACGTTTACCATACAAATAGCAGAAGGTCTTGGAATGCCAACATTACCTTCTAAATGTATGTAATGCTAGCTTTCATCCATACAAGTTCATTCTGGGCCCGAAAAAAACTAAATAACTCCATTACCAATCATCTTCAAAGTATTTTCATATGAAATGCATCAACCAGATTGAAGGGGGTTTCTAGCAAGTAGGCCCGATCCTGGTCTCTTCAAAGAGACAACTAATTGTTTTTGAAAAACTCAATTTTGGTTCTTTAGGAATAAACCAAAAATACATAAGTGAGGACTTCATCTCCTAACGATTTACAAGAACGGGTTTCCTTATCATTTGTCTAACAAATCTCCAAAGTCAAAATGGTCAGATTTGATAGTCGATTAGTAAACTATCAAATAAATAAACATCAAATCAATAAGAAGATTTATTTACCTATAGTAATTACTAAGTCTCAGTAAAATGAATGTTTCATTTATAAAATTTCATTTAAGAATATTTATTTTAAATATTCGTATACTTAACTTACTGACCTAAGTATATTTGCAACATTTTATTTTCAATACTTAGAAAATAAAATCATAACTTATATTATTAGTATAAATATATTCATAACTTAATAAATTGAATAACTATATTTATTTATTTATTTATTTTATATTTACTTATTTTTACAAAAAACCTTCTTATTTTCAAAGGATAAACCCAAACATGGTTCTTCCGGTGTTAAGTGTGGAACAAATGTCCATACCACCATTTCTAAGAATATCAACTCATAAGAATCGATTATCAATTCTTTTTTATGAATCTCTTCGATTAATCTTTTATAATATTTTTCGTTGAAACTCATTCATATTCCTTAAACTCTTTTTAGCAGTTATTTATAAACTTTTGTTATAAATATCAAAAATCAATTATAAACTTCTTTTATAAATATAAATGTTTCAAACCTCATTTAGAGATATCAAATTTTAAATCAAATACTCTCGATCTTTAACCAACATTATCTCTCAGATAACAACGAAGTAAATCAAGTTGCGATACTTTATTTACCTCTCGGACCTTGACTCGATAACATTCCTATCTTCGAGATAAATAGAAGTTTGTTAACACAAAATCGGGTTATCAATAAATGTCATAGTAAGTTCAATTTATTATTCAATTCAAATGCGGGTTTTAAAACCCTTACGTTTATTTGAAAATTTCTTTCCAATTTTTTTTACTTAATTTGTTATTATGTAAATCCTTACTAAAACAATCCTATTAGTTTTAAATTCCTTATTCTAAAACTTGTCTACAATCTTTGATTTATTATAAAATCCTATTTTAAAATCCTTTAGTAATCTTATCATAAAAACTAAATTTTGTTTACTATTTAATAAAGTTTGGTTATTATTTGAATTTCTCAATTTTAAATCAAATCATTAAGAATTATCTTTCAAATCAAATTCAATCGATTGTAGGTTTTTGTTGAGATTTCTAAACTTCATGTATCTCTATCTTTGAGTTCTAACCCCATTTATAAGTTGGTTCATAAATTTACAAATCAATTTATAAAACTTATTCAAGTAAATCGAAATCACTTTATCAAACTCATTTATTTATAAAACTTAGCTTTATCACCTCATAAAACTTATTTATATAACTCGGTTAAATTTTGACTCTCAAAAAATCCTATTATAAGACTTATTTATAAATTAGGAACTTTCGCTGCACAAATTATTTGATAATCTCTTTATGAAACCTAACAATAAATACTGATTTATTTATAAATTTCTATTTTATATAACTTATATAAAAATTCAATTCAAAATCTTTCTTTGTTATAGAAATAAATTCTATAACTTCGAATTTAGTCAGACTACATGACGGTAAATCAACATTTCCAAACAATAAATTTCGGTCATCAATTACCAATCACTTAAGCCATACTATCTATTTATTAATAATATATTTGATTCGGTTTTAATTCAACAATCATCATCCAGACATATTTTTAATGCTACTTATGCTAGAGGTTCATATATGCATAAAATGAAAGCAAGTAACATTTAAAACGTTATGAACTCTTGATGAATTGCTCCAACCTATCCCCCAACATAATAGCTCAGGTATTAGTTTATGTATCCAGGTAAATGAGATAATCAAATCTAATTTATTCAAGATGAATCCGCTTAAAAACAGGTATTTTCAAAGGTCAGTCGTTCATAGATGGGAGTATATAACCACAACTAGCCAGCTAAGCAAAAAATCATCCAATTATCGAAAACACAATAAAATGGGCATGATCAACAACAAATATTATTATATGGTATAACAATTGTTCACGATATTTTTCGTCAACACCCGAGATAGATCTGAAGGGATGATCCGCGAAGTGAAACAAAGTTGTCTGACCCTCCTCAGCTTGAGCCAATCCACAACTTTCAGGAGAGGAGGTGGGTTTTTCCTCAAGAAAAACGTTAGGTTGCTAGGAACCTAACAATTCATGTAGAAATATTCAGCTAAATCAATAGCACAACAAAATGCTTACAGAAGTATACAGAAGAACAATATAATGCAGAAGTAAATAAGAACACGCAGTTTATAGTGGTTTTGTTCGATTTGAACCTACATCCACTTTTAAGGATTATGATGATTTTATTCATGGAGGTGAGTACATGGGAAATTTTCCATACTGATTCACAAATTAGGGTTTACTCCCCCAGATCTCTCTTCCCCCCTCAAGGCCGACCCCTGAGGTCTTATTTATGGTAGATTTGGCACCTCTTCTGTTGTTAGGTTGTTGGGCCTAAAAGAGAGCCTTTGTCGACCGCCGTTTTCTTTGCCTTCGGGTGTTTAACTTCTGTTCGCTTTGGTGGCACTAGTTAAGATTCCCGCGGTGCGGGTCTCGGTCAACTGGGGTTTTTCCGTGATTATGATGGGCATGATAATGCGTCGTCTCCCGGAAAGCACCAGGACTTCTAGTTGCAGCTCTCGGGTGGACGGTCTCAATTGTTAGCTTCCGGCCTTCTTGTGAATACTCAGAAGGGCTTACCCTCCTGGTGTTTGTAAATGGCCGCCGGTGTGGGTTTGGCATGGACAACTTGCATCTCCGTTAGCGCTTCGGATGGTCTTTCGGAGGAGCTTTCGATATGATCTGGTCTTCCGGAAGATATCCCTTGATATTGCATCCACTGTCTTTGGTATGATATTCTTGATGTCTTTATGTACCGATGTGTTGGAATTTGAGCGGGTTAATACTGACAACCCTCACATCCTTCCGAGCCTCTGTTGTTAGAGCTCTCGACTCTTTATTTCCTAGTTTCTAACTTGGAAACCCTTTCTATATAAAGCTTCTCCTACTAGATATGCCTCGCCGGATAGACTGTGTTCGAGTCTTATAGACTAGAGATTCTTTTCTCCTAAAGTGGTGTCGGTTCGTATGGCTTTTAGATCATTCTTTCGTACTCGTGTTCGCTGGATACCGTTGGCTGTTCGTGGGGATGGGTCTTAATTGATGTTGCTTGCGGAATATTCTTCCCTATCGTTGTCTCTTTTTAGTGCTAGATTTTGCTCCCTGGAGGATTTCTATATGCTTGCGGTTGTCCGATACCGCTTCACCGTCGACTTGTTTTACTGGTGATTTTGGTGGTAACTTTTGCTCCACTAGTGAAGGGGTATTTTTGACTTTTCAAGTCAAATTCCTTATCCTTTCTGAGGTATCCTTCGATCTCTCTCGACTGAAGTATTAATTGGGTTCTCTTTATGCGGTTCATAATAGTTTTGAATTTTTGAATACGAAAACTCTGACTATCTCTTTTTTTTCGGCCGAAAGGGGTAGTGAGGTACAACAAAATTTTGTGCTACACTAAAATATATAAACGGTCAAAGCAGAGTGGTATTTCCATTAAAGTTAAGAATAAAACAAAAGCATATACAAACGGGGCCCGCGCAGGAGCCAAGTCCTTTCATGCAAGATGAAGAAAATAATTAAAAAGCCTTAAGTACGTCATCCATCTGCTACGTGTTCTGGTGCCAAAACTACCATGTAGCAATTGGGTAACCTCACAACGATCAGATTCCCCCAGAAGGTGACCAAGGCTTGAGCTTTCCCTAGCACTGCCCCTTGATAATGTCGCACCAGAAGGGCCAGCCACCTCCTTGCCTTTATTGATCTCCTTAGCAGACTCCACCCCACTACTGCCATCAAACTCACATTTTCTAGCACCACGTCAATAGCATCGATTCTCTCCTCACTACCTTCAGAACTAACGCCTCTTCTTCGTCTTCATTGATATCCGAAAGAATTGCAAATGGGTTTGATAGGACGCTACACCAATGTCAGAGCTACCAACAACCCTCATCTTTCTTCTTGGTTTCCAGACTCTAGGAAACTCATCCCTATCTTTTCTAAACACCCAATTCTTGAAATCCATAGGCTCAAATATATCGTTGGGTTTTCGGGAAGCTTGCTAATATCAATCTCTTGATAGGAGGTCCGGGTAAAAAGCCTTATTAGTGATGGAATATGCACTGGTGATGGAACCTTTATTTCCACCTTAAGATATGAAAAGTCAGCCACGTCCCACGCGTCTTCCTGTAATCTTAAGTCTTTTCCTACTTTCGACAATATGATCTTCACCATCTTAAAGTTACGAAATACATTGTGGAGATTTTTTAAGACGATCCAAAGAACCACCTCCTGTCTTGGTTTTGCAGCACCAAAATTGAGACTCCATGGCCGAATGTGCAGAGTACCCCTATCAGTCGTAATGGAGTAGAAATACCCCATAAAGAAATTCCTTGGAAATTTAACGACGAAAAGGTCCCTAACTTCTTGAATTTCAATTCCAAAGGATATAGGTAATAGAACTCCCATTTCAAGGCTTGTCTGATGCTATTGACTGAGAATTGACTAGAGAAAATCGAGATAATCGCCCAGGAACTGAAGCGTTGTAAATCTTCATCGAAAACAAATGGTGACATGCCGACCTCATTTCCAGTTGCCATTTTCATTTTTTTGAATAGGGAGAGTGGGAGCATCGAAATCCTTTATGCCATGTTTTTTATACTCGAAGTAAATGACCAGGTTTCTACAATCTTTGATCCGAAGGTTAGAATTCCCATACCATGAGTGTCGTTTCATGTGATTTGATCCTTCTTAGGTTTTCAAAATACGTAGAGGCCCTAAGAGCAGGCAGTGATGATTTTTTTGCCTCGATTTTTGGTACATGATTCTTTAATTGTATTTCTTTAAAAAATTCTTTAACCGGGGCATGTGAGGTTTATCCGAGGCTTTGCTTGCACGTGGGGGTTCCATATCGGATAAATTTTCTAATGTCATTTAGGAACACGGAAGACGAAGATGGGGCTGACTCCATTTTGGCCAATATATATTCTTTTTTGTTTTCTTCAGAAGAGACTTCTTTGAGCAGATGAGGGGGTTCCGGGACCATCCTTTATTTGGTCGAATGAAGACTGAAGACCAGGAACCCCTTCGGTATTAGATAGTAGAAGTTCTGAACCAAATCCAGATTAGGGTAATTAGATAATAAAAGACCGGGAACCCCTTCCGGTATTAATAGAAGTCCCGAACCAAACCCAGATTCGGGTATTTGTTGATAGAAGACCGGAACCTCCTTCAGTATTAATAGAAGTCCCAAACCGAACCCAGATTCGGGTATTTGTTGATAGAAGACTGGAACCTCATCCTGTATTTAATCTTTGTTTTGGGTCACCGTTTCGGCCTTTTGATCCACTCCCTGGGCTTTCGTTTTAGTTTGTAAGTTACTTCTCAGATCTTTGATCGGTCGTTTCGGCTTTATTCTTTTGAGCATGGATTGCGTGTGCCTTTGAATGCTCTCTTCGAGCTTCTTGTTCCCTTCCGCGGGATGGAATTTGAGCAGAGGATGCACGTGCTTTGAGTGATCCCTTCGAGCTTTTGTCCCTTCTACGAGATGGAATTTGAGCAGAGGATGTACGTGCTCCGAGTGCTCCCTTCGAGCTTTCTTCCCTTCTTCAAGATGGAATTTGAGCAGACGATGTATGTGCTCCGAGTGCTCCCTTCGAGCTTTCGTCCCTTCTGCAGGATGGAATTTGAGCAGAGGATGTACGTGCTCCGAGTGCTCCCTTCGATCTTTTTCCCCTTCCATTGGATGAATTGGAGCAGAGGATGTACATGCTCCGAGTAATCCCTTCAAGCTTTCGCCCCTTCTACAGGATGGAATTTGTAGGCGGAGGATGTACGTGCCTGAGACGCAAACACACATCGCGGCGAGAACACATCTTGTGGGCGAGTACACAACTCGCGGGTGCAAACACACAGTTCGCATTGAGAACACACCTCGCGGGCGAGTACATAACTCGCATGTGCAAACACACAATTCACGGTGAGAACACATCTCACGGGCAAGTACACAACTCGCGTGAACACATAGCGCTTTAAGTACGAGCTGCACAGCTCACATGAGTACATAGCTCAAAGTAGGGGGGATGTTGATGTGTTGAAAATTGTAAGTATGTTCTAAATGCATGGATATGTTGCTTGAACTAAAAGAGACGTTTCTAGACCTTCATAGTGTCTAGTTGTCTTTCCGAAGTTTAGAGAATGATGATACTATGTGGCCGGAGCTTCGGAAAATGCTATACGTGCGCGGCTCGTGGCATTGATTAGCACAGCGATTCTCTGATCCACAATTGTAGCAGCTTCCGCAAGTAGATTTTGGATCTTTGGCTTTGGAGGTTCTGCGCCTTCTCTTCACGTTTGGATGAGGCTCAGGATTCCCACCGGGATCTCTCTTCTTGTTTGAGTTTCCTTTCGAATAACTGAATTCGTCCACACGAATGAATTTGTCTGTCTGGAGATAGAAATCTTGCAAGTTTCCACATCCGCGGATATATAACTCCTTCCAGAATGGTGTGTTCCTAATTAAGCCAAAATAAATAGTGAAGAGTTTCTCTCGATCATTCATGTCTTTTGCTTGAAGGGCCTCAGCCTTGAACCTTTCCAAGTAATTATTCAAAGATTCTCCAGGTTTTTGCTTTATATTTGCGAGGATCGTATAAACCACGATAAGATGTTTGGAAACATAGAACTGCATTGAGAATTCATGAGAGAACTGCCTCCATGAATGGATGGTATCCTCTTGATGTTGCCGGTACCATTTGGCGGTCGATCCCTGAAGCGTCAATGGAAATAGTCTGCATCGTACAACACCAGAAGCATCATAAACGTCCATATGGCTATTGAGGGCCAAGAGATGGTTGTCTGGATCAGAGGTCCCATAGTATTTCATGGTTGGGGTCTTCACAAGCGGAGGTATCGATGTATTCTTGATCTTATCGACAAAGGGCATTATTCTGTCATCGTCACTAATATGCACATCCAATATTCTTATCCTTTCGGTTTCGAATAGATTCTTTATGGTTTTCTCTGCCACGTTCCTAAGGTAGGTCTCCAAGTTCCAGTGGTTCGTTTTTTCGGGACTAGACTCTCCAGTAGTTGAACTTCCAGATTGCTCTTTACTTTCACCGTATTGGTTCTCATCGCACCTGTTGTCTATAGGGTTGGTTCTTTCTCTCTTGGAAGGAATCGGATAAGATTTCTCTTCTATTTCTGATATCTGCATGGCCATATTTTTTCTTGTAGATTTGGCCTCATTTTTCTATTCTGGTCTGATGTCTTTCGAAGAACTTAGTGATTGAGTACTACCCCCTAAATCCTTCACTATCGACAGCTGTCGTTTCAGGGTCCTACTCCCCTCGATTTCCTCCTTTACCGAATTCAGATTCAAAGGTTGTGTTGGAATTATAAACCGACCCATTCTCGTAGCATGTTGGCCAAATGATTGGGCTATCTTCCCTGTTAATGTTTGACTGCTTATTGGTGATCTCAAGCTATCATGCAGATTTGGTGAGGATCTGATTCAGTTTTCAAACTCGGAAGATGTCCTCATATTCGATTCCCCTTGACGTAAGTTAAACATTGAGGTTTTTGGGGCTGAATTCTCTTCAATAGACTTTATATTAGCATCAATATGCAATGCCAAATGTAATGCTTCCAGCTCAAAATCCTTCCCTCCTATTAGGTTTGACGGTCCCTTGATTTTCGGATATACTAAGCTAATACTCGAAAGTGTGCTATTCTCCAAAGCAGTTGATGCGGGGGAATCTTGTTCCCAGATCCCTTTTGTCACAACCTTTTTTGATGGGTATTGGTCTTTTTTTCAATGATAGGAGGGAAGATCAGGATAAAAGAGGTTTCAAGGAAGAAAGTTTACGGTAAGTATGGAGGGTTTACCATGGGGATGAAGGTTCAAGGTTACCTATCCTTTGAAAAGCAAAGATAAGCGGTGTTTGAAGTAGTAATTTGGCACTCAGAAACCCCTTTCTGATATCCTTTGCTTATAATCTTGCTTCTTCAAAATTTAGTCCATATCCAGGACTGAATAGCGCAGTTTGGAATGTGGTAATGTCACTTTTAAAAGATTAAAGGTAAAAAAAAAGGAGCGGAGGTTCATGCCCTCCTTCTAGCACTAAAATGTTCACGATATTTTTCGATAACACCCGAGACAGATCTTAAGGTATGATCTGCAAAGTGAAACGGAGTTGTCCGACCATCCTCAGTTTGAGCCAATCCACTACTTTCTGGAGAGGAGGCGGGTTTTCTCCTCAAGAAAAATGTTAGGTTGCTAGGAACCTAACGATTCATGTAGAAATATTCAGCTAAATCAATAGCACAACAGAATGCTTACACAAGTATACTAAAGAAAATTATAATGCAAAAGTAAATAAGAATACGCAGTTTATAGTGGTTCGGTTCGACTTGAACCTACATCCACTTTTAAGGATTTCGGTGATTTTATTCATGGAGGTGAGTACATGGGAGATTTTCCAAATTGATTCACAAATTAGTGTTTTCTCCCCAGATCTCTCTCTCCCCCCTTAAGCCCGACCCCTAAGGTCTTATTTATAGTAGATTTTGGACTCCTTCTACTATTAGGTTGTTGGGCCTAAAACAGAGCCTTTGTCGACTACCATTTTCTTTGCCTTTGGGTGTTTAACTTCCGTCCGCTTTGGTGGCACTGGGTAAGATTCCCGCGGTGCGGGTCTCGGTCAATTAGGGTTTTTCTGAGATTATGATGGGCTTGATAATGCTTCGTCTTCTGGAGAGCACATGGACTTCTAGTTGCGGCTCTTGGGTGGAGGGTCTAGAGTGTTAGCTTCCGGCCTTCTTGTGAATAATCAGAAGGGCTTACCCTCCTGGTGTTTGTAAGTGGCCGCCGGTGTGGGTTTGGCATGGACAGCTTGCATCTCCGTTAGGGCTTTGGATGGTCTTCCAGAGGAGCTTTCTATATGATCTGGTCTACCAGAAGATAGCCCTTGATAGTGCATCCACTGTCTTTGGTATGATATTCTTGATGTCTTTATGTACCGGTGTGTGGGCATTTGAGCGGATTAATACCGACAACCCTCACGTCCTTCCGAGCCTCTGTTGTTAGAGCTCTCGACTCTTTATTTCTATTTTCTGACTTCGAAACCCTTTCGATATAAAGCTTCTCCTACCGGATGTGCGTCACCGGATAGACTATGTTTGATTCTTATAGACTTTGGATGCTTTTCTCTTAAAGGGGTGTCAGTTCGTGTGGCTTTCGTATCATTCTTTTGTGCTCATGTTCGCTGGATACCGTTGGTTGGTTGAGGGGATGGGTTTTGGTCGATGTGTCTTTTAGAATATTCTTCCCTATCCTTGTCTCTTTTTAGTGCTAGATTTTGCTTCCTGGAAGATTTCTATGTGCCTGTGGTTGTCCGATACACCTTCACTATCAACTTATTTTACTGGTGATTTTGGTGGTAACAACAATATACTATAGTAGAAAGTGTGACAGTTAACTTACCATCCAATTTCAATCGACGATTTCTCATTGTTTTATATAATTACAAATAAATGTTTGAAACTCAATGAAATTTACAATAGCTCCAAATCACTCCAATCCAACTCGTACAGGTAGTGGACACCGATACAGGTCCAATGTAACTGACGACGTCTTGCTTGGATCTAAAATGAGAAAGTTACTACATTCATAAATTTTGGTTTAATTTAAGTAACATATATTCACTAATTACACTCATTAAATTAATTACTACTTATAAATTAATCTTCCCACTTTAATCTATCTTCATTTTCTCACCCAAATTCAGGATGCCACACGCAAGCAAAAAAAAAAAATCCAAACTTCCTATCTCCCATGCACCTTCCTTACTCAGCGAAATCCCGATTTGATTCCACCCTTGAACTTCTCATCAAAATCTTCATCTCCTCATCGTCACCATTTCACACCAGAGGTTACCATGTGAATCATGACTCGTTGTTCTCATTTGCTACTACAAGAACGTGTGTTACTTTAGTTCATCGGACCTCTCAAAAATGCCGATGCAACTGCTACTATCCATCACGAATGCAAATTCAGTCATCAATTTGCCGTACTCCACTCCTAATTCTAAGAAATCACAACCTTAATTTCCATTATGAAACTAGGAAATTATCGAGCAACCCAAAAACACACACAAACAAATCAAAACGCATATAGATGCATACATCTCTTCATACCGAATTACCAACTGTAATGACCGCCATTTTGACCGTGTCGAATCAACAAAACATGTCAACTCAAAACGTCCAAAACAACAGATTGTTATTAGCTTCTGAGGTAAATAGAATAAATCACAGAATCACAGATCACAGACACAAATACAAACACAGAGCAATATAATACCTCACAACGGAAATTACAAAATACAATAGTAGTTCATGAAGCTACTAAATAAATTTTTTACATCAGAGTTTACGTAAATAATACAACGGAAATATAATACAATAAATAATTGATAACTGCTTGGATCATTTGCATTCCAAATGATCTAAACAAAATATCGTCATGCTCAACATCTCGACACGATCCCAAATAAATATTATATACACTAGTTACTAGATTATGATAAATCACAAAAACACTGATATTTCACTATAAAAATCAGTTTATAACACTAAAATAAATCATTAATGATACACGTTTATATCGCACACGATCGCACCATATTTTTTATTGTCAAAATTTGAAATTCTGCAATAATTTAACATTTCTAATATGATGAAACTAGTTTCATCGAAATTCGTAATCATTTGAAAAGTGGCTATTTTAACATGTTAACGAAAATCGATAAATAAAAAAAATAAACACTCATAATTACAGATAATAAAGTATTATTATCGTTCATATCCTAATAGAATTTTACATACCAGTAAAATAAACATAACTGGATTTAAAACTCAATGTTTCCAATCTCAAGTTGAATCGATAATCAAATTCTCATTTACATTTAACTCAAGTCACTAAATCTTCAAATTAATCATTTTAAATATTTAAATTAATTAAATATTCTTATATAAAAGTGCAGGTTGTTACATTCATACTCTCTTCTATTTCTCATGTATAATCATCATCATTCTCACTCCAATGTACCTTGACTAGCTTAACAAACTTCTTCTTAAGTTGTTCCATGTCATTCCCAATAACACAAAGCATCTTACAAGGTATAGAACTTCCAACTCTACCTCAATGTCTTCCATTTGACCTGGAGATACTACATTACTCGAGTTGAGCGTAAAATTTCATAGATACGACAAACAAAAAATATTATGCACACCCGTCATCTTCTCAGGTAAATCCACTCTCTAAGCAAGCTTCCTAATATGCTATGTAATAAAAAATGGTCCAACAAACCTCGGAGCTAACTTTCCTTTCCTTCTAATTCTAACAACATACCTCAAAGGTGAAGCCTTCACAAATACCAAATCTCCTACCGAGAATTCCAAATTACCTACCGAGAATTCCAAACCATTTCTTCATTTATCAACATAACTCTTCCAGCGATCTTGAGCTTCCTTCATTCATTATTGAATTTTCTCAATTTTATCAGCTATGTCTCTTATCATTTGTGACCCTAGTATCAACTTCTCTGTAGTTTTTGTCTAACAAGAGGGTGAATTACATGGTCTACTGTAAAGTGCCACATGCGGTGCCATACCAATACTCGTTTGATAGTTATTGTTGTAGGCAAATTCAACTGGATGAAGGTGGTCTTCCTATGATCTTCCAAAATACAATACACAAGCTCTTTGGAGATCTTCCAATACTCTGTTAACTCTTTCTATCTGACCATCAGTTTGGGGATTGTAACAACCCAAATTTCAGCAAGCCTGAATATTTTGCAAAATGGTAAAAACCCAAGACTACTGAAACCCGAATTGGTTTGTCTGGTATCCTACAGAGAGGCAAAGATAATATATATCAGAGCCCACAGTAAAATATCCCAAAGAGTAAGGAATAAAATATAATAGTAAGTTATTACTTACCCTATTAATGACACTGTCTAACAAGTGTCCCTAAGCTGTGTAATAATCTCTACCACCTATCTAATCTACAAGTTTGTTATCAGGAGTGTGTCAAAAAAAAAAAAATGGTGAATGGGCAAATTATGTGTTCTATAAATAACACTACATATACCGTTCTATCACAAATTTACCTTTATTAAGTGATTTGGCTTCATTACACGCTACTCTTTTGATTTGACGAATAAATCATACCTATCTACTCCCAAGTAGGTTAACCTAACATATATGTAGCTATATGCCTAATATATCGAGGTACTCCCCATAGTACCCTCCTTGAATGGTCTCTATTGCTGCATTGTGAAAACATACTAAACCTACATCGCCATGCTACGAAAGCATATTTGGCCATGCTAGAAAAGCATGTTATGTCTCCATTGTTACGCTACGAAAACGTACTAGGCTATGCTACGAGAGCGAATAAGCCTCTACCGCTGCCCCGCTAAGGCACCCTTACCCTGAGTTCCCCCAAGGAACTCGTTGGGGGTCTTCCATTTCTGTAAAGAATGGCTTCTTTAGGCTTACAATAAAGATATCAAAGATTGGTCTGTCTCTTTGGGTGACTATGGCCCCACATGGTGTCCCTAACTAATGAAAGACCATTCAAAGTGCTAAGTGATTGCTCCCCTACCAAACAATCTAGACATCCAATTTGGCATTGTCCCTCGTCCAATGAATCAATAGTAAAAGATCATTGGATTTTTGTTTAGCTCCAGCCTTTCCCATACTCACTCCGACTAACAATGACAAGTACCTGACGACCTACTATCCTTGTTGGGTCCTAGCCAAGAAGCCTTCTCTCTCGAGCCAAGGCAGCCGCCGAATCATCTTAGAGATCATCCAATAAGTCTTCTGGCTACCTTCAATCATAGATGCAGCCAAGGCATACTTTTCATATGGAGTTGTGCAGACCGTGCCATTGTGGGTACAGCTTCGTTAGGACTTCAACAAAGGGACATAATAGAGTATCCTCACATCCCGTAGAAGTCTTTCACTTCTTTCCAGTCCTATCAAAAAATAAGTTGGACATGCTCCTCCGCATCTTCGGACGCCCATGATGATTTGCCCCTTCGGGCTCTTCATCCCCATGGACTGTGCCAAATGCATACCTCTATTTTTCTAGACCCTATATCTAATTTACAGTTTTGTGTTTTACTTCTTTGTTTCTTCGTTGATTAAGAATATTCATTAATTTATTTAATCTGAATATTTTTTGTTCATTAGTTTCACTGCCTAGTTGCAAGCCTATCATAGAATCGTAGTCTTGTAACTTACACCTTGTAAATCAATATGTTCATGTTAAAGCCTAACGCCTTTTTGACTCGTAGCTTACACCTTGTAAATCAATATGTCCATATTAAAGACTAACGCCTTCTAACCATTTCCAGTCATATTCATATTTGTAATTAAACTACGTTCCTTTTATCATGATTTCCCAATTTTCATATTCATGCAAATATAGGTTATGGTTGTAGGTTAACAATAAACCTAACATATTCCTTCTTTCTTTCATAACATCTTTCAAATTATATAACTCTTTCTTCTTTTGGTCTTTACAATTGATTCTTTAGGAAGTTAGACCTATTCCAAATTGACTAGTTACTAAAATTATATAAAATTTATTACCATAGTTCTAGGTAAGCACCATAATAAGAAACCATAATTGCAAGAAATTAATTTTCTAAAACCTTTGATTATCGAATTAGCGAGCAATACGGATAATTTCCTATTTTGAACTAATCCCCGCCTTTACTTGTTTTCGTGTTCGCAATCATGTTTCATATCTTCCTTATTAACCAAACTATGCAAATATATTCCTCATTTCTTAATCAATCAATGCAAGCTATTCCTAACCTTTCATTTTATAGATATACATAAATTCCTGTTTTCCCTCCTTTTATTTTTAACCCATGTCCCCTTCTTGTTATCGTTTTGGTATACAAGTTCAATTAACCCCAAATTATCAAATCCTATTTTATTCATAATTCCAAATGAATTATATTTTCCTACGCATGCAAATAAAGAGATTATAATTAGTCGCACATTTTCAGTCTTATACATGTGCCAATATTATCGATTTACACATGTTTTGCGCATGCCCAAAATTCAACATAAAACTATAAATTTTGATGTAGAAAGGAAGAAAAGAGGAAGGAGATAACATATTATAAATTTTACAGAATTCAAATGATATCATATACTATCATGAGAAAATATAATTTAAATCTACTCACCTGATTGCTCTCCAATTCCTAAATTTGATTCAGATTTACCAATCGTGGTCTTCCTAATTGAATCTACCATTGTAATTACCACATATTTACAAATGTGATTCTAATAAAATGAAACTAATAATACTATATTTAGATTCACAGGATTTACCTCATAAGGACTAGGAATCTGAGCACCTATAGCCTCAATCTTCAACCTTCATCTCCACATCTTGAATCAAACCCTAAAACAAATATATATGTTTCTAAAGAGTCTAAAGAGGAAAGAGAAGACCAGAGGTTTGGCGTCCTCTAAGAAAATATGAGTTGGAAGCTAGTCTCTACTGGTTTATTTATACCTTTCTAGAAGGACCATGCCCGTCTGATTAAAAAGAACTAAATCCAAACCGTCAATAAAAATAAAACCGCGCTGGATCTGGCCTGAATGGGTTGACCCATGCTTTGGTTGGGCTGACACAGTCCTTAAGTGTGTCGATCCATAAGTCAACCTACTACTATCCTAGGTTGACCCATGTATGATTTTTAAATCGAATATCGGGTCCTTTTCTACGTGATTGTTGTTATGTATAAACGTATTCTTAACGTTTATCAATTCTTGACCATTTTCATTAATTTCTAAATTTTTATTTCTTGTTTTGGCGCGCTTTCAAATTTTTAGTTTACGCAATTTGTTGTGCGTATATATCTACACAAAATTTCAAATGTTACTTCTAACGTTATATTTATTACTAGTTTTATTCCTTGCGCATTAATTTTTCCTTCTGTTTTCAATATGTGTTTAATTTTAATTTCAAATGCGTACTATTTCTATAATTGATACGCGCATACATATTTTAACTTAAAACGTTACTTAACATCATTAAATTTTCATAATTTAACTCTATTTGTAACATATTTTTATATAAATGAGCATTCACATGTGTGTCAACATTCCAAAATTAATTATTTACTTCCGACTTTGACATCATTTTTTGTTTAGTTCTCTTTTAATGTTATTCCCATTATGTTCCTATTAATGCTATTAATGACGTGCATAATCTTTCAAATTCAAATGCGTGTTGCTTTTGACATTTGTATATATTTTTTTTATGAAATAAACATATGTATACACATGATTACATGTGTGTTACTACTAACTAGTTTTCCATTTTTAATATTTTAATGTTACATTCTATTTATAGAATTGTAATGTGAAATTCATTAACTCCCATTCATTATTTTGTAATGTTTTTTTTAAATTAATTCTACTTATACCACTCAATGTCAAGTTTGCATAATGGAAACTTTTTCATTACTCATTTTATAACGTGCGCTTTTTTTTTGAATTTCATACGCACATTACTCGTGTAATTATTTTGATAAATTTATTTATTAAAATGCGGGGTGTTACATTCTCCAACCCTTTAGGAAATTTCACCTCTGAAATTTAGTAAGGGTAAAATTATGTAATTCCTCGCAAAATTTATCACCATAATGTGTACATCCAATTTTGCAACCAGCCGTGTACTTGAACAAAGTGTAACACATAATTAAAATTCATGAATGCAATGAATGCCCAAGCGGTACCTCCTATAAGAACGCATTTTTCTTTCAAAAATCTTTTGAAAGCATGATGCAAACAATCTAAATGTACTATAAATTTCTATATGAATGCGATGATTTTAAAAATGAAAATATAATTTTGATCCAATTTTCTCACACCCTTACTGAATAAAGGCAATAGTTCATCCAATTTTGGCATCCAAACCCTACTAATCAACTTTAAATTTGTGAATTTCAGATAAATCTAATTTTCTAAATTCGATTTCTTATGTTTGAAAAGGTAGAAAACGGAAAATTCCATATTTTCCATTACTCTTTTATGCACATTTTTTGACACACTTGGAAACCTTTATCACTAATCTTATGAAAAAATCTACTTTCTATTCCTCTAACAAGTTACATAAGAAGAATTTCTTTTAAGTTCCCCAAACTTGCTTTGTGTTAACCGGTTTTTTAGATCGGTTCTCAAGAGTAGTCAAAGACCACCCGGCTCAGCCCATCAGGTTAATCAAAAACCCAGAAGCATAGCTGAGACATTTAGAGCCCAAATCTAGATAAAATAATGTAAAGATATTCAATCTAACACAACCAAACTACTCAACAATGAACCAGTGTTCCAGGATCGGACTCCGACCTCACCATCAACTTATCATTAGCATTACCGCTCCTCGAACCCCGCACCTCTCATAAATATCGTATCCCATGATATGTTAAGGGATACGAATTCGCATCCCCCGAGGGATGCGAATTTGCATCCAACATATACCAAGGGATACGAATTCGTATCCCTTCACGGGATACAAATTCGTACCCTGCCCTTGCATACAGGGTACAAATCGCATCCCCTCATGGGAAGCAAATTCGCACCCCTTTGCATCACTTGGATGCGATCTCGCATCCCAACGTGGGATGCAAATTCGTACCCCATCTATGGGATATGAATTCGTATCCGACCCCTAGTATGCGAAATTCACATCTGATATATGGGATATGAAATTCCACTGCTCCACACTCCATCTTACCTACTCCACTTGCAGCCCACTCCTATAAATACCCCTCATTTCCATCGCGTAGAGGGTTGGTTCTTGCTCACCTCCAAGCTCTAATGGCTTCCTAATAAGGAAATAGCCTTCCCAAAGCCTCCCTAGTATCTTCCATCATCTAGGAAAAAGAAGAAGCATAATATTGGATATAAGGACATGTTCTTGGACATTTGACCACACTTTTAGATATTAGACATTTTGGCCTACTTCAACATCCAAGAAGAAGATAAAGAAGTCACCTTTGGTCCTATTTGCCACCGTGGCATGATTGCGACATGAAAGCTTCACATCCATGTCATCCTCACTAAGCTAAGCATGGGACCCGCAAACACTTGAAGACTCATCCTTCCACATCCGAACATTCAGATCACGAAGAAGGGACTTCCTCCTACACCACACATAGCACACAGAAAACACTCAATTATGTATGGGAAATCATCAAAACTCACGTATACTCGAAAATATTATGATCCAATGTTATAATTTGTACCAAGAACATAATAAAAGAGCAAAACCATTCAGAGTGGATGTAGGCTCAAACGAGATGAACCACCATAAATTATATGTGATCTTTTACTTTCGCTTTTCCCTTGTATATGCATTACCACTTACTTACTTTCCACTAATAGACATTGATTTTCACTCACTTGGAAATCACGAGCATTGACTACCACTTTTCGGTGTCAACAATTTGGCATGCCAGGTGCGGGATGGTAGTGCGCACCTACGATGTAATGACCCAGATTTCCGTAACATCGGAGTTGACTATATACATCATACGTCCAACCCAAATATCATGAAAATACGAAACAATTTATTTTTTAGAAGAAAGAGGTAGAAGAAGAACAGAAATAACAACACAGAATCTCACATCGCAGCGGAACAAAATATAATATATTATAACTTTTGAAATACAAAATCTGAATTGTATAACATACACTTATCAGAGTACAACACTTACAACATAGCGGAACAAAACTCTATATAACTAACGCTGAAGCCTCCTGCTCCAAGCTCCTTTAGATAGATCTGTAAAATCCTGAACTACTTGACTGCCCGTACAAATTTAGGCACCCAAGAGTTTAGGTAGAACAAAACAAATATACTCCGGGTCAGTCATGGGACTGGTATGAGTAAACAGTTTAAAACAGTTTCGGAAAACTAAATGATATCTCATAAGACCACGCCGTATAACACGGAACGGGTTTTTCCCTTATGAGAATCCAAACACTTGATTTAACTTTCAAAAATCCCTTTTGAAAGGAACGATAGCTTTATATCAAAACTCCTTTGATATTATAATAGTGTCTAAATCAAGTAAATACAATCTAGTGGAACGTTTGCATCTCACGTTCCACATATATAATATACAATCATAAACCGCAAGCACGTATTGGGTATTTGATTTCCAACTATGACAAGGTATGGAACCACCTTCCACTGGTATATGTCTAGAGGAGAATACACCGAGTTCAACAAGAACATCTTGCAACTCAGCCACACATGACCGACCACTCATTTGGCTTCAGTGTATCGAATGTATATCACCAACGGTTGGGATCAGCAACCGTTTCCCGAATGGGACAACATCGACAATAGATTTTTAGAAGTAAATGAAACTCTAGATCAGGTGATTATACAGCCTAATAGGTGCGACCTACATAGCCATGTTGCCTGCCCGATTTCTGTCATTTACCGGTTGTTGAGGCCAGAGGCTACGCTTTATCATCACACCAGATTCACTTTGAATGACACATCGTCAGATCCATCGAAAATCACTAATTGACGTCTACAACAGTACATTACGTGTCAGCTAAAAGAAGTTTCCTTCTCCGCTTCCACTCTTGGTACGGTTGAAGAAATCAATGTACGTGACCTTTCTGGAAATGCTCTGTCAGACATTCATCCATACAAGTCACCCAGGAACAGGATGAACCGAAGGTACTATTTCTATTAATAGAAAAAGTCCTTGCACTCTACTCCGTCTTCGATTATCTTTATATAATCTGATTCGCACGCTACTGCCAATACGGAGTGGTTCTTCGGATAATAATCCAACTGGTCTCTCCATATTGACAACGATGGTCAAAACTTCGATAGTCTGTGATTTAACTATCGAATAAAAACAAGTGTTTCGATAGTCGATGATTTAACTATCGAAGAAAACAAGTGTTCATCCAATCTATCAAAAAATCACTGAGCCCTTAATTAATATTCCATTAATTAAATCACTTCTCTGTTTCTTTATCAATATTTGTTAACCAAATATTTTCAATAATCATATTGGCCTTTTACGTTATTTGGAAAACATTCCTGAATATCGCTTTCCTTTATTTTATAAACTTAGAAATATTTATTATTCTATTTCCAAGATTACATTTATTTGGCTTAAAACGGATGTTGTGTAAAACATCGTTACGACAACCCAAATACTATATTCAACTAACTCTTATCTAACATTGATCTTCGAGCCTGAAATCTTACTATTTATTTCTTAATAACGAAACCAATCGAGTTGGGGTATAACTACCTCTCAGACCTTGACTGAATAACATTTATAACGTCAAAACAGATAAGACTACTTACTCGAATAATCAATACCATAAAACTGATTATTCACTTTTAAACACATATACACTTTCTCTTTCTATTCTTACTAGATTTTATTCCTAGTCTTCCTTTTTGATTATACTATTCTATTTCTAAGTTCGTTTCCTTATCTACTTCTATATATATCGATACGTTGATTTCTAACTATCAAACTTCTTAAAAATATTCTAACTCCTTAAATTCCCGGAAAAATTAGCCATAACCTCCTTTGTACTGGGAGCTTCGGGAAAATCCCCAATCAAAAAGAAAAAGAAAAGCCAAGCGGCTAGCCGATACGGCGCATAAAATCTCATATATGAATTAAATATGTACCTTTTTGTCGGGGATTCTATTTATTTCACTTCTAACACTTTATTCCAAACCTGTCTCCTGTATGTCTATACCTGTCCAATCTATTTTAACTATACCAATCGTTTTAACTCAATTTGTTAATTAAATCTGTTAATTAACTCTTTAGTCTATTTCACTTCTATTTATCCAAATCTATTTCACTTCTATTTATCCAAATCTATATTTTAAATCCCATTTGAATTTCTATATTCAAATTCTATATTATAAACCCCATTTGAATTTCTATATTCAAATTCTATATTATAAACCCCATTTGAATTCTATATTCAAATTCTATATTATAAATCCCATTTGAATTCTATGCCTTATTTAAACAACATTTATAACTTCACTTAAAATCCCACATTTATATATTTATAAACAAAGTTTATAAATTCAATTCAAATCCCACATTTTCATTTATAAACAGATTTTATAAATTCCATTCAATTCCCACATTTTCATTTATAAACAGAGTGTATAAATTCAATTACTTGTTTTATATATCTTCAAAACAAGTTAATACTTTCTATAGTTTATTTAAAATTCAAATTCTATTTATAAAAATAGAATTCCCTTTTTTAAAATCTCAAATACCCCTTTTTCAGGATATTTTTATAAATCAATATTCAAGCCCCAGTGATAATTTAAAAAATCAAATCGACCAATTTTCAATCATTTGATTTTTAACACATCATATATGAATATATATGAACAAATAACAAATAAATAATATATTTTTGAGGAATCCAGTTGGATTCCTCCAACCTGTTTTCCTGCATCCACAGACGTTAGTCAACATAGTAATACCCATCCTGCTTCGAGGCAGGATATCGCGGTATAGAAGGTCATCCACTAATCATAGCGTGGGGCGCATAGGGTAATCATCCGCTATGGTACCGCGGGCATCCGCTAATGAAACTGCGGGAATCCAACCAATCATCAAACCAATATATATATATATATATATATATATATATATATCCTAAATAACTAATATATATTTTAAAACAATCAGACAGCATTCAAACAAGCACAGACAATTATTTTTAACTATATAAAAATATTTCTAAATAAAAGGTGAGATTTACTCACCAGATATTTTTCTTTTCTGAATACCCCTTTAAATTCAAAATCCCGCGGCTACGAATCTACTCGAGTGGATCTTACTGCATAAATCCAACAGCTCTTTATCTCTTGAACATCGAACTTAATGACCACATTAAACCTTTCTCCTCCATTTAGATGATTTTGAACTCTCCAGTATTGAAACTTCATTCAGTCACCTAAGATCAATGCGACTTGAACCACTCAAAATGCACAGTAGCATGTATAGTAATTCACGCGACAATAGTTGGTGCCGAATACCACTAGATCCATCTACACGATGCCCTTCCCTGCCACGAACCCAGATCCAAATCTCAAACCATTTGTTGATGCTCCCATCTTCCCAAACATCGTACCACCAGTATTGAACTCGACAAGTCCCAACGCCAGAAAAACCTTGGTCGACCCCTCCTTTTATACCTTGCGATTTTGGATCCTGCGACCCCCCTTTCGATGTCAGCAGGTGCGCTTGCTTCCAGAAGCACTTCGATGTCAACCGAGACCTCTTATTTCTACTGCGCTCGAACCCTAAAGTCGAACTCGCCTGTTTTAACCCATCGCGACCCACCAATACTCATACCAGCATCGAAGCGTGCCTCGAATCAATGCTGAGGGTGAACGTCGCGCCTGATTCTGAAGGTGCGAAGGTGAAGCTTAGCGCGAATTTGAGGATGGACGAAGTTTTCGATTTCATTTGAACGGATGGATTCCGTTTTGAAAGAGGGCTTCGGTCTAATTTACATTTTTTGACTGAGGGATTTTAAAAGGAAGAAAAGAGGAAGGTCTCTCGTTGGTTTTAAAAGAGGGAGGCGTGGCTTTAATTTGAGCAATGAGGTCATTAGTTGTGTGGTAGAAAAATGAACACCAAGCTATATTTGTGAGGAAGAAATAGAGAACACGGTTGTTAATCTTGGCCATATATTTAATTTTGTTTTAAATTATTATTTTCTTTAACCGTATCCTTTTATTTAAATACCCCTGATTCTGAACTCCTTTCTAAACCCAACGACTGATATTCTTAGGGTAATACCCCTATTCCGGACACACTGGGATAGGTCACGAAGTCCAATTCGATTGTCTGCAGAAGATATAATTTAAACTGATATAAATTAAAGTTCAAACCATTTAAATTCTTTGATAAAAATTAAATATTATTATTCTAACCCAAACCGATTAACTCTAACTGGTCAACTCTAACTGATTAACTCTAACTGGTTAACTTTAACTCAAAACGATAAATTCTAACTCTAATCTATTAATTCTAACTCTAATCGATTTATTCTAACTCTAATCGATTAATTCTAACTCTAATTGAATTATTTCAAATTTCTTGTATTTCAATAATTATATGTATTCGAAATAAATTGTGTTTCGATTATAAAATATATAACTCAATATAAATATAAATTTATATTTTCAACTAAATATTTAAAACCATATTAAATATTTAAAATTAGTTGGCCGAAACCCCGGGTCATTACATTCTTCCACACTTAAAAAAATTTCGTCCTCTAAATTGCTAAGGTAGAAAAAGTGCTACAAACCCATTTATCTTTTCAAAACTTATTTATGTTGATACTCAACATTTCAAACTTCCTTACGTAACTCTCTTTCCAATAAATCCTTATTCGATAACTCCTCCCTTCGAATAACTATATTCGATTTACTCTATTCAGTTAACTCTATTGGATTTAACTCTTACCGATTAACTCCATCGAATAACTAAATTCGATAACTCCTTCGAATAACCAATATTCTATAACTCACTTCGATTAAACTAATCGATAACTCTTTTCGATTAACTATAATCGATAACTCATTTCGATTAACAAATAATCGATAATTCCTTCGATTAACTAATAATTGATAACTCCTTCGATTAACTAATAATCGATAACTCCTTCTAACTCTATTCGAATAAACTATATTCGATAACTCCTTTTAACTCTATTCGAATAAACTAATATTTGATTTAACTCCATTCGCTTGACTCTATATTGCAACGATCACAATGGTTACGCCTGATTCCCTCAGGAAACATCCGACCGCCCTAGGCTGTCTACAGCCCTGCGAATTACGACAACTTATCTTGAGTAACTTTGTTTGACTAACTCTATTTCAATAACTATATTCGATCAACTTTAATTGAATAACTAACATTAAATTAAATCCTAATTCGATTAACTATGTTCAATTAACTCTATCTGGTTAACTCTTAATTTGAATAACAAATATTCGATAAATTCTAATTGAATAACTAATATTCAATTAACTCTACGGATTAACCCTAACTAGTTAATTCTAACTGGTTAATTCTTACTCTAATCGATATATTCTAACTCTAATCGACTTCTCCTATTCGAATAACTCCTTTTAACTTTTATTCATTTATAAAGATTTACTTTTAGTAACGGTTATTCACTTTATAAATGTTCTCTTTAATAACGTTACTTCACTTAGATAAGTGTTGTGTACCCCTTCTATTTAAAACTATCGGTGTTAAAAACCAATATATCTTCTCTATATAAGTTCAGACTTATATATTCCATTTATCGAATGATAAATATTTAATTTAATTTATAAACTGTTATTTATAAATTAATCTTTTCTATTTATCTGTTAAAACAGATTTCCATTTTCTATTCATCTTCTAAATATTCCTTTGATTAAATTCTATTTATTTCCTATAAATAAATATTTCCATGTAATCTATTTGTAAATGTTTTACAAATATTTCCTTTTAAATTATATTTGTAAATGTTTTTACAAATATTTCTCCTTCTATTTGTTTGCACATAACTTCCTTTGTATTTGTGTTACAAATATATTTCCTTTATATTTGTTTTACAAATATATTTTCTTTTACATTTGTTTTACAAATATATTTTCCTTATTCATACCCAATTCATATTTCATTCACATTGATTTTACTCAATTTATTCATTTCGATCCATTTAACTTACTTAAGTTAAATTTAATTTCAATCATTCAAGTTCCCATTAACTAGTTGCTAATTAACCGTTTTGCCTATTTCGCCCTTTTTATTTGAATATAACATGTTCAAATACATGTCAACTTAATTAGAAACTAATCTAATTATATTTTCAACTCGGGTTATATATTCGATTTTGAATATAAATTCTAATTTAGATAATTCTATTTAACCATTTAAAATATGATCTATGTCTTAAAAATCATTTCACTTACTTCACTGGAGTTCATATTTATTTTATATCTCCAGTCTGGATTTTTCTAATGCCAATTCGGATTTTATTTCCTAAAAATACTTTTATTTATTTAATTAAACCGTTATGGTTTTATAATGGTTCTGGCGCTGCTTTTCTAAAAATTTGATTTTGACATAACTCAAAATCTATACGATGAAATCCAGATTTTCTCTTTCATTAGAAAACTATTGTTCAACCGGTCCCGACGATTCTTGTTTCAAAGAATTCTGACTTCAACTGAGTTCTGTATACTAAATTGAAGTTCGAATCGCCAATTTACGAACTGCCGCGTTACGGCGAGCTCGTTTTAATTATATTTATAAATATAAAAGTTTTAACTTTGTTTATAATAAATTCAACTCCATTCTGATATATTTTTAATATATATCCAATCCATTTCACATAATATTCCCGATCTATTTCACTTCTAATATTCAAATCCTATATATTTACAATATTCAAATTCCATTTGAATCTCTTTATTCAAACTCTATATTTGAATTTCCTTCTATTCAATTTCTATTTGAATTTCTTCTATTCAAATTCTATTTCAATTCCTTATCTTCAAATTCTATTTGAATTTCTTATCTTCAATTTCTATTTGAAATCCTTCATTCAAAAACCCATTTCAAAACCCTTATTCAAATTCCATTTGAAATCCTTTATTCAATTTCTATTTAAATTCCTTTGTTCAATTTCTATTTGAAATCCTTTGAATTTAAATTCTATTTTAACTCTATATTCCAATTCCCATTTCACTTCTATTTGAAATCTATATTCCAATTCCCATTTCAAAATTCCTTTGAAATAATATAAATATATACATATATTTATCTATCCCAAATTCAAAACATTTGAATTTTCAAAAAACTTGTTTCTTTCAAACAAATTTCCATCAAAACTTTTCTAAGGCAGCAATTCATCACTTAGAAACTCGAAAATGAACACTGATGATGTTGCGACCATCATCAGAATTATTTCCCAGCTACTGAATGAGTCCAGTGCTATATTACTTGACATTCATTTAGAAAATTATTTTCCAAACTCCTAGGATTTTAAATTCTTAATTCTGGTTTGAATTCAAATTTCAATTTATCTCATTTGTATATTTGACTTCATATACAAATTCCATTGGTTATATATATAACTATTTCAGTTTTATAATCTTATTCGATTATAATCCTAACAATTAACTCAACTATTTAAAACAATATCGTGTCCAATCTTCTGTTCAAGTGTTTACAAACTCCAATCGACGTCGTGGCGTCCCACGATTCGACCAAAATTCATAATTCACTCAACAGACTAGTCAACACAATATAAAACAGTTTTTATATCAAATAACAAATACGCTCCCTCGTATATATATATATATACACTCAACTCATTCTAGGATACTACTGATCCTATCTCTAAAGAGCACATTCCACAAAGCCTAGGTGTTCGCTCAACCTAAGCTCTGATACCAACTGTAATGACCCAGATTTCCATAACATCAGAGTTGAATATATACATCATACGTCCAACCCAAATATCACGAAAATACGAAACATTTTTTTTTAGAAGAAAGAGGTAGAAGAAGAACAGAAATAACAACACAGAATCTCACCTCGCAGCGGAACAAAATATAGCATATTATAACTTTTGAAATACAAAATCTCAACTGTATAACATACACTTATCAGAGTACAACACTTACAACATAGCGGAACAAAACTCTATATAACTAACGCTGAAGCCTCCTGCTCCAAGCTCCTTTAGATAGGTCTGTAAAATCCTGAACTACTTGACTACCCGTACAAATTTAGGCACCCAAGAGTTTAGGTAGAACAAAAAAAATAAACTCTGGGTCAGTCATGGGACTGGTATGAGTAAACAGTTTAAAACAGTTTCGGAAAACTAAATGATATCTCATAAGACCACGCCGTATAACACGGAACGGGATTTTCCCTTATGAGAATCCAAACACTTGATTTAACTTTCAAAAATACCTTTTGAAAGGAACAATAGCTTTATATCAAAACTCCTTTGATATTATAATAGTGTCTAAATCAAGTAAATACAATCTAATGGAACGTTTGCATCTCACGTTCCACATATATAATATACAATCATAAACCGCAAGCACGTATTGGGTATTTGATTTCCAACTATGACAAGGTATGGAACCACCTTCCGCTGGTATATCTCTAGAGGAGAATACACCGAGTTCAACAAGAACATCTTGCAACTCAGCCACACATGACCGACAACTCATTTGGCTTCAGTGTATCGAATGTATATCACCAACGGTTGGGATCAGCAACCGTTTCCCGAATGGGACAGCATCGACAATAGATTTTTAGAAGTAAATGAAACTCTAGATCAGGTGATTATACAGCCTAATAGGTGCGATCTACATAGCCATGCTGCTTGCCCGATTTCTGTCATTTACCGGTTGTTGAGGCCAGAGGCTACGCTTTATCATCACACCAGATTCACTTCGAATGTCACATCGTCAGATCCATCGAAAATCACTAATTGACGTCTACAACAGTACATTACGTGTCAGCTAAAAAAAGTTTCCTTCTCCGCTTCCACTCTTGGTACGGTTGAAGAAATCAATGTACGTGACCTTTCTGGAAATGCTCTGTCAGATATTCATCCATACAAGTCACCCAGGAACAGGATGAACCGAAGGTACTATTTCTATTAATAGAAAAAGTCCTTGCACTCTACTCCGTCTTCGATTATCTTTATATAATCTGATTCGCACGCTACTGCCAATACGAAGTGGTTCTTCGGATAATAATCCAACCGGTCTCTCCATATTGACAACGATGGTCAAAACTTCGATAGTCTGTGATTTAACTATCGAATAAAAACAAGTGTTTCGATAGTCGATGATATAACTATCGAAGAAAACAAGTGTTCATCCAATCTATCAAAAAATCACTGAGCCCTTAATTAATATTCCATTAACTAAATCACTTCTCTGTTTCTTTATCAATATTTGTTAACCAAATATTTTCAATAACCATATTGGCCTTTTACGTTATTTGGAAAACATTCCTGAATATCGCTTTCCTTTATTTTCTAAACTTAGAAATATTTATTATTCTATTTCCATGCTTACATTTATTTGGGTTAAAACGGATGTTGTGTAAAACATCGTTATGACAACCCAAATACTATATTCAACTAACTCTTATCTAACATTGATCTTCGAGCCTGAAATCTTACTATTTATTTGTTAATAATGAAATCAATCGAGTTGGGGTATAACTACCTCTCAGACCTTGACTGAATAACATTTATAACGTCAAAACAGATAAGACTACTTACTCGAATAATCAATACCATACAACTGATTATTCACTTTTAAACACATATACAGTTTCTCTTTCTATTCTTACTAGATTTTATTCCTAGTCTTCCTTTTTTATTATACTATTCTATTTCTAAGTTCGTTTCCTTATCGACTTCTATATATATCGATACGTTGATTTCTAACTATCAAACTTCTTAAAAATATTCTAACTCCTTAAATTCCCGGAAAAATTCGCCATAACCTCCTTTGTACCGGGAGCTTCGGGAAAATCCCCAAACTGGCACAAAGGCCTTCTCCAATCAAAAAGAAAAAGAAAAGCCAAGCGGCTAGCCGATACGGCGCATAAAATCTCATATATGAATTAAATACGTACCTTTTTGTCGGGCATTCTATTTATTTCACTTCTAACACTTTATTCCAAACCTGTCTCCTGTATGTTTATACCTGTCCAATCTATTTTAACTATACCAATCGTTTTAACTCAATTTGTTAACTAAATCTGTTAATTAACTCTTTAGTCTATTTCACTTCTATTTATCCAAATCTATTTCACTTCTATTTATCCAAATCTATATTTTAAATCCCATTTGAATTTCTATATTCAAATTCTATATTATAAACCCCATTTGAATTTCTATATTCAAATTCTATATTATAAACCCCATTTGAATTCTATATTCAAATTCTATATTATAAATCCCATTTGAATTCTATGCCTTATTTAAACAACGTTTATAACTTCACTTAAAATCCCACATTTATATATTTATAAACAAAGTTTATAAATTCAATTCAAATCCCACATTTTCATTTATAAACAGATTTTATAAATTCCATTCAATTCCCACATTTTCATTTATAAACAGAGTTTATAAATTCAATTACTTGTTTTATATATCTTCAAAACAAGTTAATACTTTCTATAGTTTATTTAAAATTCAAATTCTATTTATAAAAATAGAATTCCCTTTTTTAAAATCTCAAATACCCCTTTTTCAGGATATTTTTATAAATCAATATTCAAGCCCCAGTGATAATTTAAAAAAATCAAATCAACCAATTTTCAATCATTTGATTTTTAACACATCATATATGAATATATATGAAATCAAACAAACAACAAACAGATAATATATTGAGGAATCCAGTTGGATTCCTCCAACCTGTTTTCCTGCATCCACAGACGTTAGTCAACATAGTAATACCCATCCTGCTTTGAGGCAGGATATCGCGTTATAAAAGGTCATCCACTAATCATAGCGTGGGGCGCATAGGGTAATCATCCGCTATCGTACCGCGGGCATCCGCTAATGATACTGCGGGAATCCAACCAATCACCAACCCAATATATATATATATATCCTAAATAACTAATATATATTTTAAAACAATCAGACAGCATTCAAACAAGCACAGACAATTATTTTTAACTATATAAAAATATTTCTAAATAAAAGGTGAGATTTACTCACCAGATATTTTTCTTTTCTGAATACCCCTTTAAATTCCAAATCCCGCGGCTATGAATCTACTCGAGTGGATCTTACTGCATAAATCCAACAGCTCTTTATCTCTTGAACATCGAACTTAATGACCACATTAAACCTTTCTCCTCCATTTAGATGAATTTGAACTCTCCAGTATTGAAACTTCATTCAGTCACCTAAGATCAATGCGACTTAAACCCCTCAAAATGCACAGTAGCATGTATAGTAATTCACGTGACAATAGTTGGTGCCGAATACCACCAGATTCATCTACACGATACCCTTCCCTGCCACGAACCCAGATCCAAATCTCAAACCATTTGTTGATGCTCCCATCTTCCCAAACATTGTACCACCAGTATCGAACTCCACAAATCCCAATGCTAGAAAAACCTAGGTTGACCCCTCCTTTTATACCTTGCGATTTTGGATCTCGCGACCCCCCCTTTCGATGTCAGCAGGTGCGCTTGCTTCCAGAAGCACTTCGATGTCAATCGAGACCTCTTATTTCTACTGCGCTCGAAGCCTAAAGTCGAACTCGCCTGTTTTAACCCATTGCGACCCACCAATACTCGTACCAGCGTCGAAGCGTGCCTCGAATCGATGCTGAGGGTGAATGTCGCGCCTGATTCTGAAGGTGCGAAGGTGAAGCTTAGCGCGGATTTGAGAATGGACGAAGCTTTCGATTTCATTTGAATGGATGGATTCCGTTTTGAAAGAGGGCTTCGGTCTAATTTACATTTTTTGACTGAGGGATTTTAAAAGGAAGAAAGGAGGAAGGTCTCTAGTTGGTTTTAAAAGAGGGAGGTGTGGCTTTAATTTGAGCAACGAGGTCATTAGTTGCGTGGTAGAAAAATGAACACCAAGCTATATTTGTGAGGAAGAAATAGAGAACACGATTGTTAATCTTGGCCGTATATTTAATTTTGTTTTAAATTATTATTTTCTTTAACCGTATCCTTTTATTTAAATACCCCTGATTCTGAACTCCTTTCTAAACCCAACGACTGATATTCTTAGGGTAATACCCCTATTCCGGACACACTGGGATAGGTCACGAAGTCCAATTCGATTGTCTGCAGAAGATATAATTTAAATTGATATAAATTAAAGTTCAAACCATTTAAATTCTTCGACAAAAATTAAATATTATTATTCTAACCCAAACTGATTAACTCTAACTGGTTAACACTAACTGATTAACTCTAACTGGTTAACTATAACTCAAAACGATAAATGCTAACTCTAATCGATTAATTCTAACTCTAATCGATTTATTCTAACTCTAATCGATTAATTCTAACTCTAATTGAATTATTTCAAATTTCTCGTATTTCGATAATTATAAATATTCAAAATAAATTGTATTTCGATAATAAAATATATAACTCAATATAAATATAAATTTATATTGTCAACTAAATATTTAAAACCATATTAAATATTTAAAATTAGTTGGCCGAAACCCCGGGTCATTACATACGACCAACTTTCTGTCACTTCCATTGAAGAGTCGAAACCTCGCCTTTCCTATTACTCAAACACCAAGACTTGAACGCTACTTAAGTTTTCCTAGACTTACCGACCAGGCCTATCGATAATGGTGAACAAAGGAAAGAGCCTAATGGTCGGACCGTCCACCATCGGTCCTAATTCGGAATTTCCTTCTCAGCCTCGACTCATTAAAGTTCCGACCAATCTGAACACCGCTAACGCTTCCACTCTAGACGCACTTGTCGATCGAACTGATATCGATAAAACTTCGAGAAAGTTGGGTGAGACTCAAAGAAGCCTCGTCGACCAAATCCATCAAAACGTCAGATTGGCGCAATGACTCTACCACTTAATGGGACATCCTCCGCCTTCAAGAAAACTTGGGCATTCAATGCCCATTGAACAATCTCTCATCGACTCATGCTCCTGCTCTTTTTCATGATGATTCTCACCTCAATGTGCTCAACTTGGGACTAATCCCAACCAACAGATTAATGCTCAACCCATTTCCATACGAGCTCTACTCTGTTCAGCTTAGAACTTGCTACCTATGCTACGTGCAAAAAGTTAGGCCTAGGTCCTACTTACTGGCCTCAGCAAAGTCAAACAACCGAGGCCGAAGATCCTTTAGACCAAGATGATGCTCATCCCAGAAGAGGTCCAAGGTTGCACACTCCTGAGTTAGATTACAACCGCCATAATCGATGGAGATTCGAATTCCTGTTCTCTCCAACCTGCTTCGCAACATCCTGAAAGAGTCTCGAGGATGCTTCACCGACGACTGGGAAACCAGTACGAGATGTACCCTTTCATTGAAGACATGCTCAATGCCGGATGTCCCACACATTCCAATATGCCATGGATAAAAGCTTATTCAAGGGATTCGACCCTCGAGAATTCATACACCGTTACGAGTCTCATATGGATTTCACTTGCGCCACAGACGATGTGAAGTGCAAATGTTCCCTTTTCTTATTACAAGGCATGCCTCTTCCATGGTTCACTTGCCTTCCACCGAGAACAATATGGACCTTTCCCAACTAGCTGGGGGTTTGATTGATCAGTTCGGCATACACATCCGACAGGGCACTAACGAAACTCTAACAAGTTACCTTATGAGGTTCGACAACTCCCTAAAAGTGGTCAAAGATTTGAGCCCACGAGATATCCTTAACCAACTTATCAAAGGCGTGTTCCCCAGTCTGAATTCGGAGCATGGTTTAACTGATCACAACTTGAAACTCCAGAGATCTTCTACGAGAAGGCCAACTATTTCCTATGCCAAGAGCTAGCGCAAAGGAATCGAGCTTCTCACTTCAACAACTTACTCCGATACGAAGCTGAGAGCTCCAATGACTCTAATCCTAATGCTTTGCATAATACTATTCAAACTGGCAACATTAGAATTGGTCACAAAAACAAGAGGAAGCATCTTCGACTTCCATCTTTTCGCAACTACACTCCACTTAATTACACCCTTGAGAATGTCTACCTTGCAACCTGCAATGTACTACCACACAAGAGGCCAAATCCAAAAGGCCTAATAAATGCACCAACGGACTCTACAGTGTATTGTTGGTTCCACAACGTCCATGGGCATGACAAAAACAATTGTTTCCACTTATTGGACAACATCGAGAAACTTACCCACAAGGGAAAGCTTATGCAATGCCGACATGGTCCATCGCATGGAACCTCTGAGCCATCCAATGCTCATCAAGGATTCCAACCAACCAAGACCTTGTTTGAAAACTAAATCTTGAGATTGTCTCTCCAATTAGCAAAACTGCAGCAACAATGGGCGACTTGAACATAGATGCCACACCCTATGACTCATCTTGCTTCAGTCACATTTTTGAACTAGTTTAGTCGTCTTTGTTTCCAAGTTATTTCATCTCCAATCTTGTAACTCCACCGAATGGCTTGTGATTGACTTATAACTGACTCAGTTGTAATCTTTACATGAAGTTTGCAAGCATTAGACTTAGCTTCTGTGGTTCGTTCCTGAATTGCTGAAGCACCGCTACCACAAGTGCATTAAGTCCAATGAACTTTGCTTGGCCTACCTACTTTAGGTGTATTCTGATGGCGGTTTGTTGGCACTACAACCCTAAATCCAACATATTTAGATGACCAACCTACACTTAGGCGTACTTTGGAGTCATTCTGTGGAACCAGCTTGCTCGAACTCCACACAACTCGAGTTCCTCGAGAGTGGATTTCTGTCGAATACAGGAATAAGCACAATGCTGAGTCATCTTACGCAAGTACGATCCTTGGAACGTACAACCCATACTCGAGTGCTTGGACAAACAACTACTATGACGAAGTGGTCTCATAGGTTACTATAGGAGATATTAGCTTACGAAAGTGATCTCCCTTCAACAAGAGGCACCTCCTCTTCACTGTCACAGGCTCTCACCTCCTTCTGAGCTCTGGGCACCTACCAATTAAATGGGGGCACATCGGAAGCACTACCGGAGGCCCCATTCAAAAGAGGGACTAAGGGAAACAATCCTCCACTAGTCCCGCAACCATCACCTATGATGCAATGGTCTCTGAGGTCGTCATCAGATACCAATTTTGCATTTTGTTCCTACATTTTTCCCCTTTGTTGGTGGCAAAACGGAAACGAAAAGCAAGCCGTTTTCTCCAAAAGGAACCTCCTTTTCATTGTGTTGTAGAAACTCTCCTCCTCCTAAGCACTAGCCACCCTCCTTATTGTTGGGGGAATATCGGGAAACACAACCGGAGGAACATCACTGTGGTGTAGGTAGGCCAGGGGTACCAATCCTCAACCAATTTTTGCGTTCTCTCTACTGCCATCTTCTACGCTGACATGGAGCAATCTTTTAGGAAGCAAACCCACCGCGTTGAGAAGATGATCCCAAACTGAAGTCCTGGCATCACGGAAGTTATCCACGACATCCCCCAATAATTGGGTTACCACATATAAGCATCCAAGAATGCGATGACGACCACTAGTTTTATAGCTAAAACCATTGTCATCGCCGACCACCGACGCAACACTTGGATCGAATTGTTATTACGACGTGATTGGATTAATAACCAACCCCTTAACATTGACGACTCGCTCATATACCGACATTTTACATGCATACACGAGTGGTCAATCCTAACAGGTTCGCTTCCCAAACGTTTTGCCAACCAGTTGCATTGCATTATACCTCAGTCCCAATCCAATCACACGATGTCATATGATGTTCGAAACTTGCTAAGTCAGACTCATAATTAAGAAGTAGTTGGTGAGTACGCGACCCCAAGGGCAACCCTCTATCGATTCCTGCATTGGCACGACTTTTGTAGGACCCGAGATAGATCCCCACCAGTTCCCATGCTGGTATCATCCTCACCGCAAACAGTGGAGAAACCGCCTAAGAAATTCATCCACCATACATAAAGGGTGACCAAGAATCAAAAGTTTTAGGTCCCGGAAGCTATCAGCCTTCCAACATTGCCTAAACAACTGGAGCATATAGACTCGAACTTAAGACCATAGAAAACCGTACAACCATAATTCTCGGAGAAACGGGATGAATTGGTTGAGTCCTCGGGATATGAAGCCAAGAATTTGTACCCTACGCACTCATCTAAAGTTTTCGTGTTCCTCCGACCCATCCATGAGTTTCCAAAGTCTCTAAGCTCCTCCAACAAACTCAAGTCGAACTGTAACGCCAAGTCAATTTACGTAAGTATGGAACTGGAAAATGTAAAGAGTACTTCAACACTTAGGACGGTATGTGATGAAAGTAAATAAACTTTTATTCACATGCCAAAAATTACAAGTTTTTATCAGTGATACAATGTACATCACAACCACATCGTGCCTCCAAAAAGTGAGGGCCGTATTCGCACATTTCACGGGCCTACCAAAAAACAAAACTTATCTACACAAATACTTGGAAGAGCCGCCATTCTTCCCTTTCTTCTTTTTAGGCTTAATCTCGAACGGATCGTCCTTTTACTCATCCTTCTTCCTCTTCCTCTTCAACTCCCTGCTCCAAGATTTATGTTCCTTCAGTGGAGTTGTGGAGGAGCAAGGCCTGAATTAATATCCTCCTCCTAGAGTCGCTGGAAGGGTCCTCCTTCACCTTCTTCCTCGCTCGACATCTCTGTAATGTCCGTGACATCTTCCTCGGGAAGAAACTACTTCAGTAGGGTAGGAAAAGCCTTAACGAAGGCCTTGGTAGCTACGAGATTCACCGTCTTTTTTTAGGCTTTCCTAGCTTCCTTTTCGGCCTTCTTCATCGCTTGGTGACCCATCTTCAACTTTGCGGCTTCTTGAACCTTCAATTTCTTTAGCTTTGCCTTGGTTGGCTTCTGGAAGGCCTAGTACTCAGCTTTCATTTGAGCTTCATCCTGTACTTTAGACCGGGATTCCTCTTTGGCCTTCATTCTCACTTCATATTGGGTTGTGACCCTAGCCTCCTCATCTGTCTTCTCCTTTTGCTCAAGTTACTCGGCCTTCATAAGCAGTTGTGCTTTCTATTCCTCGACTAGTTCGTGCATGATTTTTCTAGCTATTTCCATCTCTCCAATAACTTGATCATCTCCACCCATTGTTCCCTTCCCTCCGCAAGCACTTTATCTAAGTCAGCCCGTGCAAACCCTCCCATTTCTAAGTCAAAGCACGTGATGAACCCATGCTCCTCCTACATCTACCTCTTGTAGGCATCCACATCTGTTCCAACTGCGACGACCGTCATTGTCTTTGTCCTGGCCGTTGCCCCTTCTCTAGAAATACCTACACATTGAGATAAGGACCAATCACTCTGGTTTCGTTCTACCATCTTTTTATTCTCATCAAGTAAATGGGTATACATTTAGTCGCCAGCTGTATGGAACCCCCTGATATCAACCCTTCGGTGGTTAACGGAAGTGCACTTGGAGCTGCTATGGAAAAGCCACCAGCAGAAGCAGCCAGGACAACTTGTTATTGTTCAAGGAGTACCTCATGAGCCAATATGATGCCCTCGGTCATGATAGTCCTCCCTTCTCAGCAACATGTCTTCCCGCCTCCTCCGCCGCGACATCCTTACCAAGAAGTTTCTTTTTCTTCACTAAAAACCGACCCTCATCCTCCGTTAGGTATTGATCCATCAGCTTGGCTTCATCCACGCTTTTAACCCCTTGGGTAGAGATCTCATCCTCAACAAGTTTTTCCCAAGTACTCGCCAGGTCCCGAGGATAGTTGTTGACCTATGAGAGCCTGCGATGTTTAAGGCTTTTGACATGGACTCCCCAAATCACCTCCTCTATGTCCATCTCTACCTCTGCTCGGGCCTTTCTGACTTGCGGCCTCAGCTATTCTGGTTCAACTCTATGCTCAGCTCTGATACCGTCTATTTAACTGAGCACCTCTTTGTTAGAAGCATCTGTCACCTCCTTATCTTTCTTGGCATGCCCATACTCCGTATTCCTCCTGTCCAGCATCCAACTCCTCATTCTCTTTCTTCTGGCACTGGGTCTCTTCATTCTCGTTTTAGAGCCTCTCAATTTCCTTAACTGCTGCACCATCTCATTCTCTTCTTGCAGCTTGCAGATCTCTTCTTCCAGAGCCTTTTTCTCCTTCTTCAGATTAGGGGCTTGAGTCGATGAGGAGGCTAACACATGTTTATAATGTTTACTGGCCGCTTCCATCGCCACCTTCGTCTCCTCCAGCTCTAGTTTCATGGATCCTGTTTCAACAATAGAGGGTTAGCACATAAAAATGTTACTTGAAATACGTAAAAGCAAGTATAGCTCAGGACATGTCTTTTCCATCTCCTTTTCCCTATTCGCGAGAGTATCCTGTTCGAGTTTAATATCACCCTAAAGATTTAGAATCTCAAATTTTTTCTTGAATATCAACTCTGAAAGATGCCTCGCATATCTGTGCATCTTTCGATACTAGTAGTAGGCATCACACACCTGTTTCAACATATGATCTTCATATTAGCAAGGAATCAGACTACGGTCTGTTAACCAAACTAATTCTTCAAGTAAAAGCTAGGAAGCGATTTCTTCAATATCGCCTTCCTTTCCTTGAGATCCAACCGAGGGATCTCTGACATATCCGGAAGCATCGGGCCCCGGACTCTCACATCCCTTCCTCCACTTTTTTGTCCCACGTTTTTGGATCCTCTTTTACCAATAGTTGCCATTACTTGCACAGTGCTTGGTACATAAGCTGGGGTAATTGTGGCTGTTTTTATCGGTGCTTGGTACATAAGCTGGGGCAATTGCGGCCTGTTGTCTCGTTGTAAACAATTCATCCCTTCTCCTTGCATCTAATGGTTTTCATATTGGCAAAGGGTCTAGGCAAGGGGAAGGTTCTCGATAAAACCTGCTACCTTATGAGTCACACAACCTTTTTCTTTTGTGTAGTCTAGTACTTGCGTAAAAGTCGGTTATAGCGCCTTTCTTCCACCATCGAGAATCACCCTAACCACAACCTTTGTCACCTTCGCGAACCATGGTACCTGTAAGGAACAAACTTTGAATCAAAATTCAACATCCAATACATACAAATCAAGTGTCATGTTGCGTAATGCTTGTGAATGTGTGAAACCTATGTGTTCCCCCATAAAAACCCCTTTTTTCCTTGCTTGAAGGGGTAATTTCCCCAGCGCTCAATAACAAAATCTCAACGGCCGCTCCACTTAATCCAAAAGACAATGTCTCAATTGGGACCTTATCCAGATTTTTAAACTCTGTCCTTAGCTTCAATCAACATGACGATCGTGGAGGTCGTGGTCGGAGAACTTGGCATAATAGCCTTTCCTTGTCTTGTCTCCCTAGTCATAGAAGGAATGGGAGTTGGTTGTGAACCATCTCCTCGAGTATGCTCCTCTTCACCATCAGAGTCGCCGCCTGCATCCCCTAAGCCTTTATAATTTCCTCCTCAATCACGATCTCCTCTTCCCCCTAAGATCTGAGGTATGATAGGGGCGAATTCCTCTTGTGGACCAAAAGAAACGGGTTCTACTTCAGCTTCTACCACTCTTTCTACTCCATCATAGTCCTAGCGACCCGTTGAATGACCCTCCAGAAGAAAATCCAATAGATGGAGAAGATGGTCTGATACAAGAGTGTGGAAACAACGATACTCGCTAGGAACATCCCTCAAGGCTAGAACTTGCTGCAAATGCTCACCACTCTTTGAGATCGGCGGAATCCTTGCCACATCAAACCCTAAGTAAGTTTCGAGCTTACGACTCAATTAACTTAGGTAACAAGGTAAACCTTTAGGTACTTACCACCGACGATCCACCTCCTCGCAAATTCTGGTAGGCAACGGACAAAGAACCAATCACCGTAAAAATAACTCGGTTGGTTCCATGCCCCCAGGATCAAGTGATTGTTGGGCAGCGCCTCTATATATACTAGGGAGGGTGACAACATGCTTCTCTTCTTCATAGAATGAGGTATCCGATGTCTTCCCCTGACGTTTCAATCTGCAGCCATTCAACATATAGGATGTAGGTGCCAAGCAATATGGCAAACGCTTTCGAATGAAGTTGTGTTGGTGCCAATCGGAAGAAGTATAGAATATCCCAAATGTACACACAAGACGGGAGCATGCATCCAGCGATACACATTTGCCTGTTCCACGAAAGATACCCTTCCGGGGGAGCCGACATCCTGTCTTTCCTTCCAGGAACCTTAATATCATCCTAATGTGTTCCATACTACATACAGATTTGCTGTAACAAAACTTCATCTATTCGTGAAGTTATTGAATCCGTGAGATTCTCGAGAATCATTTTATCTCCTACCATGTCCGGTGCTAAAAAAATGTGTCATGGCTGCCATTGCAATCCACTCCTTCAGTCGGGCCTTCTCCGATAACCTTCGCTTCGCCTTCGACTACCAGCTCATCTACATGTCCACTTGGATGCAGAGACCCTTTAAGTTATGCTCCTTGTTCTTGTGTGCCCAGTGGGCCTACCAATTGAGACGGGGTGGAAATTCCAAATTTCCCATTACTGCTTGCTGGTGAGCTAGAATGATCAGAAGACTCAACTTGCCACCATGGCCTCCTATAAATACCACCTCATGATCAGAAGATTTCCAAACATTCAGATCACGAAGAAGGGACTTCCTCCTCCAAAAAGCATAGCACATAGGAAATACTCAATTATGTATCGGAAAGCGTCAAAACTCGTGTATACTCGGAAAAAAATCGATCCAATATTGTAATTTGTATCAATAGCATAATAAAAGAGTAAAACCATTCAAAGTGGACGTATGCTCAAACGAGCCAAACTACTATAAATTCTATGTGATCGTTTTCTTGCGCTTTCCTTCTATATATTGCATCACTACTTATTTACTTTCCACTACTGGATGTGTATTTTCACTCACGAGCACTAACGACCACTTTTCGGCGTCAACACTTTTGAAAGAAATTATTTTCTCTCGCTGTTCTCATTTATTGCAGTTTTCATCTTATTTTCTTTCTGTAAATTTTGTTTGTTCTCCTTTAATTATTTTTATTTACATTATCCTATGTTCTTATTCGTTTCTAGTAATCATCATACATGCCTAGGAAGAGAATATCAACAAAACTATTCTATTTTTCTATAATAAAACAGAACACTACATAGGAGTGCAAATCTATACTAAAAGAAAACTTTCTCTACTTCAATCACTACTAGGTAAAGACACAATGGCTAAATATGACTATCTACAAGGACTAGGAGGCCTAGGACCATGTCCCTCTGACATAAAAAGGTCCTCATCCCTGAATCTAGACAACCATAGCGCTCCTTCTTTCCATCTTCCCTTCCCTACAAACTCATGTCGCGTACCCCTAGTTCTCATCCCATCATAAATTGAGACAACATGTTAAACCTTCTTATCTCCTCAAGAAGTGCTGAAAAATGATTTCCCTTAAATACTAGCTATGCCATAATTTTACTTATAAAAATCCCAACTTGCTCTTTCCAATTCATTTCCTCTTTATCCTCTTCATCCTCTTCCCGATAACTATGCATGTTTTAAGATTTCCTTTAACTTCTTTCTATTAAAAGTAAACACTTGAAACATTTTTCAAAATTTTCTTTTTCTCAATTTTCTTACATAACTACATAGCCTTTGAGTGTTTACCATTTCTGTTCTTATGTCTTACTTTTCCCTTAAAACTTTACCACTCAAGTTGAAGGTTTACTCACATACCAAAATAATTCCTTGTAACTTTGCCAACAGTTCATGTGCACTACTTAAACCATTCTATTCAACAAAAATTTTATATTCTCAAAAATTTTCCTAAAAGTTAAAAATTAGGGAAGACGGGATTATGCACTATAACTTAGTTGGAGTTCTCACTTATTTCAATACACATTTCTTTTCCATGAGGAATTAATTATAAGATCAAATTTCTTTGAATATTTTCTATAGAAGACTTTTGTGTTCTGTGTAAAGTAACAAGGAAACTTTATTATTTTAATATTCTTTTTTTCATTTCATTATTGAAATAGATAGCACAAAATATGATGTTCCACCTGTATTTTATACACCTCTTTCATTGCGCATTTCCTTGTCACTTTAACAAAACACATTTACTTATAAACTTATTGATTCACACTACTTATCTTATTATTCTTCTTCTTTCCGATATATAAAGTGTGCCACATTCCTTTTTTAAAAAACCTCCTTATTTTCTTTCGTTTAAGACCACCTTCGCACCATATATGACTAATTCCTTTGTATTCACACTTTTCCTTTACCATTTACTTTTCTTAAACCCACAACTTGCTAACGCACTTTATTTTTCAAAAAACAAATTTGCATAATTTCTTTCAAAAATTATTTTAATGCAACCCTTAATATTACAAGCTAGTAAATTTCAAAAATTGTAAACTTTTAAACTTGAAAACTTTTCTAGAAATCTTTTTCTATATTTCTATATATATGTATGTGTGTGTGTATGTGTGTTCAAGTTTGTTTAAAAGTTAAACTGTGGGGCTTAGTAAAAAGTGGTTTCTTATCTGCTGTTCCCAAATCCTTTTCTTGAAATTATATTTCCTTGTCCAAAATTATTCCTTCCCACTAAAACTTCTAAACCTATCCATAAACTAAAAAATAAAACAAGCGCTACTTTTGTGCCAAATGTGTATGTGTGTTTGTGTGTATATATTTCTAATCCATTTTCTTCTTATTCTTTCCCAACTTACAAGGCCCTACTGCCAATCCACTAATCTAAAATACCAAAATTTTAGATACTAACAAATGGAATCTTCTCTATCTTATTGTTTTTCCAATACATATTGTACATTTTTCACTCTATCCTCTCATCGGTTTACCGTTCTCAAATTTTCATAATCATTTCCTTAGAGTACAAAGCTGATACCTCCAACTTTCTCCATGCGTTGCTTTACTTAATTAGTGGGTTCCTCTATAGATCTAGGTATATATATTTTTTTAAAATATAATATTATCATATATTAAAGATACCAATATTTTCACTCATTATCTATATAGGAATCCTAAATGTATGCTTTGATACTAGATGTAACAACCCAAATTTCAGCAGGCCCAGATTTTTTGCAAAATGCTAAAAATCCAAGTCTACTGAAACCCGAGTTGGTTTATCTGGTATTCTATTGAAAGGAAAAGAAAAAATATATCATAGCTCAAAATAAAATATCTCACAGTGGAACAAATAAAATATACTAGTAAATAAATACTTACGCTAATAATAACATTGTCTAACAAGTGTCTCTAAGTCGTGCAATCTCTACCACATGTCCAACCTACGGGTTTGCTATGAGGAGTGGGTCAGAATAAAAGTTCTGGTGAATGGAAAAAATATACTTTCTATAAATAACACAATATATACCATTATATCAGTGGTTTACCTTTATTAAGTTATTTGGGTTTATTACACATTACGTTTTGACTTCACGAATAAACGTACCCATCTACTCCTAAGTAAGTTGACCTAATATATATATATATATATATATGTAGCTATATGCCCAATATATTGAGATATTCCCCATAGTACCTTCCTCGAGTGGTCTCCAACACTGCACTAAGAAAACATACTAGACCTCCGTTGCTATGCTACAAAAGCATACTGGACCATGCTATGAAAGCATGCTAAGTCCCCATCGCTACACTACAAAAGCATACTAGGCTATGCTATGAAAGTGAATAAGCCTATACCAGTGTACCATAAGGCGCCCTAACCCTGAGTCCTCCCATGGAACTCATTGAGGAGATTTCCATATCTGTCAAGAATGGCTTCATTGGCCCACAATAATGATATCAAAGATTGGTCTGTCTCTTTTGGTGTATGTGGCCCCACCCGTCTCCCAAACTGATCAAAGACAATTCAAAATGCTAAGTGATCATGCCGTTATCAAACAGTCTAAGCATCCAATTTGGCATTGTTCCTAATCCAATGACCCAATAGTAAAAGATCATTGACCTCTTGGTTTAGCTCCAGTCCTTCCTGTACTCGCTTCAACTAACGATGATAGGTATCTGATGACCAGTTACCCTTGTTTGACCTAGACTAGGAAACCTGATCTCCTTAGCAGAGGCAGCTATCGTATCATCCTAGAAATCATCCTAATATGCCATCCCAGTACCCTCAATCACAGATGAAACTAAGGAATAATCTTTAGATGGAACCATACAGACCAAGCATCTGCGTGCACAACTTCATTAGGCCTACCACAAAGGGACATCATAGAGTATCCTAATGCCCTGTAGAAGTCTCGCGCTTCTTTTCGATCCAATCGAATAATAAGTTGGACGTGCTCTTACCGTGTCTCCAGACGCTTATGATGATTTGCCTAGTTAGGCCCCATTGACTGGACCAAATGCATACCACTAATTTATTAGACCCTATGTCTAATTTACAATTATGCGTTTTACTTTTTCATATTTTCGTTGATTAACAATGTTAATTAATTTATTTAATTTGAATATTATTTGTTCATCAATTTCAGTGCCTAGTCGCAAGGCTACTATAGAATCTTAGGTTCATAACTTGCACCTTATAAATCAATATGTCAATATTAAAGTCTAACGTCTTTTAGGCTCGTTACTTACACCTTGTAAATCAGTATGTTCAAAATATAGCCTATCTTCTTTTAACCATTTTCTGTCATATTCATATTTTCAATTGAACAATGTTTATTTTATCATGAATTCCCAATTTTCATATCCGTGCAAATACAGGTTATTTTGTAGGTTTATAATAAACCTCACATATTCCTTATTTCCATCATAACATCTTTCGATTATATTACTCTTTCCTCTTTCTGTCTTTACAATTTTTTCTAAAGGAAGTTAGGACTATTACCAATTTATTGGTTACTAAAACTGCATAAATTTTATTTATATAGTTTTAGATAATCATTGTAACTGGAACCCATAATTGGAAGACATTAATTTTCTAAAACCATTGATTATCGAATGAGTGCATAATTCGGTTAATTCTTTACCCTTTCATTTTATAGATATATGTGAATTTCTGTTTTCTCTTTTTTATTTTCAACTCGTGTCCCTTTTTTTATCGTTTTGGTACACAAGTTTATTTAATCCTAAATTATCAAATCCTCTTTTATTCATAATTCCAGTTTATTATATTTTCCTACACGCGCAAGCAAAAGAGATTATAACAGTCACACGAAATTAAGCGCACAATTTTAGTCCTATACATATACCAATATTCTGGATTTACACAAATTTTGCGCAAGCCCAAAATTTTACATAAAGCTATAAATTCCTAAGAAAGATCAAGGAGCGAACATACTATAAATTTTACAAGAATCAAATGATATCATATACTTTTATAAGAAAATATATTATAAATCCATTCACCTTATTGCTCTCTAATTTTTTAGTCTGGTTCAAATTTAATATCTAAGGTCTTCCTAATTGAGTCCACCACTGTAATACCACGGATTTACAAATCTGATTCTAATAGAACAGAAAGAGTAATAATAGATTCAAATTTATGGAACTTACCTCATACGGACAGAGAATCTGGGCACATATAGCCTAAATCTATAACCTTTATCTCTAAATCTTGAATCAAAACCCTATAACAAATATATATATGTCTGCAGAGTTTGGCGAGGAAAGGGAAGGGTAGAGCTCTGGCGTCCTCTTATAAAAATGAGTTAGGAGCTAGGCTCTGCTGGTTTATTTATAACTACCTAGAACGACCATGTTAGTTTGATTCAAAAGTACAAAATCCGAACTACCAACAACAAAAAACTCTCTTTGGATTTAGCCCTAATGGGTCAAACCTTGGGTCGACATAGACCTTAAGTGTGTTGAACCCTTAGGTTGACCCACTTCTACCCTGGTCGAACCATATATGATTTTTAAATCGTATAATGGGTCCTTTTCTGCGTGAGCGTTGTTATTTTTAAACATGCTCTTAACATTTATTAATTCTTAACAGTTTTCATTAATTTTTGAATTTTATTTCCTAATTTGGTGCATATTCAAATTTCAAATTTAAACATGTGATTTCTTGTGTGTATATATTTACACAAAATTTCAAACTTAATTTCTAACGTTACATTTATTTCTAGTTTTATTCCATATGCATTAATTTTTCCTACAGTTTTCAATATACATTTAATTTTAATTTCAAATGAATACCATTTCTATTACTAATACATGCATACTTATTTAAAATTAAAGTGTTACTTAACGACATTATATTTTCCATAATTTAATTCTATTTGTAACACATGCTTATTTTCAAATTCAAACGTGCGCCACCTCTGATATTTAAGTCTATACATATTTTTATATACATGTGCGTTCATATGTATGTTAACATTCGAGAATTAATTATTTGCTTCTAACTTTGGCATTATTTTTCTTTTTAATTCTCTTTTATTATAATTCCCGTTATGTCCCTATTTATGTCGTTAACGACGCGCATTATCTTTCAATTTCAAATGCACTTTCTTTTTGACATGTACTGTAACACCCCGTAATTTTGTAACACTAGGATTCACAAATTAGGGCAGAATTAAAAGTTAACATCAAAATCAAGGGAAACGGGCTACGCCATTGCATTTGTCTCGGAATTATGCATGAAAACGAGTCCGAGTTTGCGTAAATCGGAGTCCGTATGAGGAAGATATGGCCTCCGGAAGATTCAGCGAAGTTCAAATTTCAAAACAGGACAGAAAAAGGAATTCAAATTCGAAAACAGACCCAAGCTGGGCAGGGCGGGAATTTTCCCGCCCAAGGCACCCAGGTCGACTGGGTAGTCGACCTGGGGCACCCAGGTCAACTGGGTAGTCTACCTGGGGGTCGACCCCCTTGCTTTTTCCTGTTTTCTGCACCTGATTCGTTCTTCTGTATCTGGATGCCATTCTGACCAGATTCGTTGACTTCTACACTATATAAAAAGCCCTAGTCTTCTTCTCTATTCACAATTCTTTTCTATCCTTATGCTGCCTCTGAGAAAATATAATAAATAAAATAAATCAAGACGAGGAGGTGCTGCTCAAAGACTTTCAAGAAGAAGAGATTCAAGCTAGGATTCAAGTGAAGATTCAAACGACTGCAACGACTGTTTTTATACGAATCATAGCAACACCATATTTCTATTCTAATCTAATCCCTGTAAGTCAGTTATTTCTAGATTTGAACGTTTTTCTCTGTTCGTGACATGAAATTAAAGGAATAAAAGAATATGCCAAATCTCTCTCTCTCTATTCGAATCAGTGCCTATACTCTTGAATCTAATTAAGAACTGATATGATTCGAGGATAAACAAGACCGTGACTATGAAACTATGGACCTTAAAACCATTGCCTATGACTATGGACATTGCCTATGACTACGAACATTGCCTATGACTGTGATTGTGGCTATGAGGATTATTTCCTTGACTAAACCTATGCCTTTGATTAGAAAACATAAACTATTGCCTATGACATAACAAGGACGTCTGTGATTAAACACCTATGATTTATGACTAGGAAAGTGTTGCTTAAGTTCTGTGATTATGAGATTAAACCCGATTATTTATCCTGCCTATCCTTGGTTTTCTTTGGTTTTAGACCTTGGGAATTTACCTATTAAGTTAGGTCTACCCATGTTCTTGAACCTGTGACTCTATTCTGTCTATCCTTGGTTTTAGACCTTGGGAATTTACCTATTAAGTTAGGTCTACCCATGTTCTTGAGCCTACATCGTTATTCAAACCTTTTATGCCAGTTATTATGTCCATCCTTTTTCGTAGCATCTTTGGTTCATTCCCTATTTTCTACGAGTCTAGATTTATCCATAATCTAGATTTAATCGCAATTATACGAACGGTGGGAATACGATTTGGGCATAATGTGAAATGTACTAAAAACATAGTTATAAACTAGGAAATTGGAATAAATTGGGAACATGTATTATGGCATGTTCATAGAAATGCAAATTGGATAAATTTGACATGAACTATAAGATGTGTAATTTGAATCTAGTATTGACATGTAAATCTAGCATTTACATGAATAGTGAACTAGAGTAATAAGTCTAGAATTAGAATGTTAAATCAGGATTGGATTAGCTAATTTGGAGTAATAAGTATATTGGTATAAATTTGAGATTGGCCATAATTGGGAATAACCGTCAGGTTTAGCAAAATCATGGTTAGTGACACTTAATTGGTATAGTTTACATACCAAAATGCATAAATATGATATAGAGGGGAAAATGGGCCATAGAAATAAATGTAGACAATTTACATTAAAAGAGTAATTAGGAAATAAGTAAATTAGGATTAATTTACTTATAGAATTTTTCCTAAATGAGGAAATGTTAATTTAGATAAATTAAAGGTTTGTTAACGACATCTCTTTTAATAATAAACCAGAAAGTTCTAGGGTGACAGAGAGGATAGTGTCTATGCTTGGGTTTGGAAAATACAAATTTCCTGCTCTCCCTGGCTATCCCTAACTGATCCGACGGACGGGATGGTTACTTTCAAAACCTGATTTGAAAACTAATCAAAACCCTTTGAACTTAGAAAACACGAATATGCCTAACCCGAGGTTAGACTGAGTTGCGATGTAAACCTGCCCGGAACCAATCGGCATATCCAGTATTCGCAACAATATTTGTCTAATGTGAGTGGGCGTGGCTTTAATTTACTTAATTATAGCTAGAACAAGAAATGGGTAGGGTTAAGTTCACTAAGACACTTAACCAATTCAACATGATAACCAGACTGGTGGGTGGGGTTAGGGCCATACAGTTAAGCTAGAATGGGAGGGTTAAGTCCATAGGAACACTTAACCAATTTAACACAGTTAAGCTAGGATGGGAGGGCTAAGTCCATAGGGACACTTAACCAACTTCACATGGTAACTAGACTAGAAGGTGGGGTTAAGTAAAGTTAATACACTTAGCCAAATTAACATGACTAGAAGGTGGGGTTAAGTAAAGTTAATACACTTAGCCAAATTAACACGTTAACTAGACTAGAGGTTGGGGTTAAGTAAAGTTAATACACTTAGCCAATTTGATATGTTAGCTGGACAAGACCGTAGGGTTAAGTAAACTTGAACACTTAACCGTCAGGTTGTGATTAAGGAATAGGGCTAAGTCTAAAACATGAGGGGGGTAATACTTAACCATTAATAACATTTTAGTTAAAACAGATGGGCAAGGTTAAGTTAAAGGAACACTTAACCAGTACAGGGTAAATGGGTAGGGTTAAGTAATAAATACTTAACCAATATAACTTGGTTTGTGGTACAGTTAAGTCAACATGAATTACTGATAACACTTAACCAGTTTAACAGGATGAATGAAGAGGATTAAGTTGGCTTGAATTGACTAATGACACTTAACCAACCCAAATTGACGGGAAAGAGAATTAAGTAGTAAACCTTAGTTAAGAAAACAACGATTCTGGAAACTAAGTGGTAAACCTTAGTTGACAAAACTAAGTAGTAATTATTAGTATAACACGAGGAGGAGCGAACGTCCGTCTGATTAAAAAGAAGGCTCCAACAAATTGGGTTACGAAGCCCGAGGCCTCGAGGGGACGTGAGGGTACTCTTGGTATCCCTCTGTGAGGCTGCAGATGATCCACCTGGGCCCATAGAGGTTAAGGTATGCGTAGAAGAACCGGGGGTATGCCTTGGTTGCAATACATGGCAACCTAAAGACTAGGATGGACCGGCGTGATTCGGCGAGCAAACGGTAGCCCTGTGATAGCGACTCGTCGTCTACCATCCATCTTGAGTCAAGCGAGATACGTGAAGCGGAAAGGCGGAGAACTCCAAAAGACCATATACTTGCTATCTAGTTATGGGTGAGGATGGCCATTGGATAGTGGGGCACCGGGGGCTGGCGTATAGTACTCATTTTACAAGGTGTGCCTTTCATTAGTTGAGGGAGGGGTCAAGTGGGACCATAGCCACTGGAATAAAAACAGACCTTAGCATCTGCATCGGCAGATATCTGAAAGCTCCCGACCGAGTTCTGTATTCCTTGATTTTCCCTGTCACAGGACTCGGACCGCACATTACAGGACATGTGCATCTAGACAAGCGATAACGATTCGCGATACATGCGTGGGGAAGTATAGGAACATATACCACTCTAGGTAGTGTGTCCTAGACTTGGGGGCATCGTTCGACAGGTAGCATAATTCCTAGTTGAACTAGGTGGCATAAATCCTGAATCCAAGAAGCGTTCAGTAGACGTCGTAAACTCTAGTTAAGTCTAGAAGGCACATGGTAGAAAACCCTAGATTAAATCTAGGTAACAAATAAATAAATGGATGCCTGAAGGCGACGGAAAATACAGGGATTGGGATCACGTTATCGTTACTAGTTGGGACACTAGTTAGGTGGTGCAGAGATGTAAAAACCAGTATAACAAGGAAATAGCGAAGCGGTGAAAGTATTAGAGCATATCCAGTTTATCTTAGCTTAGCATATCTTGTGTTAGTCTTGTCTATTCTTTCCAACCCTATCATCATGGTGTTATCTTGTATTTAGTTAGATCATGTCGTTTTGTTTTTCCATGTTCACATGCTAGAAGTTACTGAACTTACTCAGGCTTTATGTCTGACTCTGTTTTTCTTTCGTCTTCTTTTCTTCCGTCCCCCCCCCCCCAGGTAGTAAAGGAGGGAATAGTATAGCTCAGGTTAAGTTGGACTGTCACTCTTTCCCAGCTTGAAGATTTTTCGAAGTTTGCTTGGATTCTCTTTTCAGATGCTATGGCTGGCTCTTGCAAAAATTGGGGAATATAAATGTTGTTTTATGCTTCTTTATTTTGTAAGACAGATGATACTCTGATATTGTAAAGAAATCATTGTACAAACTATTTTATCCATAAAGCAAAGTTTTATTTTCCGCTGTTTAATTTCTGTCTGTCTTGTAATTTATCATCATCTTTTACCCTAAATGCTCCACCGAACTTAGTGCATTCCCATTGTGAGTGACACTAACAGATGTAGGGTGTTACACGTGGTATCAGAGCTAAAGGTTACCAGATCAGATAAAGGATATGAAAAATTATTTTCAAAACGGTTTTTAAAGAAGCATTTTCAAAAGAAAAGATTTGTTTTAAAGACATATTCCCCAAAGCCATACACACTATCTTCTCTTCCTCTGTTTAAATTCTTGTCTCCTTCTTTCTTGAGTCTCTGGGGCTCCTGGCTTTCTGGGAGGTAACCTCATCGAAGGGCAAAGTAGTGCCCGGCTTCCATCCATAGCCGTAGTTGTTTCATCTACGGGCAGTTTTCTTTCGAAGCTTATAGGGTTTTCCGGACGATGGAGGCAGTTTTCGAGAGATTTTTCAACATGACTACACACGGAAGGGGATGAGGAGTTTGGCTAAGGAGCATAACCCTAGGATGAGGAATTCATGGATGTAGACTTAGCCCACGAAGGAGGAAGAAATTATAAAACCTAAGACAAGAGGAAGTATCTTTACTAGGGTATGATAGGGCATATACTTAAGGACAAGGGCAAGAACGAGGACGAGATTTTCAGAAGGACAAGTACATGCTTTCGCCACCAAGCGTACCTAGGAGAAAGGTAGTTCGGTTGGATGAGTCTAGTTTTCTGTTCATACTATTTCCTTTGGTTCTAGCGCTTCTCATTTGATCATATCCACTTCCATAGTTGGGTCTCTGCACCATAGTACTTGTATAGTAGAAAGATCCCACTAGAGTCTCTAATCCAATTGGTGGTCCGATCAGTTTATCTTTGGTTAGTAGGGATTTGAGAATAGCTATCGAGTTTGCTTATATCATCTCACGTAGATCGTCTAAATTTGGAGGAGATATTCCTTGGGTGCTTGTCTGATATTGGTTTAGGCCTTTGGGACTTGTACTTGAGGAATGTCGAGTTTGACTAGGATGGTTTGCGTCAGAGATGAATAGTTGTGGCAGGCACTCTAAAAAGCACGTAGTGACCTTTTGATCCTCATAGTTATGGCGTGATGGATAAGCTAAGAGGAGAGACCTCGAACCATCTTGGTATGTACACTTGGTATCATAGTTGACATCTGTTTACTTTGGAAATGGAGGTCAGAAACTTCACAACCGTGAAGTTAAATTAGTTAAGATACAGTGGAGCAAAGCTCAAGAAGGCTAGATACTAGCATCATACCCTTTGCCTTAAGGGTGCATCCTTGATTTCTTTTTGTAGGAGCTTTACGCATAATTGTTTCTCTCTTTCCAAAGTATATCCTCTAGGTCGTATCTTCGATCCTTAGGTAGAAGCCAATGGATGTAAACACGTATTTGAAACATGTTATGGTTGATGGTTGCAAGTGGTTGCTAATGGTTGCTCGTGAATGCATTTGCATACGTATTAGGCACTAGATCGTTCAGACGCTTTCATATTGCATTTACAGATATGTATTTGTTTGTAAGTTGAACTTGATATGTTACCATATGGATGTTGCATATGGATGAATGGCTGTGCACGCATGTAGTATTTACATAATTAGGGATGCTTGCATACATGATTGGACGCATGGCACTGACATGATTTGCATTAAGGAGGTCAACTGAATCAGTAGACCGCCTGATTTTGCATTAGATAAAGACATATACACACACTATGCATATTATAACAACCCGTATTTTCAATAAACTGTTATAACATAAATCGAGGTAGAATTTAATTCTAAAATCTGAATCAGGGGAAACGGGCTATGCCATTGCGTTCGTCTCGGAAAAATACGCGAAGTAGAGTCCGAGTTTTCGAAAATCGGAGTCCGTATGACCCGGTTAAGGCCCATTGAAGTTTTCAGAAACTCCTATACTAAAAACAGATTTAAATTTCAAATTAAACAAAACGGATTAGGGCTAATCAGGGTTAGGAGGGAAAATTCCCGCCAGGGGGCCCCATGTCGACAGGCATGTCGACAGGGCACCCAGGGTGTCGACTGCCCTGTCGACAGCCCTGTCGACAGGGGGTGCCCAGGCAGCTCAGCCTGGTGCACCATTTCTGATTTGGGTTGGGTCATGTGGCTTGGTTCTAGAGAAATCCGAGATCTGACGGGCAAAACTTAATCTAGGGTTAATCCTAGGGCTAAAAACACTCTAATCTTCTATAAATATACCCCTAATCCTACCCTAAAGCCTCATTAATCAATCTAGCAACTAAACTATGTCAATTTGAATCCTCAAATGGCCTCCACCTAAAACCTAGCCTCCACCTTCCTCAAAGTTAAATCCTATGAAGATATGATGATCATACAACCTTTTCTATGTTGTATGAATGCTTAATAACTTGCATACTTCATTAAGTAGCAAGTTTGATTTGCTAAAGTTTGTGTTTTGGGATTTTGCAAAAGGGTTTTCTTATTTGAGGCTTTGCTTTGAGTTTTTAAAAGGGCTTCTTCATCTTATTTGATGGATTTGTGACTTGTTTATATTTGTAAGCCCTCTTACCTTCACTTTACAAACTCTAAAGTTAATGTTTGGTGAAAGTTGAGATTTATGTGGGTTTAGTTGATTATGCATGCTTATGTGGACTCACTATGTCATGTTTTATATGATTCATAAGTTATGCATGCTTATGCGGACTCACTATGTCATGTTTTATATGGTTCATAAGTTATGCATGCTTATGCGAACTCACCATACCATGTTTTACATGTTTTATAAATTATGCATGCATATGCGAGATTACTATGCCATGTTTTACATGATTCACAAGTTATGCATGCTTATGCGAGTTTATTATGTCATGTTCTACATGTTTCATGGATTATGCATGTTTATGCAAGATCACCTCACCATGTTATGCAAGTTTAATGGGTTATGCATGACTATGCAAGTTCACCTTACCATGTTATGCATATTTAATCAGCTATGCATGTTTATGCGAGTTCACTATGACATGATTTGCAAGTTTAACATGTATGCATGTGTATTATGATATGTGAAGTTCATCATGTATGTTTTGCCAAGTTACCTTTTTACCCTTATGCGTTATGACGTATATATAAGTGAGATAATGACGTTGGGAGGGTTTGGGTAAACGTAAAAATACATGAAACTAAAAGATTGGGAATTTACCTATTAAGTTAGGTCTACCCCTTGGGAATTTACCTATTAAGTTAGGTCTACCCAAGTATATGTTAACTTGTAAATGTGGACATGACATTAGATAACATGATATGGCCAACTCGAGGTTAGACCTAGTTGTGGTGTAAATCTTCCCAGGTAACCACAACGTGGGGTCTAATGTGGGCAGTTGGTCATGTTGCACCGTAAGACCCGAGGTTAGACCTAGACGTGGTGTAAATCTTCCCAGGTAACCACGGATGTCTAATGTGAGAGGTTGGGTGCGTTAAGTAATTAATGCCTCATGATTAGGGTTAAGTCATGGCCCACTAATACTTAACCAATAATGGGGATGCGAGGATTAGATGGGGTTAAGTGGTTACACTTAACTAATTTAATCCAGGATTAGTGAGGGGTTAAAACCACACTTAACCCTCTTAGAAACCCTAGCAACGTGGTCTGTTCCAGCAGTAATCCCAGTTTGGTATCATTCACAACCCTAGGGGCTAGGCTAGGGCGGGGCACGATTACTGGACTGATGTAAGCGACCAAAGCGACGGCTGAGTGGTACAGCGGTGCGGGTCCGGCGGGCTACGGACGTGCACGTAGTCCGATGTTGGACAAACTCGAGGCACGGGTACCAGTAGGCTTAGACTGTGCATTATTGCTTGGGTGTCTGGGGTTGACACCGTAGGGCTTGATACACCCGAAGGTGGACCCAGCACAGTCTGACTACATCCATGTGGGCCGTATGGACACCAACACTCGACGTGTTAGATTTATAGGGAGCCGATCGACTAGACCGTTGGGCTGGACCTTATACTAAGGTCACTTCATGTTATTGGGCCAAAGTTTGGGCTAAGGGATCAAAATCTGTTTTGTGGGTTTGCTAGTACACTGTGGTGCAAAGTTTAATCCCGTCTATGTGATGTCACCTTTATCTGTTTCCAGTATGTTCATCTCAGTTTCCATCATACTGTTAACTTTATTAGTTTATAGACTGATGGTAGTAGGGCTTACTCAGTCTTTTTGACTGACCTGTTTTCTTTCGCTTCTTTTCTTCCGTTTCCCCCCCCCCCACAGGTTCTCAGGGAGGGGCTGCATCTGCTTAGTGGATCTTGGGCTTGCTTATTGGATAGCTCATGTATGGATCTGAGCTAGTTGTGGCTTATCTTTTATTTCTGGGGATTAGTACTGATGTTTTACCATGTATTTTGTTACCACGTATCTAGACTGATGATGTATTTTGGATCATGACATTTTGATATTATGTACTTGACTATGTCGACTTTCTAAGATGATGATGATGGGTTTTTATCTGCTACCGCTGCTTTACTTATATTTACTTATATTTATTCTGTCTTGCGATATCTCTGTGCATGATTACCTTCACAATAACGCCCCTCCAAAGCTAGTACATTCTAAGGAGTGATCCTAGTGGAGGTGGGGTGTTACATTTGGTATCAGAGCGAGGTTAACAAGATTGAACAAAACTTTTGAAAAGAAAAAACCCTTTTGAAAAACTATTTTCAAAAACCTACTAAGTATTTTCCAAAATAAAGTCTAGATTATTTTAAGGCTAATCCCCAAAAAGCCATCATCGTTATCCTTCGTCCCCTTGACCTGATCTTATCTTATCTTTTGTTTCAGTATGGCTGAGAATCTTGACATCCCAGATGGAGTGAACGTACCACTCTGGTATAGGAGACTTCTAGAAGCTAGGGCGGCAGCTGGTCCCGCCAACCCTACTCCCACTCCTCCTCCTGTAGTTGAGAATCCTATCCCTAATATCCCTCCTCCGGTGGTCCCTGCTCCCCCTCCTCCAGCAGTTAATATTCCCCCTCCCGTTGCTAATGTTCCTCCCCCTCCCGTTGCTGAGGCTCCTCTTCCCCCTCCTCCCCCTCAGCATCCTCAGATTGAGTTTACAAAGGTTTGTAAAGACTTCAAGGCAATGGGAGGCAAGAATTTCCTAGGCACGGAATCTTTCGTTGAAGCTAGGAATTGGCTGAAGGACACGGAGGAATTGTTTGCCATCTTTGGGATAGATGACGAGAGAAAGATCTTATTGACCGTATGGCTTTTGAAGGATGAGGCGGCCTATTGGTGGGAGGTCACCAATGGGACGAGGCCTGTTGAGACTTGGGCCGATTTGAGGGCTAGGTTTGTGACCAAGTTTCTATCTTCAGCCGAGGCGAATTTACAAATGGAGAAGTTCATTTCATTAAAGCAAGGTGACATGTCTATCAAGGAGTATGTGAACAAGTTTAATCAGCTGGCCCGCTTTGGTTTGGATATAGTGAACACCCCGGAAAAGAAGGCTCTTCGATTTGCCAGAGGATTGAATGAGCCGCTACAAGGCTTGGCGATGTCACATATTCCGCATGGAGCCACTTTCGAGAGTTTGGTCAATATGGCTCTACTTCAGGGAGATGGAAAGAAGGAAGTCAAGTCGGGCGATACTCAAGCAAAGAAGGCTGATTCTCAAGGCAAAGGCAACCAAGGTCAAAGCCGTCAAGGAAATCAGAATAAGAACAAGAAGGGCAACAATAAAGGCAAGGGGAAGTGCAATTACTGTGGCATAGCTGGGCATTTTGCTAAGGATTGCAGGAAGAAGAAAAGGAAGCTTAGTGGTGGATGCTTTTCTTGTGGAGAGACTGGGCATTTCAGCAAAGAATGCCCAAAGAAGAAAGGACAGGCTGGATCTTCAGGAGGGCAAGTTCATGCTCTCAATGCCGCTTCAGTTCCCGAGAGAGGTAGTGTTTCTGTTGAGAACCTTGTTTATATCTCTGATCTTCCAGTACGTACCTTGTTTGATTCCGGTGCATCTCATAGCTTTATTTCATCTGATCTTGTTGATAGCTTGCACCTCAGTACTAGCTTAGTGGATGATCCCGTTTGTGTTTCGAATCCCATTGGGGGTTCTGCTCATCTATCTATGATATGTGAGGATCTAAGGATCTCTATACTCAGCGTTGAGTTCTTTTGTAGTGCGTATGTTCTAGGTTTCAGGGGATACGGATTGATCTTGGGCATGGATTGGCTGTCTAGATATGGAGCCATTCTGGATTGTGAGCATAGGGTTGTAAGGCTTGTGACTCGCCTGGGCAACACCTTAGAGATTTCATGCAATCCGAAGAATCCCGTCATGTTATGCTACCTAGAATCTCTCGACTCACCAGAGGAGGCCCTTCAGTCTGTAAGGGTGGTCCGAGATTATCCAGATGTGTTTGAAGAAGTTATGGGGTTGCCCCCTAAAAGAGAGATTGACTTTCGCATCTATCTGGTAGACAATGCTAAGCCTGTTTCTTTGCCCGTTCGGCATATGGCTCCGCGTGAGAGACGGGAGCTGAGCAAGCAAGTGAGGGAATTGCTTGAGAAGGGCTTCATCAGAAGGAGTATATCCGAATGGGGAGCGCCTGTGGTGTTTGCAACTAAGGCAGATGGCTCTCTTCGACTCTGTGTGGATTATAGAGAATTGAATAAGCTGACTAAGAAGAACAGACACCCGTTACCGAGGATCGACGATCTCTTTGATCAACTTGTTGGTGCTTCTGTTTTCTCTCAGCTTGATCTTGCTACGGGTTTTCATCAGCTCAGAGTGGCTGAAGACAGTATAGACAAGACTGCATTCAGAACTCCAGACGGATTCTTTGAATGGCTTGTTATGCCGTTCGGTTTGACGAATGCACCCGCGTATTTTGTGGATTTGATGAGCAGGGTGTTTCGGGAATTCTTGAATAAGTTTGTCGTGGTCTTTGTTGATGATATTCTGGTTTTCTCTAAGGACGAAGAAGAGCATGCGAGGCACCTAGCAGGGGTGATGGACACACTCAGAGCACACCAGTTAAAAGCTAAGTTCTCCAAGTGCCACTTTTGGAGACGGGAAGTCAGATTTCTTGGGCATATCGTATCCAAGCAAGGCTTGGCGGTGGATCCCGCTAAGGTGGTTGCAGTTCAGGATTGGAAGACTCCAAGGAGTGCAACCGAGGTGAGGAGCTTTCTGGGTCTTGCGGGTTTCTATCGAAAGTTCATCAAGGACTTCGCAAAGATATCTGCTCCTCTTACTAAGTTGACGAAGAAGAACTTAGTCTTTGCTTGGGATATGGATTGTGAGCTTGCTTTTCAGAGACTCAAAAGAGCCCTTACCTCCGCCCCAGTTCTAGCCTTACCCGATGGTGGTAAGATATTTACCGTGTACACTGATGCTTGTGGCACGGGATTGGGTGCCGTTCTGATGCAAGAGGGCAGAGTTATATGTTTTGGGGGGAGGCAACTTAAGGTGCATGAGAGGAATTATCCCACTCATGATCTAGAGCTGGCAGCGATTGTATATGCCCTCAAGGCATGGCGTCATTATCTTCTGGGAGAGAGATTTGAGCTGTATACTGATCATAAGTCTTTGAAGTATCTCTTTTCGCAGAAAGATCTGAACCTAAGACAGCAGAGATGGATGGAATTTTTGGCTTCCTATGATTTTGAGATATCCTATACCCCTGGCAAGGGGAATGTTGTAGCGGATGCGTTGAGTAGGAAAAGGTTGACACTAAGTCCTCTATTTGTTGAAATGAAGAATTTAGAGTTCTTGGCGACCTTTGATTTCTCTTTGGCAATGGAGTCGGTGACCGGTTCCTTGGCATCTCTAGAGCTCAGGCCTACCCTTCTAGATCAAGTCGGGGCTTCACAGAAGGAAGACCCTCAGATAGTGGAGATCATGGATAAGCTGGTTCGAGGGGAGACATCTAGTCACCTTGCTCGATATTCTATAGACGATAGGGGTTGGCTAAGGAGGGATGGAAGGCTTTGTGTTCCGATGGTAGAAGACTTGGTGAGGAAAGTTCTTGAGGAAGCACATCGCTCCAAGATGACCATACATCCAGGTGGTGATAAGATGTATAAGGACATGAAGCGCGTTTTCTTCTGGCCTGGAATGAAGAAGGATGTGGCGGGGTTTGTCTCGAGATGTGTCATTTGTCAAAGAGTAAAAGCTGAGTCAAAGAAGCCCGGTGGGCTATTACATCCGCTAGAGGTCCCGCTATGGAAGTGGGAGAGCATTTCTATGGACTTTATTGATGGGCTTCCAAGGTCTAGGAAGGGGAATACGAGCATATGGGTCATTGTGGATAGGCTCACGAAGAGTGCTCATTTTATCCCAGTAAAGAGCAAAAGAACCGCATCTGGACTAGCATCAGTATATCTTCGAGAGATAGTGCGGCTACATGGAGTCCCTTCCAGCATAGTCAGTGACCGAGACCCCATCTTTACTAGTCAGTTCTGGAACAGTTTGCAGGAGGCTATGGGCACAAGGTTGAACCTGAGTACGGCCTATCACCCACAAACAGACGGCCAAACAGAAAGGGTGAATAGGGTACTTGAGGACTTGTTGAGGCTTTGCATTCTGGATTTTGGTGGTGCTTGGGAAGACCATCTTCCTCTTGTCGAGTTTGCATACAACAACAGTTATCAGGCGAGCATAGGGATGGCGCCGTTTGAGGCTTTGTATGGGAGGCCGTGCAAGTCACCTACATGTTGGTGGGAGTCCACGGATAAGCTTATACTTGGACCCGACATGATTAGGGATACGTCCGAGAAGGTCGAGTTGATTAGAAGACGGATGAAAGCGGCCCAAGACCGGCAGAAATCCTATGCTGACAGACGAAGGTCCGAATTAGAGTTTGAGGTTGGGGACAAGGTTTTCGTGAAGGTCTCTCCTTTACGGAATGTGGTCCGGTTTGGAGCTGTCGGGAAGTTAGCACCGAGATTCGTTGGACCCTTCCCCATCATTGAGAGAATTGGGAAGATGGCTTACAAAGTGCAATTGCCCGAGAAGCTGTCCGGAGTGCATAATGTCTTTCATGTCTCGCATCTCCGAAAGTGCCTGCATGAGTCCGCTGAGGTGGTTGAACCTAGCACTCTTGAAGACGTGGAAGTAGAGAAAGAAGCAACTTTAAGGAAAGCTCCGATTCGTATCTTGGGGACAGAGACCAAGAAGCTAAGGAATCGTGAGGTCAGATTGGTGAAAGTTCAATGGGGTGAAGCCGAAGAGGACGCAACTTGGGAAACCGAGAAGAAGATGCGTGGGCTTTATCCATTTCTTTTTGAGGGTACACTCTCAATCTCTTTCCTTTATTTAGCGTAACTTTCTCCTTGCTATCCATATTTATCTAGTTATCGTGCTAAGCTTGTCATGAGAACCTTAGGTAGAAACCCTTTTGGATGAAACATGTGCTTGAGACATGTTATGTTTGATGGTTGCAAGTGGTTGCAAGTGTTTGCAAGTGGTTACTCGTGGATGCATGATACACATTAGGCACTAGATCGGCTCACACACTCCTCATATTGCATGTGCATGGGTGTTTATGCATATTCTTGGATGAAATTTGTATGCAATCACATGGATGTTGCATATGGATGTATGATTGAGCACGCATGTAGATATTATACATTATGTTAGGGATTCGCATACATATGGATACATTTCACTAACATATTTTGCATTGATATTCGCATTAGATAAGTACATATACACACACTTTTGCATATGTTCATACAGCATTTAGAATCTTTTAAGGACAATGGTTGCTCGTGGATGATGTTTTGAGTAGATGGATGTTGGATGGTAGGATATGTTCTTCCTAACTTGAAGATTTCGGGGACGAAATCCTTTAAGGAGGGGAGAATATAACAACCCGTATTTTCAATAAACTGTTATAACATAAATCGAGGCAGAATTTAATTCTAAAATCTGAATCAGGGGAAACGGGCTATGCCATTGCGTTCGTCTTGGAAAAATACGCGAAGTAGAGTCCGAGTTTTCGAAAATCGGAGTCCGTATGACCCGGTTAAGGCCCATTGAAGTTTTCAGAAACTCCTATACTAAAAACAGATTTAAATTTCAAATTAAACAAAACGGATTAGGGCTAATCAGGGTTAGGCGGGAAAATTCCCGCCAGGGGGCCCCATGTCGACAGGCATGTCGACAGGGCACCCAGGGTGTCGACTGCCCTGTCGACAGCCCTGTCGACAGGGGGTGCCCAGGCAGCTCAGCCTGGTGCACCATTTCTGATTTGGGTTGGGTCATGTGGCTTGGTTCTAGAGAAATCCGAGATCTGACGGGCAAAACTTAATCTAGGGTTAATCCTAGGGCTAAAAACACTCTAATCTTCTATAAATATACCCCTAATCCTACCCTAAAGCCTCATTAATCAATCTAGCAACTAAACTATGTCAATTTGAATCCTCAAATGGCCTCCACCTAAAACCTAGCCTCCACCTTCCTCAAAGTTAAATCCTATGAAGATATGATGATCATACAACCTTTTCTATGTTGTATGAATGCTTAATAACTTGCATACTTCATTAAGTAGCAAGTTTGATTTGCTAAAGTTTGTGTTTTGGGATTTTGCAAAAGGGTTTTCTTATTTGAGGCTTTGCTTTGAGTTTTTAAAAGGGCTTCTTCATCTTATTTGGTGGATTTGTGACTTGTTTATATTTGTAAGCCCTCTTACCTTCACTTTACAAACTCTAAAGTTAATGTTTGGTGAAAGTTGAGATTTATGTGGGTTTAGTTGATTATGCATGCTTATGTGGACTCACTATGTCATGTTTTATATGATTCATAAGTTATGCATGCTTATGCGGACTCACTATGTCATGTTTTATATGGTTCATAAGTTATGCATGCTTATGCGAACTCACCATACCATGTTTTACATGTTTTATAAATTATGCATGCATATGCGAGATTACTATGCCATGTTTTACATGATTCACAAGTTATGCATGCTTATGCGAGTTTATTATGTCATGTTCTACATGTTTCATGGATTATGCATGTTTATGCAAGATCACCTCACCATATTATGCAAGTTTAATGGGTTATGCATGACTATGCAAGTTCACCTTACCATGTTATGCATATTTAATCAGCTATGCATGTTTATGCGAGTTCACTATGACATGATTTGCAAGTTTAACATGTATGCATGTGTATTATGATATGTGAAGTTCATCATGTATGTTTTGCCAAGTTACCTTTTTACCCTTATGCGTTATGACGTATATATAAGTGAGATAATGACGTTGGGAGGGTTTGGGTAAACGTAAAAATACATGAAACTAAAAGATTGGGAATTTACCTATTAAGTTAGGTCTACCCCTTGGGAATTTACCTATTAAGTTAGGTCTACCCAAGTATATGTTAACTTGTAAATGTGGACATGACATTAGATAACATGATATGGCCAACTCGAGGTTAGACCTAGTTGTGGTGTAAATCTTCCCAGGTAACCACAACGTGGGGTCTAATGTGGGCAGTTGGTCATGTTGCACCGTAAGACCCGAGGTTAGACCTAGACGTGGTGTAAATCTTCCCAGGTAACCACGGATGTCTAATGTGAGAGGTTGGGTGCGTTAAGTAATTAATGCCTCATGATTAGGGTTAAGTCATGGCCCACTAATACTTAATCAATAATGGGGATGCGAGGATTAGATGGGGTTAAGTGGTTACACTTAACTAATTTAATCCAGGATTAGTGAGGGGTTAAAACCACACTTAACCCTCTTAGAAACCCTAGCAACGTGGTCTGTTCCAGCAGTAATCCCAGTTTGGTATCATTCACAACCCTAGGGGCTAGGCTAGGGCGGGGCACGATTACTGGACTGATGTAAGCGACCAAAGCGACGGCTGAGTGGTACAGCGGTGCGGGTCCGGCGGGCTACGGACGTGCACGTAGTCCGATGTTGGACAAACTCGAGGCACGGGTACCAGTAGGCTTAGACTGTGCATTATTGCTTGGGTGTCTGGGGTTGACACCGTAGGGCTTGATACACCCGAAGGTGGACCCAGCACAGTCTGACTACATCCATGTGGGCCGTATGGACACCAACACTCGACGTGTTATATTTATAGGGAGCCGATCGACTAGACCGTTGGGCTGGACCTTATACTAAGGTCACTTCATGTTATTGGGCCAAAGTTTGGGCTAAGGGATCAAAATCTGTTTTGTGGGTTTGCTAGTACACTGTGGTGCAAAGTTTAATCCCGTCTATGTGATGTCACCTTTATCTGTTTCCAGTATGTTCATCTCAGTTTCCATCATACTGTTAACTTTATTAGTTTATAGACTGATGGTAGTAGGGCTTACTCAGTCTTTTTGACTGACCTGTTTTCTTTCGCTTCTTTTCTTCCGTTCCCCCCCCCCCCCCCACAGGTTCTCAGGGAGGGGCTGCATCTGCTTAGTGGATCTTGGGCTTGCTTATTGGATAGCTCATGTATGGATCTGAGCTAGTTGTGGCTTATCTTTTATTTCTGGGGATTAGTACTGATGTTTTACCATGTATTTTGTTACCACGTATCTAGACTGATGATGTATTTTGGATCATGACATTTTGATATTATGTACTTGACTATGTCGACTTTCTGAGATGATGATGATGGGTTTTTATCTGCTACCGCTGCTTTACTTATATTTACTTATATTTATTCTGTCTTGCGATATCTCTGTGCATGATTACCTTCACAATAACGCCCCTCCAAAGCTAGTACATTTTAAGGAGTGATCCTAGTGGAGGTGGGGTGTTACACATATAAACATGAAAGCATTAGAAATCTCTTAAGGACAATGGATGCCTGTGAGTGAATGGTTGAGTAGATGGGTGATTGGATGGTAGGACACATTCTTCCTAACTTGAAGATTTCGGGGACGAAATCCTTTTAAGTGGGGGAGAATGTAACACCCCGTAATTCTGTAACACTAGGATTCACAAATTAGGGCAGAATTAAAAGTTAAAATCAAAATCAAGGTAAACGGGCTGCGCCATTGCGTTCGTCTCGGAATTTTACATGAAAACGAGTTCGAGTTTGCGTAAATCGGAGTCCGTATGAGGAAGATATGGCCTCCGGAAGATTCAACGAAGTTCAAATTTCAAAACAGGACAGAAAAAGGAATTCAAATTCGAAAACAGACCCAGGCTGGGCAGGGCGGGAATTTTCCCGCCCAAGGCACCCAGGTTGACTGGGTAGTCGACCTGGGGCACCCAGGTCGACTGGGTAGTCGACCTGGGGGTCGAACCCCCCTGCTTTTTCCTGTTTTCTACACCTAATTCGTTCTTCTGTATCTGGACGCCATTCTGACCAGATTCGTTGACTTCTACACTATATAAACAGCCCTAGTCTTCTTCTCTATTCACAATTCTTTTCTATCCTTATGCTGCCTCTGAGAAAATATAATAAATAAAATAAATCAAGATGAGGAGGTGCTGCTCAAAGACTTTCAAGAAGAAGAGATTCAAGCTAGGATTCAAGTGAAGATTCGAACGACTACAACGACTGTTTTTATACGAATCATAGCAACGCCATCTTTCTATTCTAATCTAATCACTATAAGTCAGTTATTTCTAGATTTGAACGTTTTTCTCTATTCGTGACATGAAATTAAAGGAATAAAAGAATATGCCAAATCTCTCTCTCTCTCTATTCGAATCAGTGCCTATACTCTTGAATCTAATTAAGAACTGATATGAGTCAAGGACAAATAAGACCGTGACTATGAAACTATGGACCTTAAAACCATTGCCTATGACTATGGACATTGCTTATGACTATGAACATTGCCTATGACTGTGACTGTGGCTATGAGGATTATTTCCTTGACTAAACCTATGCCTTTGATTAGAAAACATAAACTATTGCCTATGACATAACAAGGACGTCTGTGATTAAACACCTATGATTTATGACTAGGAAAGTGTTGCTTAAGTTCTGTGATTATGAGATTAAACACGATTATTTATCCTGCCTGTCCTTGGTTTTCTTTGGTTTAATCACAGAAAACCAAAGAATAAAATAATTTAGCCACGTGATCATTACCAATGGGAAATTGATAATTTAGCCACGTGATCATTACCATTGTATTCATAGTGAGATTTTGGTATGTTTTCATATTTAATTTTCTGAAAATGGAGTCTGTACGAAGAAGTTATTAATAAAATAAATTACATGTAAACTATATACACAAAAAATTTGAAATTCTAATGAAATAAATATGAAGCAAGAATAAAATTATATGCTAATTAGCATAATGGAATGTTTCCCTAGAGATTTAAATTTGTGTGTAAATATTTATATACAAGAGGGGACAAGAATGAATAATAAACAGAAAGGATTAATTGTAAGTAATATAAAAGCAACGTTAAGAGAAAAAGAATCTCCCAATGCTTGACCTAGAAGAAGGGTCGACCGCCTCATAAGAGGGTGGTCGACCGCCCTTCTTTGGAGGGGGTTGATCGCCCTCTTGGTCGAGGGTGGGAGAAAGACAATTTTTGTTGAGGTTTTTATATAGTTTTTCTTAAATGGACTATCCAAATTTAATTTAACTAATCCAATAGTCCACATACACACAAGAAACTATAAAAAGACCCCAAGCCTCTCCCCTAAACTCTATATTCTCTCTTTTCAATGCCTCCATTTTGTCTCCCCGTTATTTTCATAGTTCCAGAAATAGGTTTGGTTTCTTCTCTTCTTCTAATTCATATTCTATGTCATTTAAATCTAGATTCTTATATATATATATTCTGGAATTAAGTACAATATATATATATATGAGATTCCAAATCCGATTCTTATACACACACACACACATATACATACATACATACATACATACATACATACATACATACATACATACATACATATATATATGTGTGTGTGTGTGTGTAGGAGAATTTGGAGTACATTGATTCAAAAGGATCAATCCAGATTTGTTAGATTCTACACTAAATTTACTACCCCCTTTATCTATCTCTATGAGGGTAAATTACATCAGTTTTCTACTTTCTATATTTTATAGTATAGACTTGGATTATTATGCCTAAAGGGGTTTGGATTTCCATGAAAACAAAAAATAAACAAGTCCTCAAAATCCCTTATAATTTGCAGAAATGGTCAACCAATTGGTGTAAATTGGATTTGGGTTATTGATGTAATAAAACATAGGCTTGTGGATGTTGAACAGTTTTGTGATAATGGTCAGATTCACTTTCTTATAAAATTATTTAATATGTATGTGTGCAAAAAGGCATAAGATCTTGGTATTGTAGATTTAATAGACTTAAGCACCTGTTTTTAAAATATATAGTTTGGAGCATCATATACAAATCACTAAAATCATAAATTTTGTATGTATAAATATAAATCATATAAGAATTGAAGCAATACCAAAAGGATATTCTACATATTTCACCTTGTCTTTTTATTATTATTGAAATAATCTTTTAAACCTTGGTTGCAAGTTTTTGTGTATATTTTGTTATTTCTCTATTGTTGATTGAATATGAATATACATGTTTATGCCATGCTGAAGAAGCTAGGAAATTAAACTTGTAAACCTTGTTTTGATATTAGGATTGACATTTCAACAACGTTTCTTACATAGGATTGATTTATATTTTATTCATTACTATTTATAACGTAGCTAAAGTATTATAAATGTGTATTAAATTGTAATAAGAGCATACTAAATGTGTTAAATAGGAAATTAGAATTATCAATATCCGCATAGGAAATTTGTATGTGTGTGGTTATTAAAGGATTTTATTCATATTAATGACACATAAACATGAGGTTAATCCTAAACTTTAGCAGAAGCTTGCCCAGAACCAACTGGCATATCCAGCATCTACATGTTAGCCTGGTTAATGTTATAGATCTAAGTGTCATGCGTATTATAATTATTACACAAAGACATGAGGTTAAATCAAACTTGTAGTAGAACTCTGGCCAAAACCGCCCAGGAAATCCAGCATTTACAAGTGGTCGATTAATGTGAGATATTATATATATATATATATATTTGTGTGTGTGAGAGAGAGAGAGTGTGTGTGTGAGAGAGAGAGACAGAGAGAGAGAAAGAGAGTAAAGTAGGCCTGGCTCGAGAAGGTATTAAGGGACTGACCTAGTTATTAAAGTCTTAAGTGAACATTGGTCTGCCTTTCTCTTATGAACTTATGAGGTATTAATTGGTCCTTAGTCAGACGATGAACATTTGAGTAAGGTATATCTCTGGAAGTTGTCCGCTTCTTATATAGGGGATATATTAGGGTGTACCTAGGGATAAGTAGTACAAAAATTCTAAGGATTGCCTGTCTTACGGAAGTATTAAGTGACTAAGAGTTCAACTATAATGATGGATAGGTAGTAACACATGGGTCTACCAAGAGAGTAATAAGTTGCAATAAATGCCTACCAATAGCCTGGTATCAAGTGGTCGATTATTATCTCTCGAATTACATTGAGAGTATATTTAATAGTGATGATGATTTTAAGAAGAGGCCTTCAGTGACTTCATATATATTAATTGTGTGTAGTAATTGCATAGACATAATTGGATGAATTTATACTGCCAAATATATGAAATCGACATTTATTAAACTTATGTAATTTTCATTCACCATAACTTATATTTCTGACCTCCCTCCTCATAACTATTAAACAAGTTAGTAGGTGGGAATGTTTGAGTGATGAAGTTATGGATACTGTAGACTAGTTAAGGAGATTCTATAGTTATTATTATTATGTTTTTGTAGTTTATTGTAATCATGGGATATTATTATTGATGTTCCTTGATATGATAGTTAGAACTCCACATAATTAACATTATTGTAATTTTAATTAATGGTACATCTATTTTTAGTTATTATATTTTATCCTTTCTGCCGTGAGATTCTAGTTTCGTTTTTAATTGTCTTTTTTTATGTAATCCTTATAGGAACCAACGATCCATTTAGAGTGGCTCTAAGTTTCAATGGGCCTTTTCTACATTGGAATATAGATCCATTCCGAGTGGGTTGTTAAGTTTGGTATCAGAGCTTAGGTTACCTGATTACAGTGAAATATATGTGTGAGAGACATACTCGTTATTTTGAAAAATATTTTATATATATAATTTTATATATGTATATTTAAAGTACGTGTATCTCTATAGAGAGTATTTGCAGGTCCACCTAATAGACGATAAGGGGAAATAAGAAGAAAGAATTTGAAATTGGTGTCTGTTAGGATAACCAACAATAAGAACAAATTCAGGTCTATTGCATAAGAATATCTTGAGTTTTAAGGAAAAGTGGATGTACAATTTTTGTTAAATGGTGTAAACTTCTATAATTGTAAATATGGAAATTTGAAATTTAACAAAGCATTAAATGGTCAATAAGTGAAAGAATATTGGAAATGGAAAACATTAATGGAATAATTAAGACCATTTATGCAAAGGTATGAATATTTGACTTTGAACGAGATAATAAATGTTCATAAGAAAGAGCATTATTTAAATGGATTAAAAAGGACATAAAGGACATTTCAAGGTAGCTATTAGGAATGCTAAGGGATGTAATAATAGAAATATGGAAGAAAGAGTTAAGATAAGAAACGGGCGTCATGAAAAAGCACACATCAATCTTTGTTGAAAAGAGAGTGTGTAGAATAGGATAGTTTATAGGAAAAGAATAAATATGTTTTTCCAAAACGAGCAAAAAGTTTTACTAGAAATTCCTCTGAAGGAGATTTTTGACATATCACTGAGTTATTTTATGAAATGAAAATATGAAATAACTATGGTTCATTGATAAGCTCAAATTATGTAATTGTCCTGTAACGACCCGGATTTTAGCCGTTGAATTCTGAATATTTAAATTTGTTTTAAATATTTTATTTGAATTATATATAGGAATTTATTTAGTAAAACGATATTTAAACTATAATTTATAATATAATTTAAAACGAGCTCGAAATAGTCGCGGTACTTCGTAATTTACGATTTAAACTTCAATTGGATATACAAGATCCAATATAAGTCGAATTTCTTTGAAACAAGAAACGTTCAAATCTATTTGATCATATTTTGCTAATGAAAGGGAAAATTCAAGATTTTATATTGTGGGTTTTGTTTTATGTCCAAATCAAATTTTCAGAAAGTCGTTATGAAATCATTTATATGCCATAACGATTTATTTAATATAATTAAATATTGGGTTCGAATTTAGAAAAGATCTTTAAGACGTAGGTATAATTTAATTTTTAGAATTTTACTAAAAATTTTAATTTGGAAAATAAACAACTTTTTATTTGGAGTATTTTACACTCTATATCTGAATTTTGGGTTTCACAAAATAATCAACGTGTCCATTTTATTATATATTTGGGATCGTGGCACGTTGGTCAACATGACCGTATTTTTATTTTTGTCCATAATAGTTAGTATGTGAAACGGGATTTTTGCAGCAGGGTACCAAATAAAGATTAATATTATTTCTATGTGAGCTTTACATAAAACGAATGCACTTTCAATAGAAAAATACAACATATATACATAAAGCTTTTGTTTCCATTCAACAGTGCGTCGTGGGTGCCAAGGCATTTGAAAACATGCGTGCCAAGTACACTAAAAACCGTGTAGGCCAAGCAAATTGATATCGTGTGCTCCAAGTAACCGTGCCTACCAAGTTACTTTTCTTTATATATTGGCACTCTCTCGCTTCCGTTCCCAAACAAGAAAATCGAACAGACAAGAAGGAAACAAAATCGAAATCAAAACAACTGAAATCACCACTGCAAATCCAATGTAAAATCCAATAAATTGCCTAAATTCGTGCTTCCAATGTGCGATTGAAGGGTTCGACAATTCTTTTTTTTAGGCTGCGAATTTAGACAGCAAGTTAGGGGTTCTTCAATTCAGCAAACGCGGTAGATTTTGGGGAAAATGATGACTGTTTTCGTTATTGCTATGGGGGGCGTTCTGTTCCTGGAGTCATGATGTAAAGCCGCACCTTTGTAACAACCCGCGTTCTACGCATCGGAAGATCGTAGAATATTTATTTCTTTTTCGTATGAAGTCGTATAGTCGTGTAACTTTGGGGAACGACTATTGGGGTCATTTCCCATGTTCATGATTTTTGTCGATTTTTAAATGACCGTTTTGCCCCTAGTTGGTCTTGTTTCGGCCATAACTTTTGATTGGAAAGGATTTTTGACCTGAAACCACTTCCATTGGCTTTGGATCATTGTTTACAATTCCTAGAGTGGTCACATTGGCCAAACGGACTCACCGTTTGGGAGATATGGATAAAACAAGGTTTAGAAGGTGGAAAACAGCTTAATCGGGCCTAATTAGGGTGGTTAGCGAGTGGGCTCATAACCCATTTCGGAATTAGGGTTATGGGGAGGCTGAGAACAGTAGGGAAACGAATTTTATTTCATTTTTCAGTCATCTAAAACTATTCCTTAACCCTAGCCATAGCCTCTACCTTCTAAAATCATCCAAAATCGGTCTCTAATCAAGGATTAAGCTTAGCAACGTCAAATCAAGGAAGATCTTCACCAATTCAGTGTTAGAGCCGCTGTTAGACATCAGTATTCGCCCAAATCAGCGAAGTTTCAGTTCTGAAAATTTTAATTGTGGCAAAGGTGAGTGATTTGCATTGTTTTTCACTAATTACGGCTAATTAGGGGTAATTAGTGGTAATTAGCGAAATTATGGCTCAGAAAAATCTAGAAAAATTTGTAAAATTCTTAAATATTATTTCAGGGCTCTGATAAAAATTTGGGTTAATTTGGACATGTTTTACTAATTGTATGGTTAAGTCATGATTAAGGGGATTAAGGGGAAAATCATGCTTTTTGGGTATATTTGATCTAAAATATTTCATGTGAATGATATTTTAATGTTTTTGATTGATTCCATATGTTGTTACCGCTGTTTGGAATGTTTTGTGATGTCATAGAAATGTTAGAATGGTTGAAAACGCCGTCGTTCGTCGAAAATAGCTTGCTGGAAAAAGTTGCAGATTTTCAGAACCAGTTAGGAGGAACACCCGATCCGTCTGGATAGGAGCAAGACACCCGATCCGATCTAGATAGGAGAAAGACACCTAAACTGATCCGGATAGGAGGAAGACACCCGAACCGAACCGGATAAGAGGAGGAGACCCCAACCGAACTGGATAAGAGAAGGAGAGAAGGAGACCCGAACTGAACCGGATAAGAGGAGGAGACCCAAACCGAACCGGATAGGAGGATCAAGAGACCCGAACCAGATAGGAGAAGGACAGAAGGAGACCCAAACCGAACCGGATAAGAGGAGGAGACCCGAACCGAACCGGATAGGAGGAAGAGACCCGAACTGAACTGGATAGGAGGAAGACCCGAACTGAACAGGAAAGGAGAAGGAGACCCGAACCGATCCGGAGGAGACCAAAACCCGAGATGCAAAGGTAGTCCAAATGGGAAGTAGAACTCAGGATCAGGTTGGAAACAAACGAGTTAACTTCATGAGTTGGGCCTTGCTGCGGGACGCGTGCAAAGGGGTTATCGACGTATATAGCTTTGACTCACCACGGAAAGACGGATATTGGTTACGGATCAGTGCTGTGAAGTTGTCATGACTTCATGGGGCAGAGTGATCGTAGCAAGGCCATGAGCCAGTGCAGTGGAGCCATCATGACTCCATGGGTATAACACCCCACCTCCGCTAGGGTCACTCACAAAGGGAATGCACTAGCTTTGGTGGAGTATTATCTAGGTAAACATGCACATAAATATTACAAGACAGAACATATAAAAACAGCGGAAGAAAACATGATTTCATTACTTAAAACCTTTTACATCAAAGTGCCATTAAATTACTTACATCGAAACCTGTCTTGCAATAATAAAGAAGCATAAAACCATAGTCATAATTTATTCCCCATGTAAAGCAGTAAAATAGCCATAGCCAAGAAAAGTCCAAGCCATAGATGATAATCTTGAAGCAGAAAGATCCGCACTAAGTAGCAACATTTCCTCCCTATAAACCTGGGGGGGTGGGAACGGAAGAAAAAGTGGCGAAACAAAACAGGGTCAGTCATAAAGACTGAGTAAGTCCTAGTGACTTTCAGCCTAAAAACAGGTAAGAGTAACATGACATGTATAAACCGAAAGTAAATATAAGCATGATGACAAGGTAAACAGATCAAACTAAGATAACAGGATAAACTCAAGTAACAAGATAACCAAGGTAAACTCGGAATAGCATCGCATGACTAACGTCCTCTGCACAAACCATACTAGCATCCTAACTCGTATCATCCCTTCCATGTATATGTATAGACCCTTGCCGTACATCGCACGGGTTCCATCACGTTATTCTATGCTACTACAACGTAGTGTCACCATCCTTGAAGTCGCTCAGACTGCCATCCTTGTTCTGGCTAGATTCCCTTTTCATGAATTATCGCGTGTTCAACTAGGATTTACGCCACCTAGGACCACTAGGGATTATGCTACCTATTTAACGATTTCTAGATTTGATTAGGGTTTATGCCACCTAGGACCACTAGGGATTACGCTACCTAATGGACGTTTTCGACTAGGGTTCATGCCACCTAGGACCACTAGGGATTACGCTACCTATCGAACAACGCCCTACGTCATGCTTTAGTCGATCGGCTCCCTACAAGACCTAGCTCGTCGTGTTTCAGTGTCATACGGCCCAATCACGAATGTAGCTACTCTGTGCTAGGTCCACTCTAGGGTGTATCAAGTCCTAGGGTGTCAACCACTGACACCATTCCAAGCACGCACAGTGTAAAACTACTGGTGCCCATGCCTGCTTTTTCAACTCCGGACTACGTTCACGACCATAGTCCGCCTGAACCTACAATGGCGCACCAAACTCAGCCGTCGTTTTGGTCGCTTACAATCAGCCCAGTAATTGTGCCCCACCCTAGCCTAGTCCCTAGGGTATCGTGATACATCCAAGAGGGTTACTGCTGAAAAGGACCGCGTAACTAGGGTTTCCTCCAGTAGGTTAAGTATTGTCATTCAAGACTTAACCCCTATCAGTCTAGCATGTCAAGTTGGTTAAGTGTGGTCATTCAAGTTCGTGACTTAACCCGTCTACATGTCATGCCAAGTTGGCTAAATGTTGTCATTCAAGTTCATGACTTAGCCCTACGAATCACGTGTCAAGTTGGTTAAGCGTATTCCAGCGGTTCATGGCTTAACCCAATCCCAATCATTGTGTCAAATTGGTTAAGTATATTTAAGCTTAACCCCATCAAATTACCGTGTTAGATTGGTTAAGTATATTCAAGCTTAACTCCATCAAATTAGCGTGTTAGATTGGTTAAGTATATTCAAGCTTAACACCATCAAATTACTGTGTTAGATTGGTTAAGTATATTCAAGCTTAACCCCATCAAATTACCGTGTTAGATTGGTTAAGTATATTCAAGCGATTCATGACTTAACCCCATCAAATTACCGTGTTAGATTGGTTAAGTATATTCAAGCGATTCATGACTTAACCCCATCAAGTTATCATGTTAGATTGGTTAAGTATATCCAAGCGATTCCTGACTTAACCCCATCAAGTTATCATGTTAGATTGGTTAAGTATATCCAAGTGATTCCTGACTTAACCCCATCAAGTTATCATGTTAGATTGGTTAAGTATATCCAAGCGATTCATGACTTAACCCAATCAAATTATAATGGTTAAGTGTTACCCTCGTGAGTTTACTTAACCTTACCATGCATCGCGTTATACTAGTCGGGTGTTATCGATCCATTCAGGTTAAACTAACCCATCCTCTAATCGTGTTATATGGTTAAGTGTCATCAAGAAATCAAGTCCGGTTTTACTTAACCCATCCACGTCATATTGGTTAAGTGCCATTAGTCTAATCAAGTTACTTAACCCACCTGTCCATGTCATATTGGTTAAGTGTCATTAGACTAATCAGATTACTTAACCCACCCGTCCATGTCATATTGGTTAAGTGTCATTAGTCTAATCAGGTTACTTAACCCACCCGTCCATGTCATATTTGTTAAGTGTCATTAGTCTAATCAGGTTACTTAACCCACCCATCCATGTCATATTCATTTATTATTTATTAATGCATCAACCTCTCACATTGGACTTGTTTGCGGTCACTGGACATGCCGGGCGGTTTCGGGCAGAATTACACCGCAAACCCATTCCAACCTCGGGTTCAAGCATTACCGCAATCTAATCTTTGCCTACGACCTCTCACATTAGACTATTATTGTTGTGGTCACTGGATATGCCGGGCGGTTCCGGGCAGAATTACACCACAACTCAAGTCTAACCTCGTGTATAAGGCATCCGTTAGATTGTTAATTACATATGTTTCGTCTAAGTCAAGATCCCCACTTTACATATTACTAAGCATATGCCCAAGTTCCACCTTACATGCCCATGAAAATGTGTACCCAATTCTAGCCACTTTACATATGTCTAATTCTCGCCTATTTGCATGTATGCCAAGTTTATGACATCCCAACGCTACAAAGTTCTAGCCAAAGTTACATATTGCCAAGTTCATGCCCAAATAAAACAACATCATGGTTCATGCTCCCAATCCCACTTATGCATAATTTACATAAGCTCAATCCCTTGATTTAACTTACATAGTCCCCAAAATTCGTGATTTAATTCATATGCCAATTCATGTATGCTCAAACTTGCAAATTACATTGGCAATACCCCAAATTTTCCTTGTTCATGTTATGCACAAATTCGACCACCCACATCTATATCCAAATAGGTGAAATCCCGATATTCCCCCGTATACAAATCGCGCGTAAATCGTAGTTTAGGCCTAGGTCCGAAATCGACCAAGGTTCATCAAAAGAAAATAAATAGGGGAAGGTAGAAACTTTGCATAAAACAAGATGCGAGAGGAAAACATCATTACATGCATGATAAGGATACGAAAGAGTGATTTGCAACATGCATAGGCCCAAATTAATGTCATAGCAACATCTCCAAAGGTCAAGATCATAAATGAACAAGAATGAGCATGGATCGATTATCATGCATAGATCAAATTTTCAACATTATCACATGCCATATTCAAATTATCGTTTCAATCTAAAAGCATCTAGAACTTACAAAGCGTGGCTAGTGAATTAGGAGCAAGAATCGTCATAGAATCGTTGTAGAAGCTCTAGGAATGATGTAGCAACACTAGAGGCCTTGAAAAATAAGCAGCTCCTTTGATTTGATGAAGAAAGATCTCTCCTTTGACTTGAATCAAGTTTGCATGCTTAGGACTTTGAGGATGAAGATGGAGGCCATGATCAAGAGACATTTGGGCAGCACTTTGTTGTTAGGATGATTTTTAGTGATTTAGGTTAGGTCTTAGGGTGTTTTTATAGAAGTAGGAGCTAGTTTAGGCCATAGGATCAACCCTAGAATAGATCTGAGCCACTGAAAATCGTCACAGGCCAACCAACCAGACCACACAAGCAAGTAGGTGCACCAGGCCAACTTGGCCTGACCAGGAAGGTCGACCCCCAGGTCGACACCCAGGTCGACTACCCAGTCGACCTGGCCTGGGGAGGTCGACTACCCAGTCGACGTCCCATTTTTCCGCCCAGTCTGTTTGGGTCTAAATACGAAATTCAAATTCGAATTTGAACTGTTTTCATTTTCTGATTTTTCGTGAAACTTCCAAAGGCCATATCTCGGTCATACGGACTCCGATTTACGAAATTTCGGACTCGTTTCCAACCAGAATTCCGAGACGAACGCAACAGCGTAACCCGTTTCGCTTGATTCTTAATTTATAATTTAATTATGCCCTGATTTCTTGTTTTAACATGTTATAAAATTCGGGTTGTTACACTCTCCCCACCTTAAAGGATTTCGTCCCCGAAATTTCTAAGTTAGGGAGGATGTGTCCTACCATCCAATCATCCATCTACACAAAGCATCATCCACAGGCAACCATTGTCCTTAAAAGATTTCTAATGCTGTATGAACATATGCAGAAAGTGTGTGTATATGTTCCTTATCTAATGCAAATGATCAGGCCTGATTTATCTTCTAAATGCAAAATATGTTTAGTGCCATGAATCCACATGTATGCAAATAGTCCTAGTCACATAAGCACTATATGTGTGCACAAACATTCATCCATATGCAATATCCACGTGCTAACACATTCAATTTCATCCATAAACAAGTATAAACACTCATGCATATGCGACATGAAAATGTGTCTGAGCCGATCTAGTGCCTAATGTGTATTCATGCATCCACGAGCAACCACTTGCGACCACTTGCAACCGTTTCGCAAACATCAATCATAACATGTTTCAAATACATGTTTGCATCCATAGGGTTCTACCTAAGGTCCTCAAGATAGGATCGAGAAAATAAGCAAGATGAACTCCTTTTCGGATTACAAGAAATCCCTTTCTAAACCCAACCCATATCCTATAAAGCCCAAAAGGTTTAGTCAACCTAACGGACACCTTCAAATCCTGAAATACATTATTAACCGATGAGTCATACCCCCTATGGAGTTTGTAACAGAAATAAGATCGAGAATAGGACCGAGAGAATATGCATAAAAGATAGCATGCGGGTAAGCTCTACAGGAAAACAGGGATCAAGAATATACTCTTAAAAAGAGATATGATGCGCGTATCTTGTCTTCAATCTTCTAAGTCGCATTTCCTTGCGCTTAATTCCATTGTGCTTTGACCATCTTTAACATCATGATTTCGTGGCCTCTTAACTCCTATTTCCAAATATGAGCTGGAACTCGCTTAATTGTCGCCTCTCGTTCCACTTTTACTTATTCTCCCTCTAGTATACTTGGCTCAACCATATTCGTGTACTCTTGGTTTTCATGCAAGCTCTCCAAAATTCACTAGTGAATCATGGATCTCGTTTACTCGCTCTACGGCATTCCACGCAGAAGAACTTATCTCTTGAAACAAACAGATGCCAACTATGTTACCAAGTGTACTTACTAGAATGATTTCCATAACTCATGCACAAGCGAAATGAACCATTCGCCTTAGTGGCGAACTCTACTCGAACGGATTACCAACAAATGCATCAAGAGCTTCTAGGTAACCAATCATGATAGAACCCTAAAGGTTACACGAGACTTCGAGGGTATTACCGAGGCAAGTCAAGAGTCTAACTACCCTCCTTTCCGACCCGAGAATGGCACCCTTACAGGATGACCACTTCATCCCTAGAATCAACCCATGGCTCAAAAACATAAGCATTATTCCCAAAAGTCATAGATGTCCTCAAATCCAAACAAGTCATGAGTAAATGGGACGATCCCCCAACAGGATTTGAGACCAAAACGGGACCCTCTATTGTGCTAGTACTAAGGTGCAGAGACTCAACTATCGAAGCAAGATTTTAAAAAGGATGCGATGTACAAAACAAAGTCCTAACGGGATGATAGAAAGGAAAAGCTAAACTTTTACCAGAAACGTTACCACCCCTCTTAGGCACGCTAGTAGTGAGAGCATACAATTTCCCTCTCGACGATCTGGTTCTTTGCCCATGTCCTTGTCCTATAGTACTTAACTACCTTCTTGTTCTGAGCCTCATTCGCCTTAACCACGCCTATCCTTTCTTGTATAACGCGGTAACGGGTCTCTTGAGAACTTCCTCCATCGCACGGAAAACGTTTACGTAGCTAGAAAAAGGATTAGTCACAGTTAAAACTACTGTGACTACAGGCGGAGGAAAGAAAGGAAAAGAGATTCGATCAAGGGAACACAAGATAGTGCTAATGGCTTTTTGGGGAATAGCCTTTTTCTTTAAAACTTTTCTTGAAAAATGCTTCTTTATAAAATGGCTTTGAAAATAGTTTTCAGAAGGTTTTAAAACTTTTGCCCAGTCTGGTAACCTTCTGCTCTGATACCAAATGTAACACCCCACCTCCGCTATGGTCACTCACAAAGGGAATGCACTAGCTTTGGTGGAGTATTATCTAGGTAAACATGCATAGAAATATTACAAGACAGAACATATAAAAACAGCGAAAGAAAACATGATTTCATTACTTAAAACCTTTTACATCAAAGTGCCATTAAATTACTTACATCGAAACCTGTCTTGCAATAATAAATAAGCATAAAACCATAGTCATAATTTATTCCCCAAGTAAAGCAGTAAAATAGCCATAGCCAAGAAAAGTCCAAGCCATAGATGATAATCTTGAAGCAGAAAGATCCACACTAAGTAGCAACATTTCCTCCCTGTAAACCTGGGGGGGAGGAACGGAAGAAAAAGAGGCGAAACAAAACAGGGTCAGTCATAAAGAGTGAGTAAGTCCTAGTGACTTTCAGCCTAAAAACAGGTAAGTGTAACATGACATGTATAAACCGAAAGTAAATATAAGCATGATGACAAGGTAAATAGATCAAACTAAGACAACCGGATAAACTCAAGTAACAAGATAACCAAGGTAACAGGATAACCAAGGTAAACTCGGAATAGCATCGCATGTCTAACGTCCTCTGCACCAACCGTACTAGCATCCTAACTCGTATCATCCCTTCCATGTATATGTATAGACCCTTGCCGTACATCGCACGGGTTCCATCGCGTTATTCTATGCTACTACAACGTAGTGTCACCATCCTTAAAGTCGCTCGGACTGCCATCCTTGTTCTGGCCAAATTCCCTTTTCATGAATTATCGCGTGTTCAACTAGGATTTACGCCACCTAGGACCACTAGGGATTTTGCTACCTATTTAACGATTTCTAGATTGGATTAGGGTTTATGCCACCTAGGACCACTAGGGATTACACTACCTAATGGACGTTTTCAACTAGGGTTTATGCCACCTAGGACCACTAGGGATTATGCTACCTATCGAACAACGCCCTATGTCATGCTTTAGTCGATTGGCTCCCTACAAGACCTAGCTCGTCGTGTGTCGGTGTCATACAGCCCAATCACGAATGTAGCTACTCTATGCTAGGTCCACCCTAGGGTGTATCAAGTCCTAGGATGTCAACCACTGACACCATTCCAAGTACGCACAGTGTAAAACTACTGGTGCCCATGCCTGCTTTTTCAACTCCGGACTACGTGCACGACCATAGTCCGCCTGAACCTACAATGGCGCACCAAACTCAGCCGTCATTTTGGTCGCTTACAATCAGCCCAATAATCGTGCCCCACCCTAGCCTAGTCCCTAGGGTATCGTGATACATCCAAGAGGGTTACTGCTGAAAAGGACCGCGTAACTAGGGTTTCCGTCCAGCAGGTTAAGTATTGTCATTCAAGACTTAACCCCTATCAGTCTAGCATGTCAAGTTGGTTAAGTGTGGTCATTCAAGTTCGTGACTTAACCCGTCTACATGTCATGTCAAGTTGGCTAAGTGTTGTCATTCAAGTTCATGACTTAGCCCTACGAATCACGTGTCAAGATGGTTAAGCGTATTCCAACGGTTCATGGCTTAACCCAATCCAAATCATCGTGTCAAATTGGATAAGTATATTTAAGCTTAACCCCATCAAATTACCCTGTTAGATTGGTTAAGTATATTCAAGCTTAACCCCATCAAATTACCGTGTTAGATTGGTTAAGTATATTCAAGCTTAACCCCATCAAATTTCCGTGTTAGGTTGGTTAAGTATATTCAAGCTTAACCCCATTAAATTACCGTGTTAGATTGGTTAAGTATATTCAAGTGATTCATGACTTAACCCCATCAAATTACCGTGTTAGATTGGTTAAGTATATTCAAGCGATTCATGACTTAACCCCATCAAATTACCGTGTTAGATTGGTTAAGTATATTCAAGCGATTCATGACTTAACCCCATCAAGTTATCATGTTAGATTGGTTAAGTATATCCAAGCGATTCCTGACTTAACCCCATCAAGTTGTCATGTTAGATTGGTTAAGTATATCCAAGCGATTCATGACTTAACCCCATCAAATTATAATGGTTAAGTGTTACCCTCGTGAGTTTACTTAACCTTACCATGCATCGCGTTATACTAGTCGGGTGTTATCGATCCATTCAGGTTAAACTAACCCATCCTCTAATCGTGTTATATGGTTAAGTGTCATTAAGAAATCAAGTCCGGTTTTACTTAACCCACCCATCCACATCGTATTGGTTAAGTGCCATTAGTCTAATCAAGTTACTTAACCCACCCATCCATGTCATATTAGTTAAGTGTCATTAGTCTAATCAGGTTACTTAACCCACCCGTCCATGTAATATTGGTTAAGTGTCATTAGTCTAATCAGGTTACTTAATCCACCCGTCCATGTCATATTGGTTAAGTGTCATTAGTCTAATCAGGTTACTTAACCCACCCATCCATGTCATATTCATTTATTATTTATTAATGCATCAACCTCTCACATTGGACTTGTTTGCGATCACTAGACATGCCGGGCGGTTCCGGGCAGAATTACACCGCAAACACATTCCAACCTCGGGTTCAAGCATTACCACAATCTAATCTTTGCCTACGACCTCTCACATTAGACTATTATTGTTGTGGTCACTGGATATGCCGGGCGGTTCCGGGCAGAATTACACCACAACTCAAGTCTAACCTCGTGTCGAAGGCATCTGTTATATTGTTAATTACATATGTTTCGTCTAAGTCAAGATCCCCACTTTACATATTACTAAGCATATGCCCAAGTTCCACCTTACATACCCATGAAAATGTGTACCCAATTCTAGCCACTTTACATATGTCTAATTCTCGCCTATTTGCATGTATGCCAAGTTTATGACATCCCAACCCTACAAAGTTCTAGCCAAAGTTACATGTTGTCAAGTTCATGCCCAAATAAAACCAGATCATGGTTCATGCTCCCAATCCCACTTATGCATAATTTACATAAGCCCAATCCCTTGATTTAACTTACATAGTCCCCAAAACTCGTGATTTAATTCATATGCCAATTCATGTATGCCCAAACTTGCAAATTACATTGGCAATACCCAAATTTTCCTTGTTCATGTTATGCACAAATTCGACCACCCATACCTATATCCAAATAGGTGAAATCCCGATATTCCCCCATATACAAATCGCGTGTAAATCGTAGTTTAGGCCTAGGTCCGAAATCGACCAAGGTTCATCAAAAGAAAATAAATAGGGGAAGGTAGAAACTTTGCATAAAACAAGATCCAAGAGGAAAACATCATTACATGCATGATAAGGATATGAAAGAGTGATTTGCAACATGCATAGGCCCAAATTAATGTCATAGCAACATCCCCAAAGGTCAAGATCATAAATGAACAAGAATGAGCATGGATCGATTATCATGCATAGATCAAATTTTCAACTTTATCACATGCCATATTCAAATTATCGTTTCAATCTAAAAGCATCTAGAACTTACAAAGCATGGCTAGTGAATTAAGAGCAAGAATCGTCATAGAATCGTTGTAGAAGCTCTAGGAATGATGTAGCAACACTAGAGGCCTTGAGAAATAAGTAGCTCCTTTGATTTGATGAAGAAAGATCTCTCCTTTGACTTGAATCATGTTTGCATGCTTAGGCCTTTGAATATGAAGATGGAGGCCATGATCAAGAGACATTTGGGCAGCACTTTGTTGTTAGGATGATTTTTAGTGATTTAGGTTAGGTCTTAGGGTGTTTTTATAGAAGTAGGAGCTAGTTTAGGCCATAGGATCAACCCTAGAATAGATCTGAGCCACTGAAAATCGTCATAGGCCAACCAACCAGACCACACAAGCAAGCAGGTGCACCAGGCCAACTTGGCCCGACCAGGGAGGTCAACCCCCAGGTCGACACCCAGGTCGACTACCCAGTCGACCTGGCCTGGGGAGGTTGACTACCCAATCGACTCCCCATTTTCCCACCCAGTCTGTTTGGGTCTAAATTCGAAATTCGAATTCGAATTTGAACTGTTTTCGTTTTCTGATTTTTCGTGAAACTTCCAGAGGCCATATCTCGGTCATACGGACTCCGATTTACGAAATTTCGGACTCGTTTCCAACCAGAATTCCAAGACGAACACAACGGCGCAACCCGTTTCACTTGATTCTTAATTTATAATTTAATTCTGCCCTGATTTCTTGTTTTAACATGTTATAAAATTCATGTTGTTACAATGGGGCAGAGTGGACATAGCAAAGTATTAGTGGCTATGGATTAGTGCAGTGGTGTCATTACGACTCCATGGGGAAGAGTGATCATAGCAAGGCATAAGGTGGTCAAAGTGGTAGATATCGTATGCTTTACACACTGAGTGAGAGATGTGAGGATGGTTGCTATGCTTGATTGTTTTCCATCACTATGACATGCACACCCCCACCCCCGTATCTTTACACCATATGTTAGTGGCACCTTAGAGTATTGTACAGTATGTAGTGCTAACTCTTTGGTTGCAGGTCCAGGTTCAGGTATAGTTTAGCATACCTGTTATTGTTCTGTTTTGCTGCTTATCGCTCATACCAGACTTTTGTCTGACCCAGAGTTTTATGTCTCTTCTTATTACTCTGGGTGCTCTTAAATGGGCAGACTAGAGATAAGTTTGGTGGTATGCACGAGTAGCTGTACCGGAGACGAGCAGGAGGCTCCCACGTATGACATATATAGATATTCTCCCTGTGTCGCTGTTGGTCACTACTTTGGGCATTGGTAGTGTACCTTTCCTTTACTTTGCTTTAGAGACAGTTTTAAAAAGTTGTAATAATGATGATGTGGAACATAAGCTGTATTTGGATTTTCCGCTATTATGTTGTTTAGTTTTCAGCTTATGCACTATCTCGCCTGTTTATGTCAAAGTATGTTATTATTATATTTTATTCCATGCGCTGTGAGACATTCTACAGGTTCCTTGTTAGTTCAAATTCCTTTCTTTTTCTATCTTTAGCGACCGTCCCGTGCTGGTCGGGCATTGGCACAGCACACTTTCATTGGAAATGTCGACTGGTGCGAGGCGGGCCATCACACCTTTGGTCAGTGTTTGGGAAACTCGATCAAGTTGAAGTCCAGAATGGTGCTACCTCAGAATTTACTTGGCGAACCGGAGATGAAGTGTGGTGGGTATGTACGGTTGTCAAAGAGGGAAAGTTGCAGTTGTTTGGCACAAATATGTTTCACCTACTGTAGTGTTTTAGATGAAAAGGAAGGATCAACGTGTAAATGAGGAATTAATGCAACTGCTACAAGCTTGTTCTTAATATATTTGTCTAATGGAGTAATTGATACAGTTGTGTTTACTTAATAGAATGCTGTAAAGGTTCACATTTGTTATTATGCTAGGTGGTTTAATGGGGCATGTTGCGTGTTGAGGTGGTGAACGTGATAGGTAAATTGGTGAAGCAACTGGGTAGTCTGATACAGGTGGCGTCTTGTTTGGTTCAGATTAGAAAACATATTTATAAACAAAAACATAGTTGAGTGTATGAAAAATAAAAATAAAGGATTGTATGGAGATAGGAGGATGAATTGCGTGAGGTACTGGATGCCATAGGGGAGTTCTTCTGCATGGTTTACCGGTGAATGAAGAAATATTAAGTGAGCGGTTCAATTTTAAAGCCGGGATGTGAGGGTCAGGACAGTTTCGAAATGATGAAGTAAGGGGACAATCATGGTAAACATGAGTGTACTGGTGCGAGGTATGCTTTAAGGAAAGAAGAAGGCTTAAGAGCCGATTTAAGTTAATCACGTTATTAAGGATTATAATGGTAATTAATTTAATTTAGTTGAATATTATTATTTCAAAATCAATACTCAATATTGTAATCGTGTAACTCGTCGGTATGTGAACAGAACTGAAGTAGATGGGATCCATCGGAACCGTAACGACGGAGGTTACATTGGGGAAATGATTTCACTGAGAACAGAACGGATAATATTTCATGATGAAATCAAATGCTTGTTGATTGTAAATAAAATCAAAAGCAGAACCGTCAACTGCAAAACAAGATGAGTGACCACACTAAACTCTGACTCATTTATATTTTTACATAAACGAGTTTTAGATTTATTTATAGTAATTTTATACTGTTTGATGGTTGTTTGGTTGCATGGTTGATCAAATTTGTTGATTTAGTTATATCATTAATCGATTGTTAATTTTGTTCACCGTGATATTTTCATATTGATGTGAAATTAATGTTATTGATGTCCATTAACATCTGTGGATGCAGGAAAACAGGTTGGAGGGATCCAACTGGATTTCTCAACATTTATATTACAGTTTTTATTTGATTGTGATATATGATATGTTATATAATCCGTGATTGGATATGTTGTGTTTGAATTACCCTGGCCCTAGAAACTTGGTATTTTAGATACCATAAAATATTTTCGAATGTGAAAAAGGAATTTGGGATTTAAAAAAATGAAATTTATTTCCAAAATAAAGAAACTTTCGAATAGAGTTAAAAATAGAATCTTGTTCAAATGGATATATCAAGAAGTTGTTTAGAAATAAGAGTATAAATTAAATGAATTATTTAACATTGGATAAAATGAAATATATATTCAAATTTGAATTCTTCTGGAAAAGTGGAAATCTGTTTTGAAACCAATATTTGAAATGAGATTTAAACTTACTTATTATTAAGGAAATTTAAATGAGATTTTAAATGATTAAAATAAAAAGAAATGAGACTTATATGAATTATTATGAATAGAAGTTACAAATAAAATTTGGGTTTATGGTAGTATTATAAATATGAAATCAAGATGTATATAATAGGAATATATTCATGATTTAAGTGAATAATAGTTTAAAGTAAATATTTTGCAAATGAAATGTTCATAAAGGAAATTTAGATTTGAAGTATGATTCCAGATTGGAACTTGAATGGAAAAGGAAAATGGGTAATCGTTTTTTTTCAAAGTTTGGAATATAAAATAAAGCATGATAACGTTTAGTAGTCTGGAAGGGTTATAAAGGAATATGGTATGATTTGGAAATGATAAATTCAAAAGTGAATTTGGAAATTGGACTAACCTGAAATGGTAGATAAATTCCGAAGTTTAGAATATTAATCGGACATAGAGTATTCGAATGAGAGTTATTTATTTGAATTCGATTATATCGAATTTAGGGAAGTAGTTATTTTAACTCTCCATTTTGAATCAAATCTATTTATTTATTTATTAATTAATTGAATTAATAAGTACTAGTTATATTTTTATATACCAATTATTTGGGAACAACGATTATAACGCTACCGTTATAAATCTAAACAGCGATTATAATGCTACTGTTATCATAAATGTTTATAAATCTAAACAGTGATTTTAGCGCTGTCGTGATAATAAATGTTTTGTAAATCTGAACAGCGATTTTTGCGCTGTCATTATAATAAATGTTTTGTAAATCTAAACAGCGATTTTAACGCTGCCGTTAAAATAATTGTCTTATAAATCAAATATTTGGAAACAGCGATTATAACGCTACCGTTATAGTCAATGTTTTTCCGTAAAGGAAGTCGATTCTTAGATTGGGTCCGAGAGTCGCGTAAGCAATGTTTGTTTGAAATTGTAAGCTTTGACTGTTTCAAAGTTGAGAATGTTGTTCAGTTAAGGTCTGAGAGGTAATTATACCCCAACTTGATTGACTTCATAATTAACTAAGGAATGGTTAAGGTTCGGTAGTGAAGATTGGTTAGGGATTCGATTAGTAAATAAATAAACAATGAATTGAGTTATAGCAACGATGTTTATTATGTAATATGGGTTTAACTAATGAAAAGGGCTTGGAAACATTTTCCAAAGCAAATCAGAGGTGGGTTCTAAGTACAGAAAATGAAATGATTTAGGTTAACTAGAAGTAAGGAATGATAATTGTAAATGTTTTTCCAATGTTAATAAAGTATATTTTCTAAAATATAGAAATAAGAATACATGAATATATAGAAATGTTTTCTTACTGGAATAAGGGATATTTTCTCGAATAGAGAAATTATAATATTGGAATTTTTTTTCAAAGAATCAAGAGGGGAAATCGAGCTTCAAAAGGATACGAAAGATGGGAAATGGTAATTGTAAATGATAATATAATAAATAATTGATTTAAAGGAGCCCAGTGTTGTTTGATGCTTGATCGGTACGATTTCCAATTGGAAATAGGACCGTTGATTGTATGAATGTTTCTTTGATAGTTAAATCACCTACTATCAAAGTTTTGATTTATTTTATACCTCCGTTGTCAATATGGAGAGACCAGGATCAGATTTAATATCTGAAAACCACTCCGTATTGGTATAAGCGTTATGAATCAACTTATGCTGAAGATAATTGAAGACGAAGTAAAATGCAAGGGCTGTTCTGTTAACCCTAGGTAGAAATTGCCCAAGATGGATTAATAGAACAGTGCATTCGGTTTGTCCAGACCCAGGACAACTTGTATGGACGAGTGTCTGACAGAGTATTTCCAAAGGGATTACGTATGTTGATTCCTTCAAACGTATGAAGTTGGTGGCAAAGAAGGGAAACTTCTTTAGCCTAACAATCTGAATATTTTTGTGGGAATCAATTAGTGATTTTTGATGGATCTGATGATATGACATTCAAAGTGAATGGTGGCCAGATGTTCTGAAAGATAATTCAAACCTCAAGCCTCACAATCGGGAATTGACAATAATCGGGTATGAAGCATGGCTATGTGGGTCGCTCCCATTAGGATGTATTATCACATATCTAGAGAAATTACAATTGCTTCTTTAATCTATCGATACTGTCCCTTTCGGGAAACGGTTGTTGATCCCAACCGTTGGTGATATACATTCGATATACTCAAGCAAAATGAGTGGTCGGTCATGTGTGGGTTGGGTTGCAAGATGTTCTTGTTGAACCCTAGTGTATCTCCTCTAGAGTACACTGGTCAAAAGGTGGATCCATACCTTGTCATAGTCGGAATCCAATCTCCAATAAGCGCCTTGCGGTTTTTGATTTAATATTATATAAGGAGCATGAGATGCAAGCGTTCCGCTAGATTTCTATTTATTTGATTTAGACGCTATTGTAATATCACTGTATTTGATATCAAAAATATTTCCGGTTATCGTAAGGTAAAAACCATCAATGATTATGTGTGGATCGGTCATACGATTATCATTTTTTTCGAAAGGATTTTAAAAAGTTAAACAAATGGTTGAATTTTTCTCACACCAGTCCTATGACTGACCCAGAGTTTGTTTTGTTTTCCCTGAACTCTTGGGTGCCCAAATTTGTACAGGCAGTCAAGTAGTCGGGATTTTTTTTCAGATTCACTTTGGACGAGCTTAAAGCAGGAGGCTTCACCTGTTAGCTATAGACTTTTATATTTTCTATTGTATACTATGTTGTATTTGGAAACAGGGGTTTATAACTGTTCCAGGGACAACTGTTGTGTTCTGATGATGGTATGTATATACAGTTATTGATTTGTATTTCAAAAGTTATGTTATATAATATATTTTATTCGTTCCACTGTGAGTTTGTGATCTTCGTTTTCTTCTATTCTAATATTTCTTTCTTTCTATTTCTCATCCTCTAACTTCTTTCTTATAATGATTCATATTTCTATGTCATTTGGGTTAGACGTGTGGTGTTATTATTCAACTCAATGGGTACGAAATTTGGGCCATTACATTTGGTATCAGAGTTGAAGGTTGAGTAGTATCTTTGGCTCTGTGGCGTAACTCAATAGAGATAGGGGTTAGTAACACCCTAGATTGAGTTTGAGTGTATATATATAAGCGCGTATTTGTTAATTTGATATAAAAATTGTTTTATATTGTATTGGTCAATTTGTTGAGTGGTTTATGAATTCTGGTCGATACAGGATGTACAACTGTATCGATAGGTGTTTCTAAACTTTCGAACAAAGCAATTCGATATAGTATTGTTTAAAATGGGTAAATGAAATAATTTTGCCCAAAAATTATTTTGATATAAAAGGAATAATTTCTAAATTATTATATATGGATGTGTTGCTTGTTATTACAATCAAATGGAATTATAAAATTTTGAAATGGTTATATAATTTGTATACAGATAATGTATACAAATGAGGTAAACCAAGATTAAGTTCAAGCCAGAATTGGAATTTAAATTCCGGGTATTTAGAAAATATTTTCTGAAATATTAAAAAGTAATATAACATTACTTTGAACTATTTTTGAATAATAATGGTTTAAATGGGTTTTCAAAGGGATTAAGCACTGAAATCACTTTAGTGGCGAGAAAATAATTCTGATAATGGATCGCGACATTATCGGTATTCATTTTCAAGTTTCTGAGTGACGGATTGCTACCATAGTAATTTGAAATGAAAAATTTGTTTGAAAAGGACAAGATGTTTTAGAAATTCAAATTTTTTGAATTAAGTTGACTATAAATATATGTATGTAAATATATATGATTTCAAGCTATTTTGAAATAAAAGTCAGGAATTTGAATTCTGAGTCTTTATTAAACTTGCGTAAGTTAAATGAATAGGAACGGTGGAAGTAACTCAAATGAATTGAAATTTAACTTAAGTTAAATAAAATTGGATTGAATTAGAAATAATTCCAAATGAAAGTAAATAAAGAGAAATGTTGAGAATCGAATTATTAATATGAATTCGATTTATTAATAAGCAAGTTGAATATATATTGGATGTTGTTAATTGGAATTGAATTGGATTCAAGTATAATAAGTGGATTAAATTAAATAGAAATCAGATTTGAATTGATAGAAGGGAAGTTAACTAATCAGAAGTTGATTAGAGTACTAAAAACTGGAAGTTGGATTGATATGAAACCAACTAGAAATGGATATATGTATGCTGAGCAGATATTGGATGGAAGCAAATGCAAGAGATAGAATTATACCTGACAAAAAGGTACATGTTTACAAAATTACTTGGATTTGATGGTTTTATGAGCCTATGGGACAAACCGCTTGGCTTTTTGATTTTATTTTGGATTGGAGAAGGCCTAGAAAGTCGAGTTGTGGTTGTATCGATTGAGTCGTGCAAAGGAGATGCTAGTGAAATTTTTCGAAAATTTAAAGAGTTAGAAAATTTTCAAGAATTTTTTTATAATTTAAAATCCATTTTTTAATTGTAATTGAAATAAGGAAACCATAATTGGTTAATAAAATTTCAAGTGGAATAATGAAATTGATAAATTGATTTAAAATCAATTGGAATGGGCATGGATATGCAGAAGAGCATATGGATTAAAGACAAGAAAGTGATGATGGATTGTCCAAAAATAGTGGACAGATCGTTTGGAAATAATTATGAATGGTCAAGTATTGGTATAAGAATTCGAAGGTTGGGTAAGAACTGGGTTATAAAGATATGGAATATAAGATTTCAACTAAGTAGGTTATGAGGAGTTAGAGTTATAGCATTTTTACTGCTTAGCAATTTCGAGAACGAAATTATTTTAAGGGGGAAGAATTGTAACGGCCCGGATTTTCAGCTGTTGAATTCTGAATATTTAAATTTGTTTTAAATATTTTATTTGAATTATATATAGGAAATTATTTAGTAAAACAACATTTAAACCTATAATTTATAATATAATTTAAAACAAGCTCGAAATAGTCGCGGTAGTTCGTAATTTATGATTTAAACTTCAATTGGATATACAAGATCCAATATAAGTCGGATTTCTTAGAAACAAGAAACGTTCAGATCTATTTGATCATATTTTGCTAATGAAAGAGAAAAATCAAGATTTTATATTGTGGGTTTTGTTTTATGTCCAAATCAAATATTCAGAAAGTCGCTATGGAATCATTTATAAGCCATAACGATTTATTTAATATAATTAAATATTGGGTTCGAATTTAGACAATATCTTTAAAATGTAGGTATAATTTAATTTTTAGAATTTTACTGAAAATTTTAATTTGGAAAATAAACAACTTTTTATTTGGAGTATTTTACACTCTATATCTGAATTTTGGGTTTCACAAAATAATCAACTTGTCCATTTTGTTATATATTTAGGATTGTGGCATATTGGTCAACATGACCATATTTTTATTTTTGTCCATAATAGTTAGTAGGTGAAACGGGATTTTTGCAGCAGGGTACCAAATAAATATTTATATTATTTCTATGTGAGCCTTACATAAAAAGAATGCACTTTCAATAGAAAAATACAGCATATATACATAAAGCTTTTGTTTCCATTCAACAGTGCGTCGTGGGTGCCAAGGCATTTGAAAACAAGCGTGCCAAGTACGCTAAAAACCGGATAGGCCAAGCAAATTGATACCGTGTGGTCCAAGTAACCGTGCCTGCCAAGTTACTTTTCTTTATATATTGGCACTCTCTCACTTCCGTTCTCCAACAAGAAAATCGAATAGAAAAGAAGGGAAAAAAATCGAAATCAAAACAACTAAAATCACCACTGCAAATCCAATATAAAATCCAATAAATTTCCTAAATTCGTGCTTCCAGTGTGCGATTGAAGGGTTCAACAATTCTTTTTTTAGGCTGCAAATTTAGACAGCAAGTTAGGGGTTCCTCAATTTAGCAAACGCGGTTGATTTTGGGGGAAAACGATGATTGTTTTCGTGATTGCTATGGGGGGCGTTCTGTTCCTGGAGTCATGATGTAAAGTCGCACCTTTGGTCAGTGTTTGGGGAACTCGATCAAGTTGAAGGCCAGAACGTGCTACCTCGGAATTTACCTAGCGAACCAAAGATGAAGTGTGATGGGTATGTACGGTTGTCAAAGTGGGAAAGTCGCAGTTGTTTGGCACAAATATGTTTTATCTACAGTAGTGCTTTAGATGAAAAGGAAGGATCAACGTGTAAATGAGGAATTAAGGCAATTGCTACAAGCTTGTTCTCAATATATTTGTCCAATGGAGTAATTGATATAGTTTTGTTTACTTAAGAGAACGCTGTAAAGGTTCGCATTTGTTATTATGTTAGGTGGTTTAATGGGGTAGGTTGCATGTTGAGGTGGTGAACGTGATAGGTAAATTGGTGAAGCAACTGGGTAGTCTGATACAGGTGGCGTCTTGTTTGGTTCAGATTAGAAAACATATTTATAAACAAAAACATAGTTGAGTGTATGAAAAATAAAAATAAAGGATAGTATGGAGATAGGAGATGAATTGCGTGAGGTACTAGACGCCATAGGGTAGTTCTTTTGCATGGTCTACTGGTGAATGAAGCAATATTAAGCGAGCGGTTCAATTTTAAAGCTGGGATGTGAGGGTCAGGACAGTTTCGAAATGATGAAGTAAGGGGACAATTGTGGTAAACATAAGGGTACTGGTGCGTGGTATGCTTTAAGGAAAGAAGAAGCCTTAAGAGCCGATTTAAGTTAATCACATTATTAAGGATTATAATGGTAATTAATTTAATTTAGTCGAATATTATTATTTCAAAATCAATACTCGGTATTGTAATCGTATAACTCGTCGGTACGTGAACAGAACTGAAGTAGATCGGATACATTGGAACCATAACGACGGAGGCTACATTGGGGAACTGATTTCACTGAGAACAGAATGACTAATATTTCGTGATGAAATCAAATTCTTGTTGATTTTAAATAAAATCAAAACCAGAACCGTCAACTGCAAAACAAGGTGAGTAACCTCACTAAACTCTGACTCGTTTATATTTTTGTACAAACGAGTTTTAAATTTATTTATAGTAATTATATATTGTCTAATGGTTGTTTGGTAGCATGGTTGATCAAATTGATTGATTTAGTTATATCATTAATCGATTATTAATTCTGTTCACCATGATATATTCATATTGATGTGAAATTAATGTTATTGATGTCCATTAACATCTTTGGATGCAGGAAAACAGCTCAACATTTATATTACTGTTTTTATTTGATTGTGATATATGATATGTTATATAATCCATGACTGGATATGTTGTGTTTGAATTACCCTGGCCCTAGAAACTTGGTATTTTAGATACCATAAAATATTTTCAAATGTGAAAAAGGAAATTGGGATTCAAAAAAATGAAATTTATTTCCAAAATAAAGATAAACTTTCAAATAGAGTTAAAAATAGTATCTTGTTCCAATGGATATATCAAGAAGTTGTTTATAAATAAGAGTATAAATTAAATGAATTATTTAACATTGGATAAAATGAAATATATATTCAAATTTGAATTCATCTGGAAAAGTGGAAATCTGTTTTGAAACCAATATTTGAAATGAGATTTAAACCTAGCTATTATTAAGGAAATTTAAACAAGATTTTAAATGATTAAAATAAAAAGAAATGAGACTTATATAAATAATTATGAATAGAAGTTACAAATAAAATTTGGGTTTATGGTAGTGTTATAAGTATGAAATCAAGATGTATATAATAGGAATATATTCACGATTTAAGTGAATAATAGTTTAAAGTAAATATTTTGCAAGTGAAATGTTCATAAAGGAAATTTAGATTTGAAGTATGAATCCAGATTGGAACTTGAATGGAAAAGAAAAATGGATAATCGTTTTTTTCTTCAAAATTTGGAATATAAAATAAAGCATGATAACGTTTGGTAGTCTGGAGTGGTTATAAAGGAATACGGTAATGATTTGGAAATGATAAATTCGAAAGTGAATTTGGAAATTGGACAAACCTGAAATGGTGGATAAATTCCGAAGTTTAGAATATTAATCGGACATAGAGTATTCGAATGAGAGTTATTTATTGGAATTCGATTATATCGAATTTAGGGAAGTAGTTATTTTAACTCTCCGTTTTGAATCAAATCTAATTATTTATTTAGTTAATAATTAATTGAATTAATAAGTACAAGTTATATTTTTATATACCAATTATTTGGTAACAACGATTATAAAGCTACCGTTATAAATCTAAACAATGATTATAGTGCTACTGTTATCATAAATGTTTATAAATCTAAACAGCGATTTTAGCGCTTTTGTGATAATAAATGTTTTGTAAATCTAAACAACGATTTTTGCGCTGTCATTATAGTAAATGTTTTGTAAATCTAAACAGCGATTTTAACGCTGCCGTTATAATAATTGTCTTATATCAAATATTTGGAAACAACGATTATAACGCTACCGTTGTAATCAATGTTTTTCCATGAAGGAGGTGGATTCTTAGATTGGGTCCGAGAGTCACGTAAGCAATGTTTGTTTGAAGTTGTGAGCTTTGACTATTTCAAAGTTGAGAATGTTGTTCAGTTAAGGTCTGAGAGGTAATTATACCCCTACTTGATTGACTTCATAATTAACTAAGGAATGGTTAAGGTTCAGTAGTGTAGATTGGTTAGGGATCCGATTAGTAAATAAATAATTAATGAATTGAGTTATAACAACAATATTTATTATGTAACATAGGTTTTACTAAATGAAAATGTAATAACCCGGAAAATGTGAACCAGTTTAAAATTTTTAAATTAGGTTATTACCAAGAAATTTGAATAATTGAAATAGCACATTTCAATAAAATATAGAATAGGGTATAGTATTGCAGTTAGAAATTTTGAATATAAACTTTGTCCGACTGTACCGGGTGGAAAATATAACGGATTTTAGTGAAACTGAAAATATTTAAATCTGTTTATCAATACCTTTCTAACGAATCTGAAAAATCGAAGTTTCATAGCGGGAATCAAAAGTTATGGCCAAATGAATTTTCAGAAAGGTCGCTATATAGTATATATAGCCCCTGAAAATTGAGATTTTGCATACGACCTCGGAATTCGACGAAACCACTTTTGTTGGGTCCGGGATGTCAAATTATTGCTAAGTTTCAAATTTCATAATTTTTGAAGCTAGTATGTGAGCGGGGCAAAAGATAATGTGATTGGTCAAATTCTGTTAAAATGGGTCGACCTAAAAATGGTCGTCTTTCAAACGAGCTCAGAATTCGACGAAACTGGTTTTGTTAGGACCGTAATCGTTAAAACAAAGCTAGATTTATTTTTCTGGAATTTTTCGATTCAGTTTGTGGCCCTGGCAAATTGAAATGTACGTTCAAATTAAATATCGAATGTTTTATATTTTAATTTGAAAATTAACTGACTGTAACAGTCGAAATGGCCAACGAAACATATCCCATTGTGTCCGGAATGGGGGTATTTAGCTAGGGGCGACAGTCGTTCGGTTAGATTTCGAGTTCGTCTGAGAAAGGGGGTATTTTAGGAATTAAATAAATTAAAAAATTAAAATAAAAGGAGCGGGCCAATCAGAATTCATCTTCTTCATCGAAACCCCCAGGCGCGATGCGGAAAAAGCTCCAAACCTTCTCTCTTCAATTTCTCCACAACCACTCAACGAAATCAAGAAAACTCAGATCCATTTTGAAGAGCGTTCAGAGATCTTCAAATCCATAGCAACTTCAAGAATTATCGTTGCGTATTTAAGGAGATATCGCGCCAGGAAGGTCCGAACTTTGCGCCGCCGCCGTGGGTGCTGGAGGCCACCGAGTTGATCATCTCGGGTAGCTTTAGGAAGCTCTTTCCTTCCTCTTCGACGCAGCGCTGGCCGTTCGTCCTAAAACTTCGTGGTTTTGCCAAAAAGTTTAACCCTAGTTTTCGAAATCAAAAAGGGTATACGGCTGAAACCATTTTCAACTGATTTTTACACTATAAAGCGTTGCAAACTTGTAAAAATCATATCTTTTTGCTATGTTAACGAAATTCGATGAAACAGGAGACACCGTGACCGCAAGGAGGCTCTCTACATTCTAGAAGAAGCCGCGGATTTTTCTGACCTTCCTATGATTTTTAGCACTGCAATAACCAATGTGAGGAATCTAAACTATTTGTGTGAATAAAATCGCGTTGTATAAATTATATAAGCGAAGTGTAAATTATATACGCATTGTATACCTCATGTACATGTGTTGTATAAGTTATATTAGCGATGTATAAATTATACAAGCGTTTTTTGAAACTTATATGCTTTGAATTGTGATGAAATGCAAGTGAATTATTATATTATATATATATACTCCCCTCGTCCACAGACCATGTACGATATTTATTGCTTGTGATTGACGTGATATTATATGGTATGACGAATGGTTGGAAATAATTGTTTGTGGTTGATATGATGGTTGAAAAATACCTTTATGGTTGAAAAATACCTTTATGGTTGAAAAATACCTTTATGGTTGGAAAATACCCTCTTGTGGTTGGAAAATACCCTCTTGTGGTTGAAACAAAATAGAATAGGATTGTGGAATTGAAAATAAAACATGCCGCTTGCGTGCGAACTAGATGCATGATCCCCATTGTCAAAAAACGCGAGGTTTTAAGGTAGAGCGAGGAGCCGTACTAGGGACGGTCCCGGTTTTAACTACCCTGCCGTTATGCTGCCGAAATTTTCTGAAATATTTATGTGTTAGAATAATTTTCATTCGTTGAAATAAATTACATATACTATACCGAATATTCATGTGTTGAGTTGCAATTCATTCGTTGAGTTGAAATTCATGTGTTGAATATTATTTGAATTTAAACAAATGGCTTAAGCGATAAAAATCACATTTATATATATATATATACAAACGATATAGAATATTCATGTGTTGAATTGCAATTTGTTCGTCGAGTTGAAATTCATGTGTTGAATGTTATCGTATTTTAAAATAAAATGAATAGACAATAAAAACTATATTTTTATTGTGAATAGGCTTAGTTAAAAATACACACGTGTCGAATAAATATTTTTGATGATAAAAATATTTCTTTTATCATGTATACGCTTAGATAAAAATACACACGTGTCGAATAAATATTTTTGATGATAAAAATATTTCTTTTATCATGTATACGCTTAGTTAAAAATACACACGTGTTAAAATAAATAATAGTTTGCTAGAAATATTATTATTAGCTTTGTTTTGCATATATATACATGTGTTGAACAGGAAAAATGGATTAGCTGTAGAGTAAAGAAATTATTTGCGTGCCCGACAAATAGGTAAACCTTGATGAGTTGGCTGCCTAATTTTATTTATATATCAACTCCTGTGAATGCCATTGGATGCGGAGTGCTGGTTTTTCTGTGTGAAATAATAAATAACGCCATAGGATAGTAACAATTAATTTTGAACTACACTACATGGCATACTTCTTGATGATAGGCATACTTCATCATATTCCACATAAGCAATTGGAGCTTATGTGACGAGGTGGAGGATTTACCATACAAGCAAGAGGCTTGTATGGCGATGACTATGTACTACAGGTTGAACTGATGACTGATATGGACTATATAAATTATAACGATAAATTGCCAGATTAATAAAAACCCCACACGGGTCTGGAGTTGACAATAATCACGTCGCTCTAGTTATTAGATACGGCACATGGACTATTTATTTCCACACGGAAACGGGGTGACGGGAATTTATTCTCTGGAGTGATTATCAGTACATGCTCCCCCGTAAACACCAGAATATATCACTATAAATATGTGAATGCTTTTTAGGATTTATTGGGTACCTAATACGGCCCAATAAATTTCCAAAACCCCTCCCCGTACAAAGGAGGTTATGGCGAAATTTTTCGAAATATTAAGGCGTTAGTGAAATATTTGAAGTGAAAACGAAATTGAAATTATAAAATGAACTATAGTTGAAATTATAGAATGAACTATATTTATATATATAAATATAAATATAATTAAAAGGAATAGAGGCCGTGCAGTTCGCATTTCGGAATCGTAATTTGAAATGATTAGTACGAGAAATCCGACCATCGGATTTTCCCGAAATCGCAACCGCTGGGTTCGCCTTGGAAATATCTTTCCAACGGCACCAACCTTGTAAAAATCCAACGGTTGGATTGTCCGGAATGTTTAATTCAAATCTGAAGAAAAACAGCGCCAGAACCGTTTATATTTATATATAAATATAAATATAATTAAATTTAATCGAATAACGACGCTGTAGTTCGAATTTTGAAACCGTAACTTCAAACGACTAGTGTGGAAGATCCGACCGTCGGATTCTCACGAAACTGGAACAGTTGGGTTCGCTTTGGGAATATCTTCCCACTGATATAGACTTTGTAGAAATCCAACGGTTAGATTTTCCGGTATGTGTAAAACAAATTAGGGGAAAACAGCGCCAGTGCCACGACACGACCTGAAACGTCGTTTAATTAAATATGGCCATTTTTAAATAAATAAAAATGGCGAAAAATCGTTATAAAATATTATAAGCAGTATTGATTGAGAATAAACCAAATGGGCTTGAATTGTTTGATATTTGATGGTTGTATGTGTATGACATGAAAATAACACTAAAGAACCGAAAGATGGATGTCGAATAATATAACCATAAAATGAATCGATTTAAATTCTAATGACGTGAATTATTTGAAAAGGCCGAGCTAACCCTCATTTCAAATAATTTATCGAGCGATTCGAATTGGAAAATGCAAAGACGATTCAAGACCGACGATCTTCGTATCGGTTGGATGGGCGCTACTGAGGTTCCTGACCGGAGTAGCTACCGGAAAGGGACGGAAGTAGTAGCCGTCTGAACGTATGTGTTGATTGGACGGATATACGAGGAATTTGACGCCTCCGGTTTCGTTCAGACCCAGGACGGACTTGTAAATGGACTGTGTGTCTGACATTGGATTTTGTTCTGTACTGATTGATCTCTATTAAATATATATCTGTTTGGCGGCGGAGAATTTATTCTTTTGCTTAACGCCCTTCTCTGAGACGTACGAGCTTAGAGGTTATATATCGATGGAAATCAATCGTATGGAGTGGACTGCCTATGTGGCATGCTAAGATGCTGTGATCAAGGCTTCTGTTGCAAAGCAAAGTCTTATGGATGATGATCAAAGCAAGGCCTACGTGGTCTAGCTTTGTGTATTTCGTAGATTCGCGAGCCTCACACCCCGGTATGAGTTAAAAACGGGATACGGACCGCTGGGAGAGCACGACGTTACTTTCTAGCTATGGTGGTGTCAGTGACTTACCAGCCCTGACATATATATCTACTTTTCACCTTTGTGGTTGTTGGAATGCGAGGCGCCTCGATATAGGTCTTTAAGGACCGGGAAACGTGTGTTCAGGAATTGCCAATCCTCTAACGTAAGTGAGGACCGGCCCAGCCGAATCCAGGGTTGCCCAGAGTGTGTAGTCCTGAGGCATTTGCTAGATTGTCTCGAAGCGGAGAGGAGCTTGCCCCTTGCCTCGACTCATGACGGAAATCCAATTTCCAATACGAAATAACGAACTTGATTGTAGAACTAGTATGGCGACATAGTGGTATGGGGCACTTATGCCGCCTATGATTGATATTTATGATGCTATTCATTTTTGAAACATATATGCACTAGTAATAATATCAAATGATTTTGCTTTATACGTATCAAGCATATTTGGCAAGTATAAGGTAAAACTCTATCCTCTGGCTTGCGTTGCATTGTTTGATGGGACCTGAGTCTTATAATGGCTTCATTCTTTCTAAAAGCATTGCGTTGTTTTTAAAAGTATTTACCTTTTTTTAAATGCACTAGCAATCACTGGAGAAAACCCGTTCCGCGAAAGTGGCGTGGTCCTATGATTTGCTCATTACTGTTGTTTAACTATTAAATAGATTTCTCATACCAGTCCCCATGACTGACTCGTTGTTTGTTTCACTTTGCAAACGCGGGTGCCTTTATTTTCACACGGGCAGCCTAGTACATAGGTGACAGGTTGTTTTTGGCTCTGCACTGCTGCATAGGGTGCATTTTTGGCTCATGGCGAGGCTGACTTCACAGAGATGACTTTGACATTTTCCGCCATTACTATACTTACATTATGATTCCGCCACGGGCGATGCAGACTGATTTACTTTCCGCATTTCTTTCTATATGTATATGTATTCCGCCTTCGGCGATGTAGACTGATACCCTTGTTATGTCTCACTTCATGTATGTATTCCGCCTCTAGCAATGATGACTGATCACTTTCCCTTTTATTTACTAAGTTATATCCCACGTTATGCTATTCTGATATTCCTACATGTTGTGATTCCGCTGTCATATCCATGTAAAATTATTTTATTTATTGTTTCTGCTATTATCTGTACTCTGCTATGATGATTAATGTGTTATTTCCCTATGATTATCCTTAATACTGCCCCTCGGATTTTGGGATTGTCATAGTTGGTATCAGAGCTTTGGTTAACCTTAGTTCCGGGATCTAACACATTAAACACCTCGTCAGAATAGAATCAGTAGTGTTCTAATGCGAGTAGCTCATTAGAGATAGGATTAGCAATGTCCTAGAATGAGCTAAGCAGATTAGCAAAACAATTTGATCAGTACATCATCATTATCTTTCCTTGTATTCCCTTGCTTTATCATTTATGAAAATTATCAAATCTGTGAGCAAAATGTATAATGATATCAAGCGCACATTTTGGTGGAAGGCGATCAAAAGAGATATCTCCTTATATGTTAGCAGATGCCCCACTTGCCAGCTAGTTAAGAGTGATCAGCAGAAATTAGCTGGATTATTACAACCATTAGAAATTCCAGGATGGAAGTGGGAGAAAATCTCGATGGACTTCATCGATGGCTTGCCTCGAACTAGAAAAGGAAACGACAGTATATGGGTAATCGTAGATCGCTTCACGAAGACTGCCCATTTCATACCTGTCCGATCCAACAGAACGGCTCAAAGTCTAGCACAGATTTACTTCAAAGAAATAGTTAAACTTCATGGAGTGCCGCTCAGTATAGTCAGTGATAGAGATCCCCTATTTACTAGCAAATTCTGGGAAGCATTCCAGGAAGAATTGGGAACCAAATTAAATCTAAGCACCGCTTATCACCCTCAGACAGATGGCCAAACTGAGCGGGTGAATAGAATTCTAGAAGATTTATTGTGGGCTTGCGTTATTGATTTTGGAGGCTCATGGGAAGATCACTTACATTTAGCAGAATTCTCTTACAACAATAGCTATCAAGCAAGTTTGGGAATGTCTCCATTTGAAGCATTATACGGTAGACCGTGCAGATCTCCCGCATGTTAGGTAGAACCTGGCAACAGACTTGTGTTAGGGCCCGATATGATTCAAGAAACATCGGATAAAGTCGATTTCATTAAGAAGAGATTGAAAACAGCGCAGAGCCGACAACAAAGTTATGCTGATGCGAGAAGAAGGGATATATCGTTTGCCGTTGGCGATTATGTTTATTTAAGAGTTTCTCCAATGCGAAGAGTAATCAGATTTGGCAAGACTGGGAAGTTGGCACCGAGATTTACTGGTCCCTTTCCTATACTTGAATGGATTGGAACTCTTGCATATAGGGTTTCATTACCTAATTGGTTGCCTGGTATACATGATGTGTTCCACGTGTCTCAACTCAGAAAACATGTTCATGATCCCGACCTTATTATGGAAGAAGCAGCGCAACATGATATTGAAATAACTCTAGAATTAGCACTCAGTAGAGAGCCATTAAAGATAGTTGGCAAAGAAACCAGAGAGCTAAGGAGGAAAAAGATTCATCTAGTCAAAGTGCAGTGGAGTAGTGATCCTAGAGACTGTACTTGGGAGACTGAGGAAAGCATTAAACAAGCCTATCCCAAATGCAGAGTGGACATCTCTGACAAACTCCGGTGCAAGGTACCTTTACAATACTTTGCATTTACATTTTATTTCCTGCTTAGCTGTAATTTCCTTTTCGAGGACGAAAAGTTTTAAGTGGGGGAGATTGTAATAACCCAGAAAATGTGAACCAGTTTAAATTTTTTAAATTAGGTTATTACTAAGAAATTTGAATAATTGAAATAGCACATTTCAATAAAATATAGAATAGGGTATAGTATTGCAGTTAGAAATTTTGAATATAAACTTTGTCCGACTGTACCGGGTGGAAAATATAACGGATTTTAGCGAAACTGAAAATATTTAAATCTGTTTATCAATACCTTTCTAACGAATCTGAAAAATCGAAGTTTCATAGCGGGAATCAAAAGTTATGGCCAAATGAATTTTCAGAAAGGTCGCTATATAGTATATATAGCCCCTGAAAATTGAGATTTTGCATACGACCTCGAAATTCGACGAAACCACTTTTGTTGGGTCCGGGATGTCAAATTATTGCTAAGTTTCAAATTTCATAATTTTTGAAGCTAGTATGTGAGCGGGGCAAAAGATAATGTGATTGGTCAAATTCTGTTAAAATGGGTCGACCTAAAAATGGCCGTTTTTCAAACGAGCTCATAATTCGACAAAACTGGTTTTGTTAGGACGGTAATCGTCAAAACAAAGCTAGATTTATTTTTCTGGAATTTTTCGATTCAGTTTGTGGCCCTGGCAAATTGAAATGTACGTTCAAATTAAATATCGAATGTTTTATATTTTAATTTGAAAAATAACTGACTATAACAGTCGAAATGGCCATCGAAACATATCCCATTGTGTCCGGAATGGGGGTATTTAGCTAGGGGCGACAGTCGTTGGTTAGATTTCGAGTTCGTCTGAGAAAGGGGGTATTTTAGGAATTAAATAAATTAAAAAATTAAAATAAAAGGAGCGGGCCAATCAGAATTCATCTTCTTCATCGAAACCCCCAGGCGCGACGCGGAAAAAGCTCCAAACCTTCTCTCTTCAATTTCTCCACAACCACTCAACGAAATCAAGCAAACTCAGATCCATTTTGAAGAGCGTTCAGAGATCTTCAAATCCATAGCAACTTCAAGAATTATCGTTGCGTATTTAAGGAGATATCGCGCCAGGAAGGTCCGAACTTTGCGCCGCTGCCGTGGATGCTGGAGGCCACCGAGTTGATCATCTTGGGTAGCTTTGGGAAGCTCTTTCCTTCCTCTTCGACGCAGCGCTAGCCGTTCGTCCTAAAACTTCGTGGTTTTGCCGAAAAGTTTAACCCTAGTTTTCGAAATCAAAAAGGGTATACGGCTGAAACCATTTTCAACTGATTTTTACACTATAAAGCGTTGCAAACTTGTAAAAATCGTATCTTTTTGCTATGTTAACGAAATTCGATGAGACAGGAGACACCGTGACCGCAAGGAGGCTCTCTACATTCTAGAAGAAGCCGCGTATTTTTCTGACCTTCCTACGATTTTTAGCACTGCAATAACTAATGTGAGGAATCTAAACTATTTGTGTGAATGAAATCGCGTTGTATAAATTATATAAGCGAAGTGTAAATTATATACGCATTGTATACCTCATGTACATGTGTTGTATAAGTTATATTAGCGATGTATAAATTATACAAGCGTTGTTTGAAACTTATATGCTTTGAATTGTGATGAAATGCAAGTGAATTATTATATTATATATATATATACTCCCCTCGTCCACAGACCATGGACGATATTTATTGCTTGTGATTGACGTGATATTATATGGTATGACGAATGGTTGGAAATAATTGTTTGTGGTTGATATGATGGTTGAAAAATACCTTTATGGTTGAAAAATACCTTTATGGTTGAAAAATACCTTTATGGTTGAAAAATACCTTTGTGGTAGGAAAATACCCTCTTGTGGTTGAAACAAAATAGAATAGGATTGTGGAATTGAAAATAAAACATGCCGCCTGCGTGCGAACTAGATGCATGATCCCCATTGTCAAAAACCGCGAGGTTTTAAGGTAGAGCGAGGAGCCGTACTTAGGACGGTCCCGGTTTTAACTACCCTGCCGTTATGCTGCCGAAATTTTCTGAAATATTTATGTGTTAGAATAATTTTCATTCGTTGAAATAAATTACATATACTATACTGAATATTCATGTGTTGAGTTGCAATTCATTCATTGAGTTGAAATTCATGTGTTGAATATTATTTGAATTTAAACAAATGGCTTTAGCGATAAAAATCACATTTTTACATATATACAAACGATATAGAATATTCATGTGTTGAATTGCAATTTGTTCGTCGAGTTGAAATTCATGTGTTGAATGTTATCGTATTTTAAAATAAAATGAATAGACAATAAAAACTATATTTTTATTGTGAACAGGCTTAGTTAAAAATACACACGTGTCGAATAAATATTTTTGATGATAAAAATATTTCTTTTATCATGTATACGCTTAGTTAAAAATACACACGTGTCGAATAAATATTTTTGATGATAAAAATATTTCTTTTATCATGTATACGCTTAGTTAAAAATACACACGTGTTAAAATAAATAATAGTTTGCTAGAAATATTATTATTAGCTTTGTTCTGCATATATATACATGTGTTGAACAGGAAAAATGGATTAGCTGTAGAGTAAAGAAATTATTTGCGTGCCCGATAAATAGGTAAACCTTGATAAGTTGGCTGCGCAATTTTATTTATATATCAACTCCTGTGAATGCCATTGGATGCGGAGTGCTAGTTTTTCTGTGTGAAATAATAAATAACGCCATAGGATAGTAACAATTAATTTTGAACTACACTACATGGCATACTTCTTGATGATAGGCATACTTCATCATATTCCACATAAGCAATTGGAGCTTGTGTGACGAGGTGGAAGATTTACCATACAAGCAAGAGGCTTGTATGGCGATGACTATGTACTACAGGTTGAACTGATGACTGATATGGACTATATAAATTATAACGATAAATTGCCAGATTAATAAAAACCCCACACGGGTCTGGAGTTGACAATAATCACGTCGCTCTAGTTATTAGATACGGCACATGGACTATTTATTTCCACACGGAAACGGGGTGACGGGAATTTATTCTCTGGAGTGATTATCAGTACATGCTCCCCCGTAAACACCAGAATATATCACTATAAATATGTGAAAGCTTTTTAGGATTTATTGGGTACCTAATACAGCCCAATAAATTTCCAAACCCCTCCCCGTACAAAGGAGGTTATGGCGAAATTTTTCGAAATATTAAGGCGTTAGTGAAATATTTGAAGTGAAAACGAAGTTGAAATTATAAAATGAACTATAGTTGAAATTATAGAATGAACTATATATATATATATAAATATAAATATAATTAAAAGGAATAGAGGCCGTGCAGTTCGCATTTCGGAATCGTAATTTGAAACGATTAGTACGAGAAATCCGACCATCGGATTTTCCCGAAATCGCAACCGCTGGGTTCGCCTTGGAAATATCTTTCCAACGACACCAACCTTGTAAAAATCCAACGGTTGGATTGTCCGGAATGTTTAATTCAAATCTGAAGAAAAACAGCGCTAGAACCGTTTATATTTATATATAAATATAAATACAATTAAATTTAATCGAATAACGATGCTGCAGTTCGAATTTTGAAACCGTAACTTAAAACGACTAGTGTGGAAGATCCGACCGTCGGATTCTCACGAAATTGAAACCGTTGGGTTCGCTTTGGGAATATCTTCCCACTGATATAGACTTTGTAGAAATCCAACGGTTAGATTTTCCGGTATGTGTAAAACAAATTAGGGGAAAAACAGCGCCAGTGCCACGGCACGACCTGAAACGTCGTTTAATTAAATATGGCCATTTTTAAATAAATAAAAATGGCGAAAAATCGTTATAAAATATTATAAGCAGTATTGATTGAGAATAAACCAAATGGGCTTGAATTGTTTGATATTTGATGGTTGTATGTGTATGAAATGAAAATAACACTAAAGAACCGAAAGATGGATGTCAAATAATATAACCATAAAATGAATCGATTTAAATTCTAATGACGTGAATTATTTGAAAAGGCCGAGCTAACCCTCATTTCAAATAATTTATCGAGCGATTCGAATTGGAAAATGCAAAGACGATTCAAGACCGACGATCTTCGTATCGGTTGGATGGGCGCTACTGAGGTTCCTGACCGGAGTAGCTACCGGAAAGGGACGGAAGTAGTAGCCGTCTGAACGTATGTGTTGATTGGACGGATATACGAGGAATTTGACGCCTCCGATTTCGTTCAGACCCAGGACGGACTTGTAAATGGACTGTGTGTCTGACATTGGATTTTGTTCTGTACTGATTGATCTCTGTTAAATATATATCTGTTTGGCGGCGGAGAATTTATTCTTTTGCTTAACGCCCTTCTCTGAGACGTACGAGCTTAGAGGTTATATATCGATGGAAATCAATCGTATGGAGTGGACTGCCTATGTGGCATGCCAAGATGCTGTGATCAAGGCTTCTATTGCAAAGCAAAGTCTTGTGGATGATGATCAAAGCAAGGCCTACATGGCCTAGCTTTGTGTATTTCGTAGATTCGCGAGCCTCACACCCCGGTATGAGTTAAAAACGGGATACGGACCGCTGGGAGAGCACGACGTTTCTTTCTAGCTATGGTGGTGTCAGTGACTTACCAGCTCTGACATATATATCTACTTTTCACCTTTGTGGTTGTTTGAATGCGAGGCGCCTCGATATAGGTCTGTAAGGACCGGGAAACGTGTGTTCAGGAATTGCCAATCCTCTAACGTAAGTGAGGACCGGCCCAGCCGAATCCAGGGTTGCCCAGAGTGTGTAGTCCTGAGGCATTTGCTAGAATGTCTCGAAGCGGAGAGGAGCTTGCCCCTTGCCTCGACTCATGACGGAAATCCAATTTCCAATACGAAATAACGGACTTGATTGTAGAACTAGTATGGCGACATAGTGGTATGGGTCACTTATGCCGCCTATGATTGATATTTATGATGCTATTCATTTTTGAAACATATATGCACTAGTAATAATATCAAATGATTTTGCTTTATACGTATCAAGCATATTTGGCTATTATAAGGTAAAACTCTATCCTCCGGCTTGCGTTGCATTGTGTGATGGGAACTGAGTCTTATAATGGCTTCATTCTTTCTAAAAGCATTGCGTTGTTTTTAAAAGTATTTACCTTGTTTTAAATGCACTAGCAATCACTGGAGAAAACCCGTTCCGCGAAAGTGGCGTGGTCCTATGATTTGCTCATTACTGTTGTTTAACTATTAAATAGATTTCTCATACCAGTCCCCATGACTGACTCGTTGTTTGTTTCACTTTGCAAACGCGGGTGCCTTTATTTTCACACGGGCAACCTAGTACACAGGTGACAGGTTGTTTTTGGCTCTGCACTGCTGCATGGGGTGCATTTTTGTCTCATGGGGAGGCTGACTTCACAGAGATGACTTTGACATTTTCCGCCATTACTATACTTACATTATGATTCCGCCACGGGCGATGCAGCTTGATTTACTTTCCGCATTTCTTTCTATATGTATATGTATTCCGCCTTCGGCAATGTAGACTGGTACCCTTGTTATGTCTCACTGCATGTATGTATTCCGCCTCTGGCGATGATGACTGATCACTTTCCCTTTTATTTACTAAGTTATATCCCACGTTATGCTATTCTGATATTCCTACATGTTGTGATTCCGCTGTCATATCCATGTAAAATTATTTTATTTATTGTTTCTGCTATTATCTGTACTCTGCTATGATGATTAATGTGTTATTTCCCTATGATTATCCTTAATACCGCCCCTCGGATTTTGGGATCGTCACAGAAAAGGTCTTGGAAACATTTTCCAAAGAAAATCAGAGGTGGGTTCTAAGTAAAGAAAATGAAATGTTTTGGGATATCTAAAGGTAAGGAATGATAATTGGAAATGTTTTTCCAATGTTAATAAAGTATATTTTCTAAAATATAGAAATAAGAATATATGAATATATAGAAATGTTTTCCTACTGGAATAAGGCATATTTTCTCGAATAGAGAAATTATAATATTGGAAATGTTTTTCAAAGAATCGAGAGGGGAAATTGAGCTTCAGAAGGATATGAAAGATGGGAAATGGGAATTGTAAATGATAATATAATAAAGAATTGATTTAAAGGGGCACAGTGTTGTTTAATGCTTGATCGGTACAATTTCCAATTGGAAATAGGACCGTTGATTGTATGGATGTTTCTTTGATAGTTAAATCACCGACTATCAAAGTTTTGATTTATTTTATACCTCCGTTGTCAATATGGAGAGACCAAGATCAGATTTAATATCTAAAAACCACTCCATATTGGTATAAGTGTTATGAATCAACTTATGCTAAAGATAGTTGAAGACGGAATAAAATGTAAGGGCTGTTCTGTTAACCCTAGGTAGAAATTACCCAAGATGGATTAATAGAACAGTGCCTTTGGTTTGTCCAGACCCAAGACAACTTGTATGGACGAGTGTCTGACAGAGTATTTCCAAAGGGACTACATACATTGATTCCTTCAAACATACGAAGTTGGTGGCAAAGAAGGGAAACTTCTTTAGCCTAACAATCTGAATATTTTTGTGGGAATCAATCAGTGATTTCTGATGGATCTGACGATATGGCATTCAAATTGAATGGTGGCCAGATGTTCTGAAAGATAATTCAAACCTCAAGCCTCATAACCGGAAATTGACAAAAATCGGGCAGGCAGCTATGTGGGTCGCTCCCATTAGGATGTATAATCACCTATCTAGAGAAATTCCAATTGCTTCTTTAATCTATCGATACTGTCCCTTTTAAGAAATGGTTGCTGATCCAAACCGTTGGTGATATACATTCGATATACTCAAGTGAAATGAGTGGTCGGTCTTGTGTAGGCCGGGTTGCAAGACGTTCTTGTTGAACCCCAGTGTATCCCCTCTAGAGTACACTAATCGGAAGGTGGATCCATACCTTGTCGTAGTCGGAATCCAATCTCCAATAAGAGCCTTGCGGTTTTTGATTTAATATTATATATGGAGCGTGAGATGCAAGCGTTCCACTAGATTTCTATTTATTTGATTTAGACACTACTGTAATATCACTGGATTTGATATCAAAAATATTTCTGGTTATCGTAAGGTAAAAACCATCCGTGTTTATGTGTGGATCGGTCTTATGATTATCATTTTTTTCGAAAGGATTTTAAAAAGTTAAACAAATGGTTGAAGTTTACTCACACCAGTCCCTTGACTGACCCAGAGTTTATTTTGTTTTGTTTTCCCTAAACTCTTGGGTGCCCAAATTTGTACGGGCAGTCAAGTAGTCAGGATTTTTTTTTCAGATTCACTTTGGAGGAGCTTAAAGCAGGAGGCTTCACCTGTTAGCTATAGACTATTATATTTACCGTTGTGTACTATGTTGTATCTGGAAACATGGGTTTATAACTGTTCCAGGAACAACTGTTGTGTTCTTATGATGGTACGTATATACAGTTATTGATTTGTATTTCAAAAGTTATGTTATATAATATATTTTATTCGTTCCGCTGTGAGTTTGTGATCTTCGTTTTCTTCTATTCTAATATTTCTTTCTTTCTGTTTCTCATCCTCCAACTTCTTTCTTAAAATGATTCGTATTTCTGTGTCATTTGGGTTGGCCGTGTGGTGTTATTAGTCAACTCAAAGGGTATGGAAATTCGAGCCATTACATGTCCATTCGGAAAGAATCTGGAAATATGCTTTTTGAAAACATAAACATTTTGGAGAAATTTGAAAAGTTCACTATTTTTTCTATTATATAAACTATAAATATAAATTTTAGAGAAAACAGAAGATGAATTCCTTAAAAGAATAAAAGGTAAATAGAAAACCAATAACTACAAAATTTTATATTTATGAGCTTTAATATAAGAAAGTAACTTCTTAAAAAGCATCTTAATGATAATTTTGTAATTATTTTCCATATAACAGCTTCTAAAATTTAAATTTTTACAAGAATTTATTATTTTCTTATTTTTACCATATTTATTAGTTAAGTTTACATAAAATACATGAATCTATGACATTCTTTCCATTAAAACTTGCTAGTGATTGTGATTATGAATGTGAGACTTATTTGAGAATTAATTGGGTAGTAGACAAAATATAGCACTAATAGGCAAGGTTTGCTTGTTTGAAATGTAAAGATGAATTACTAGAATAGGAGAAATAATGGAATAAATAACATTTTCCCTGTAATAATGAGCGTTCTACGAGGAGTAATAGGAAAAGGGAAATGTTATAATTAATTACTCCAAATAAATAAATTCCGAAACTTATGGCTATTAAATGAATTTTGGAAAGCTTATTTGAAAATGCAAATAAACTAGAATGGATGGTTATGTTTTTAAAAGAAACATTCAGGGAAAATAAATGTGTTCCAAAATTCAAAACATGGATTAATGTAAGATTTAGAATATAAATGGCAACAAAAGTTCTAATAAATATAAAGAAGTTATCAAGCTTTATTTCTAAAAGGTGTATAGATCTTGAATAATGTTTCAAAAAATATTTTCGAGTAGTAACATCATATTTTGAACATATAGCAATAAATGTCATTAGACATTTTAGGAGATTTAATTTTCACCAAATTTCATTTTGGATATTTAGTTAAGGTTCTATTTTCAAAAATAAATGTAATAACCCGGAAATCTGAGCCAATTTAAAATTTTAATTTTGGCAATTTTAATGAATTTTGGATACTTAAAATGATTTATTTTAAATAATGACGACGAGAAATTTATTTAGAATAGAATTCGAACGTATATATTTATATAGATCATCGTTAGAGAATAAATATTTTATTTTAATTATAAAAGGAATTGAAAATGGCGCGGTAGTTCGAAAATTTGATTTCAAATTTCAAATGTATGTACAGGATTCAAAATAAACCGGATTTTAGCGAAACCAAAAATATTTGAATCTATTTGAGAATATCTTTCCAACGAATCCGAAAAATCAAAATTTCATAGCGGGAATCGAAAGTTATGTCCAATTGAAAATTCAGAATAGTCGCTATGGAAAATTTGGCCCTTAAAAATGGAAATTTTGCAAACGACCTCTATTTTCGACGAAACCACTTTTGTTGGATCAAGGATGTCGAATTATTTCTAGATTCCAAAATTCATAATTTTCTGATCAACATGTGAGCGTGGCGCAAGAAAACGTGTTTTGACAGTTTTAGTCAATTTCGATCGACCTGAAAATGACCATTTTTCAAACGATCTCAGAATTCGATGAAATTTGTTTTGTTAGGACCGTATCATCAATACGAAGCTAGAAAATATTTTTTGGGAATTTTTAGAACCCGTATGTGGCCTAGGTAAATTGAAATGTGCGTTCGAATTCAATATATAGATGTATATTTTGATTTTGACGAAAACTGATCGAAACGGTCGAACTGGCCTACGATACATATCCCATTATGTTCAGAATGTGGGTAATTAGCTAGAGGCGACAATTGGTGAGTTTGGATTGGAGTTCGAAATAAAAACTTACCTTTTTGAAATTAAATAGAATTATATATATATATATTATATATATAATCCCTTTCCTTGGTCAACTCCTTTAATTCCTCGCTCACCCTTTCCTCGTTCAATCAAAACCGAAACAAAAGAAAAGAAAAAAAAACCCACGCATTCCTCAAATCGATGGCGCCATCGCCACTAGGCGCCGCCGGAGGCGAGCCTCACCCGCACCCCCTTCCCTTCTCCCCCCTCGGGCCTCTCTCCTCTCTACTCTCTCTCCATTCGAACCTGCAATCCCCCCGAACCCTAACTTCACCAAACCACCTGTCGTAGCCTACCACCACCGTCCGACCACCTGTCTCGCCCCCTTGACCTCCCACGCCCTCCGCCTCTGATCCCCCATTCGCCAATGTCCAGTAGTAAGTGTTTAATTTCAGATTATTTTGAATAATTTGTTTAATGTAGGTAAAAAGCACTGTTTAAATCAGTTTTTAGATGTATAAAAGCATTGTGTAAAGCAGTTTTTTATATATATTAGCATTGGATAAAAATCTGATTTTTAATGTGAAGTAGAGTAAATAAAAATCTGACTTCTGGATGTGGAATAGAGATTATAAAAATATGATTTTTATATAGTAGAGATTATAAAAATATGATTTTTATATAATAGAGAATATAAAAATATGATTTTTATATATGTGGCGAAATAAAAATCTGATTTCTATTAAATATCTAGCATTGAATAAAAATGTGATTTTTATTTATTGGAATGAAACGTTAAAATGTGATTTTTATATATGAACAGCGGGAAAAGGTCGCATTGGAATTTCAAACAAATCCGAACCGTTCAGAAATAGAGAATGGTGAAGTGGAACCCAAAGGTGAGAACTTCTCACTTTTAATTTGTTTTCTAGTCGAAATATATACTAGGATGCAGACGGTGCTTAGCAGCACCCGACACACGTCGTCCACAGACCATGGATGACTTGTTTGATTGATGTGTTGTGAAAATTGATTGTGTGATGTAGATTGAATAAATATTTTATAGTTAAAAATATAATTTTTAACGTGTATATAAAATAAATAATTATAAACCAATCGGATGATTTGTTTATATACACTGATTTGACTGATATTGATTAGGACGATAAATTTTACACATCGCCCAACTGCACAAATAAAAATCTGTGTTTGTTGATTGAAACCCCACACGGGTTTGGGATGATATTTGATGTACACTAATCCCGATTGTTTAGTTATATGTCAATCGATGGGTTGACAGACTGTGTAAGCGTTAATTATTTATATTTAATGCTTATGCAGTTGTGTGGTGCACTTTGGATGATGGTTGATTATTTATCATTGCTATTATATACATGTGTTGTATAGAACCCATATAAATAACATTATATGGTAATTGAGTGGGTCTCATTCCAATTTGGAAAATAAGGAATATTATAAAAGAAAATTCATGTGTTGAATAGAATAGAAAATTCATGTGTTGAATAGAATAAAAATTCATGTGTTGAATAGAATAAAAATTCATGTGTTGAATAGAATAAATATTCATGTGTTGAATAAAAATATATATTCATGTGTTGAATAAAAATATATATTCATGTGTTGAAGAAAATATTCATTTGTTGAATAGAATAATGAAGTTATTGAAATATATAAAGCCGTGTTGATTAGATTTGCGCCATTTTGACGTGAACGATATCTATATCAATTTTATTCATTTTGATAATGAATATCGAAAAGGAATTGATTTCAAAATATAATATTTTTAAAATACTATCATTTGTATATCGATGATATGGAATATTCAATTTGATTTGAAATTGAATATGAAGTTGAAATCGTTTTGTAAACGAATTTAAAACGATTTATAAAATACGTTTTAAAAGGAAATCGACGAAATATATAATATATATATATATATATATATATATTATATATATAATTGCCTGAATCGAACGCGCCGTGCTGTGGCAGTTCGCGAATTTCGACCATTGACTTCGAATGGATATTACGGTAGATCCGACCGTCGGATTCTCCTAAAATCAGAACCGTTAGGTTCATATCGAAAAGAGCTTTCTAATGAATATTAGAGATTTGAAATCTAACGGTTGGATTTGGAATTATGTCCAAACCAAATTTGGAAAAGGTCGTTGTAAGTGCAGTTCGATTGCCGTTGATGAAAATCGACTGTACGGGCCTTGATAAAATTATTAAAAATATCAATAATTTGTGTAAAATCATAAGAAATGATTTGTGAAGAATTAGGATGAAAAATTCCAAATTTGAAAAGAGAAAAATAGATTTTTATCGAAATGAACTAGTTTTGAACTAGAATTATAATCCCATTTTTTTTAAAATAAATAAAGTGGATTTGAAATGGTTTTAAAAGTAACCAGAATTTCCAATAATTGAATTGGAATGGGTTTGAATCGAAATTGTCTTTGGAATATTTCGATGTTGGATTTCGTGATTATACATATATTGTTATGTAAATTTGAAAGATATATTTATATTGTTATTTCCAATACGATATTTGTTGGTTGTAGAATTTGATATTGAATATAAGCTGATATATTTTCTATTCAGAGCCTTGTATTTAATATCAAATGGGATTTGGGTTTGTCGTGAATGGTGTATTCATTAACACTGTTCTTAAACCCAGTTGAGAAAAAGATTAAATCTTTTTATTTAGATTTAATGAAGTATACCAGTTAAATGATATTTAATTGGAATTGAATTGGAATTGATTTTTTTTTTTGGTTTATCGTGAATGGTGTTTTAAATAACACTTGTTCTTTAACCCGATAATTAATGAATGTGATTTTGGGTTTATCGTGAACCGTGTTTTAAATGACATTGGTTCTTTAACCCAGTTAAAGACAAGATATGTTTTCCCAAGTGAAACAATCATTAATATTGATTTTTGGGAAGATTAAAACCAAGTGGAGTTTTAATGAATCTTTAATTAGATTGAAATGATCGAGAATGGAGTATCACCAGTTTTGCTCCAGGCGATAGTGAAATCTTTAATTAGATTTGAACGTGAAATGGTAATTGAATTTACCGATAACACCGTGGTGTAAGATATGAAGTATTACCGGTTTTACTTCATGGGATGAATAGGTTGGGATTGGGAAATTAAAACAAATGATTACTTTGGTAAGGTTCGTTAATCCTGACTAGTTTGGATAAACAATAATTTGGTTTGAATTGGTATTCAAAAGAAGATTAAAGAATAAATTTAAAGAATTTATCTTTGATAAAATTAATGGGAACCTTTCCCAAAGTATAAGAATATTTGAATAAAAGAATATTCTGAATTGGAATGAGGCGTATGTTGTGTTTTTGTAACACTTGTTTATTATATACGCGAGTTATTCAGAAAGACTGGGTTTATCCCATTCTGAATAACTGATTCGACGATGTGTCGAGGATGAAGACGGTGGTCGAAGATCGGAGGACTTTACATCGTTTGGGTGATTACTGATGATCTTGATTGGGCTGTACACCCAAGAGGAGGGAATAAGTTGGTGATCGTCCATACGTACTTGGAGATCGATGGATATGTGAGGAGTAAGGTTCCTCCGGTTTCGTTCAGACCCAGAACGAACTTGTATGGCCTGCGTGTCTGACATTGGATTTTGCTCTGTGTTGATTGATCTCTATTAAATATGCATCTGCCTGGTGAAGAGGAATTCATTCCCTTACTTCACCCTTCTCTGAGACGTACGGGATCAGAGGTTGTATATCGATAGACATCAGTCGCATGGTGTGAATTGCCTGTGTGGCATGCCTAAGTGGCAATTGATCAAAGCTTCTATTGAAAAGCAAAGTCTTGTGGTTGATGATCAAAGCATCGCCTGTGTGGCATAACTTTGTGTAACGTTGATTCACGAGCCACACACCCCGGTTGTGAACCAGAAACGGGAGAGGACATCAGGGAGGGCATGCGTTTCTTTTTAGCTAGGGTGGTGTCAGTGACCTACCAGCCCTGACATTTATATTATTTTCACCTGTGTGGTTGTTGGATTGCGAGGCGCCTCGGATATATCGATGACTATGTAGAGCCGATGGAGTCATTTGGCTCATTTACGCCCCAAGGGCGGGGAAACGCAGTGTTCAGGCATTTTAATCCACATCGGTGGACCCGCCCTGACGATCCAAGGCTCACTCGAGCTCTGATCCTGAGACATGGTAGGCTAGATTGTCTCGAATCGGTGTGGACTGTCTTTTGCCTCGGTTCACAGACAGAAATCCAACTTCCAAAACGTGACGTTTGCGGTTTAGATTGTAGAGCCTAGTATTGGCGACATGATGTATGGTACCCATGTCGTCTATGATTGATACTTAAGATTGAAATTGTTTAGACACTATACACTTATAGTAATAGTATCAAATGATTTGTTTTAACGTACCAAGCATGTTTGGCTATTATAAGAGAAAACCCTATCCTCCGGCTTATGTTGCATTGTGTGATCGGACCTGGGTCTTATAATAGCTTCATTTTTCCAAAAAGCATTGCGCTGTTTTGTTGAATGCACCAGTATTCTAGGGAGGAAACCCGTTCCGTTTTATACGGCCTGGTCCCTTGATATATCTGATTTAAAGTAAAGCTTTAAATAACTGTTTTAGTTCTCACACCAGTCACATGACTGACCTGGAGTTTATTTTTTTAACCTAAACTCTGGGTGCCCTTATATTCTGCATGGGTAGCTAGTAGTTTTGGTTTTGCAGATTTATATTCACAGGATCCTGATTTACAGCTGAAGCGGTATCCGGAAAGCTCTATATCCGTGTATCTGTTTCAGTTGTGCTTTGTATTGTTTTTCCGCTGCGATGTATTTAAATGTAATTTAAATCTCTGATATTTTCTATGTAATATTTATTCATACTCTGTATATTCTTGTATTCTGATGGTATTGTTGTAATAAGCAATGAATTGTTCTTCTGTTTGCATTCCGATGTGGTTTGTTCTCAACTCAATCCGGGCTTTCCTTACCGGGGAAGTTCGGGTCGTCTCAGTTTGGTATCAGAGCTTTGGTTACAGAGCTCCGAGAACAAGACACGTTAGAACCAAACAAAAGAATTCATCAGAGATTGGATTAGTAATATCCAATGAGAATGACTCATTAGAGATGGTATCAGTAGTATCCTAGAACGAGTGTGAAGAGTGATGTTTTTAAAATAAAATTGAAAACAATGTTTGTTTTGAAAATTTAAATCAATTATTCGTATTTGATTATTTATTTTATATTGAATTTGGACAATCCAGTATATAAAGATTTTGCGTATGCGTCTGATCCACGTGTATTCGAAGTTTTAATATACTGGATAGATATAGAATCACACTCTAGTCTCCCAGAGATGATTCTGATGATTGACTAGTCGTCATCAGTATTCATATTCGAGTGCCGAAAGTTGGATTTCTATATGATTCCAATTGACTGATATAGAATCACACTCTAGTCTCCCGGAGATGATTCTGATGATTGACTAGTCGTCATCAGTATTCATATTCGAGTGTCGAAAGTGGGATTTCTATATGATTCCAATTGACTGGTGTGAGAACCAAAAACTAGATAGGGTCTATTGTTGTGGTTTGGCATCAAAAATCTGATTTTTGGCCATGTATTAAAGTTGTGTGATTGAAATGATAATCAACTAATTGATTGATGGTTGTGTTGTTTGATTATTGTTCGATTAATTAAGTGTTGAACCTTTTGCCCAAATTGAACCAAAAAGTGAATTGTATTGAAAATTTATCGCATTTGCATGCATGTACATGTAGTTACATTGAACAGGTCATAGCAAGGAGGCTAGAGCAGAAGAATAAAATTGTTTGCCCGACAAATAGGTACATGTTTACGAATTTATTGGGTTTGGATGATTTTATGAGCTGATTGGCTAGCCGCTTGGCTGTTTCTTTTTCTTTTTGGATTGGTGACGGCCATGGGAGGCTATTTGAAATATCCCGAAGCTCACGGTGCAGGAGAGGTTATCGCGAAATTTTTCAGAAATTTAGGGTGTTAGACAAATTTTTGAAAAATTTGAAAAGTTCTTAGAAACTGAAAAGTTGAAGAACTTAAGCCATAAATAAAATAATGGAAGTTGAGTTGATTAGTTAAACAACTTTCAGCTTTGTTCCTTTTCGGGGACGAAAAGTTTTAAGTGAGGGAGATTGTAATAACCCGGAAATTTGAGCCAATTTAAAAAATTTATTTTGGCTATTTTAATGAATTTTGGATATGTAAAATGATTTATTTTAAATAATGACGATGAGAAATTTATTTGGAATAGAATTCGAATGTACATATTTATATAGATCGTCGTTAGAAAATAAGTATTTTATTTTAATTATAAAAGGAATTGAAAATGGCACGGTAGTTCGAAAATTCGATTTCAAATTTCAAATGAATGTACAGGATTCAAAATGAACCAGATTTTAGTGAAACCAAAAATATTTGAATCTATTTGAGAATATCTTTACAACGAATACGAAAAATCAAAATTTCATAGCGGGAATCAAAAGTTATGTCCAGTTGATAATTCAGAATAGTCGCTATGGAAAATTTGGCCCTTAAAAATGGAAATTTTGCAAATGACCTCTGTTTTCGATGAAACCACTTTTGTTGGATCCGGGATGTCTTATTATTGCTAGATTCCAAAATTCATAATTTTCTGAATCAATATGTGAGCGTGGCGCAAGAAAACATGTTTTGACTGTTTCAGTCAATTTCGATCGACCTGAAAATGGCCATTTTTCAAACAATCTCAAAATTCGACGAAATTAGTTTTGTTAGGACCGTATCGTCAATACGAAGCTAGAAAATATTTTTTAGGAATTTTTAGAGCCCGTATGTGGCTTGGGTAAATTGAAATGTGCGTTCGAATTCAATATATAGATGTATATTTTGATTTTGATGGAAACTGATCGAAACGGTCGAATTGGCCTGCGATACATATCCCATTGTGTTCAGAATGGGGTTGATTAGCTAGGGGCGGTAATCGATGAGTTTGGATTGGAGTTCGAAATAAAAACTTACCATTTTGAAATTAAATAGAATTATATATATATATTATATATATAATCCCTTTCCTTGGTCAACTCCTTTAATTCCTCCCGCCCCCTTTCCTCATTCAATCAAAGCCGAAACAAAAGAAAAAAAACCACGCGTTCCTCAAATCGATGGCGCCATCGCCACCAGGCGCCGCCGGAGGCGAGCCTCATACGGGCCCCTTCCCCTCTCCCACTCGCGCCTCTCTCCTCTCTACTCTCTCTCCATTCAAACCCGCAATCCCCCCCCCCCCCCCCGAACCCTAACTTTACCAAACCGCCTGTCGCAGCCTCCCACCACCGTCCGACCACCTGTCGCGCCCCCTTGACCTCCCACGCCCTCCGCCTCTGATCCCCCATTCGCCAAAGTCCAGCAGTAAGTGGTTAATTTCAGATTATTTTGAATAATTGTTTAATGTAGGTAAAAAGCACTGTTTAAATCAGTTTTTAGATGTATAAAAGCATGGTGTAAAGCAGTTTTTATATATATTAGCGTAGATAAAAATCTGATTTTTAATGTGAAGTAGAGTAAATAAAATTCTGATTTTTGGATGTGGAATAGAGATTATAAAAATATGATTTTTATATAGTAGAGATTATAAAAATATGATTTTTATATAATAGAGAATATAAAAATATGATTTTTATATATGTAGCGAAATAAAAATTTGATTTCTATTATATATCTAGCATTGAATAAAAATGTGATTTTTATTTATTGGAATGAAGCGTTAAAAATGTGATTTTTATATATGAACAGCGGGAAAAGGTCGCGTTGGGATTTCAAACAAATCTGAAACGTTCAGAAATAGAGAATGGCGGAGTGGAACCCAAAGGTGAGAACTTCTCACTTTTAATTTGTTTTCTAGTTGAAATATATACTAGGATGCAGACGGTGCTTAGCAGGACCCGACACCCGTCATCCACAGACCATGGATGACTTGTTTGATTGATGTGTTGTGAAAATTGATTGTGTGATTAGATTGAATAAATATTTATAGTTAAATATATAATTTTTAAAATGTATATAAAATAAATAATTATAAACAAATCGGACGATTTGTTTATATACACTGATTTGACTGATATTGATTGGGACGATAAATTTTACACATCGACCAACTGCACAAATAAAAATCTGTGTTTGTTGATTGAAACCCCACACAGGTATTGGGAGGATATTTGATGTACACTTATCATGATTGTTTAGTTGTATGTCAATCGATGGGTTGACAGACTGTGTAAGCATTAATTATTTATATTTAATGCTTATGCAGTTGTGTGGTGCACTTTGGATGATGGTTGATTATTTATCATTGCTATTATATACATGTGTTGTATAGAAACCATATAAATAACATTATATGGTAATTGAGTGGGTCTCATTCCAATTTGGAAAATAAGGAATATTATAAAAGAAAATTCATGTGTTGAATAGAATAGAAAATTCATGTGTTGAATAGAATAGAAAATTCATGTGTTGAATAGAATAAAAACCCATGCGTTGAATAGAATAAAAATTCATGTGTTGAACAGAATAAATATTCATGTATTGAATAAAAATATATATTCATGTGTTGAATAAAAATATATATTCATGTGTTGAAGAAAATATTCATTGGTTGAATAGAATAATGAAGTTATTGAAATATATAAAGCCGTGTTGATTAGATTTGCGCCATTTTGACGTGAACGATATCTATATCGATTTTATTCATTTTGATAATGAATATCGAAAAGGAAATGATTTCAAAATATAATATTTTGAAAATACTATCATTTATATATCGATGGTATGGAATACTCAATTTGATTTGAAATTGAATATGAAGTTGAAATCATTTTGAAAACGATTTATAAAATACGTTTTAAAAGGAAATCGACGAAATGTATATAATATATATATATATATTATATATAATGGCCTGAATAGAACGCGCAGCGCTGCGGCAGTTCGTGAATTTCGACCATTGACTTCGAATGGATATTACGGGAGATCCGACCGTCGGATTCTCCTAAAACCAGAACCGTTGGGTTCAAATCGAAAAGAGCTTTCTAATGAATATTAGAGATTTGAAATCTAACGGCTGGATTTGGAATTATGTCCAAACCAAGTTTGGAAAAGGTCGTTGTAAGTGCAGTTCGATGACCGTTGATGGAAATCGACTGTAAGGGCCCTGATAAAATTATTAAAAATATCAATAATTTGTCTAAAATCATAAGAAATGATTTGTGAAGAATTAGGATGAAAAATTCCAAATTTGAAAAGATAAAAATAGATTTTTATCAAAATGAACTAGTTTTGAACTAGAATTATAATCCCATTTATTTTTAAAATAAATAAAGTGGATTTGAAATGGTTTTAAAAGTAATAAGAATTTCCAATAATTGAATTGGAATGAATTTGAATCGAAATTGTCTTTGGAATATTTCGATGTTGGATTTCATGATTATACAGATATTGTTATGTAAATTTGAAGGATATATTTATATCGTTATTTCCAATACGATATTTGTTGGTCGTAGAATTTGATATTGAATATAAGCCGATATATTTTCTATTCAGAGCCTTGTATTTAATATCAAATGGGATTTGGGTTTGTCATGAATGGTGTCTTCATTAACACTGTTCTTAAACCCAGTTGATAAAAAGATTAAATCTTTTTATTTAGATTTTATGAAGTATACCAATTAAATGATATTGAATTGGAATTGATTTTTTTTTGGTTTTCTCGTGAACGGTGTTTTAAATAACACTTGTTCTTTAACCCGATAATTAATGAATGTGATTTTGGGTTTATCGTGAACCGCGTTTTAAATGACATTGGTTCTTTAACCCAGTTAAAGACAAGATATGATTTCCCGAGTGAAACAATCATTAATATTGATTTTTGGGAAGATTAAAACCAAGTGGAGTTTTAATGAATCTTTAATTAGATTGAAATGATCGAGAATGGAGTATCACTAGTTTTGCTCCAGGAGATAGTGAAATTTTTAATTAGATTTGAACGTGAAATGGTAATTGAATTTACCGATAAAACCGTGGTGTTAGATATGAAGTATTACCAGTTTTACTTCATGTGATGAATAGGTAGGGATTGGGAAATTAAATCAAATGATTACTTCGGTAAGGTTTGTTAATCCCGACTAGCTTGGATAAACCGTAATTTGGTTTGAATTGATATTCAAAAAAAAGATTAAAGAATAAATTTAAAGAATTTATCTTTGATAAAATTAATGGGAACCTTTCCCAAAGTATAAGAATGTTTGAATAAAAGAATATTCTGAATTGGAATGAGGCGTATGTTGTGTTTGTGTAACACTTGTTTATTATATACGCGAGTTATTCAGAAAGACCGGGTTTATCCCATTCTAAATAACTGATTCGACGATGTGTCGAGGATGAAGACAGTGGTCAAAGACCGGAGGTCTTCACATCGTTTGGGTGATTACTAATGATCTTGATTGGGATGTACACCCAAGAGGAGGGAATCAGTTGGTGATCGTCCAGACGTACTTGGAGATCGATGGATATGTGAGGAATAACGTTCCTCCGGTTTCGTTCAGACCCAGAACGAACTAGTATGGATTGTGTGTCTTACATTGGATTTTGCTATGTGTTGATTGATCTCTATTAAATAGACATCTGCCAGGTGAAGGGGAATTCATTCCCTTACTTCACCCTTCACTGAGACGTACGGGATCAGAGGTTGTATATTGATAGACATCGGTCGCATGGTGTGAATTGCCTGTGTGGCATGCCTAAGTGGCAATTGATCAATGCTTCTGTTGAAAAGCAAAGTCTTGTGGTTGATGATCAAAGCACCGCCTGTATGGCATAGCATTGTGTAACGTCGATTCGTGAGCCTCACACCCCGGTTGTGAATCAGAAATGGGAGAGGACATCAGGGAGGGCATGCGTTTCTTTCTAGCTAGGTTGGTGTCATTGACCTACCAGCCCTGACATTTATATTATTTTCACATGTGTGGTTGTTGGATTGCGAGGAGCCTCGGATATATCGGTGACTATGTGGAGCCGATGGAGTCATTTGGCTCATTTACGCCCCAAAGGGAGTGGAAACGCTGTGTTCAGGCATTTTAATCCACATCGGTGGACCGGCCCTGACGATCCAAGGGTCACTCAAGCTCTGATCCTGAGACATGGTAGGCTAGATTGTCTCGAATCGGTGTGGACTATCTTTTGCCTCGGTTCACAGACAGAAATCCAACTTCCAATACGTGACATTTGCGGTTTAGATTGTAGAGCATAGTATTGGCGACATGATGTATGGTACCCATGCCGTCTATGATTGATACTTATGATTGAAATTGTTTAGACACTATACACTTATAGTAATAGTATCAAATGATTTGTTTTAACGTACCAAGCATGTTTGGCTATTATAAGGGAAAACCCTATCCTCCGGCTTATGTTGCATTGTGTGATGGGACCTGGGTCTTATAACAGCTTCATTTTTTCAAAAAGCATTGCGCTGTTTTGTTGAATGCACCAGTATTCTAGGGAGGAAACCCGTTTCGTTTTATACGGCGTGGTCCCTTGATATATCTGATTTAAAGTAAAGCTTTAAATAACTGTTTTAGTTCTCACACCAGTCACATGACTGACCTGGAGTTTATTGTTTTAACCTAAACACTGGGTGCCCCTATTTTCTGCATGGGTAGCTAATAGTTTTGGTTTTGCAGATTTATATTCACAGGATCCTGATTTACAGCTGAAGCGGTATCCGGAAAGCTCTGTATCCGTGTATCTGTTTCAGTTGTGCTTTGTATTGTTTTTCCGCTGCGATGTATTTAAATGTAATTTAAATCTCTGATATTTTCTATGTAATATTTATTCATACTCTGTATATTCTTGTATTCTGATGGTATTGTTGTAATAAGCAATGAATTGTTCTTCTGTTTGCGTTCCGATGTGGTTTGTTCTCAACTCAATCCGGGCTTTCCTTACCGGGGAAGTTCGGGTCGTCTCATAAAATAAACATTTGTTTTACTAGCCATTAAGAAGTTTTATGTAAAAAAATATCATTCTTGAAATTTTTGTTTTATTTAAAAAAAAATGTAAATGCATTAAGAAAATATGAATCATTACACTCTTTCTAAAAGAGTTACAATTTGAAAGAAAATGAAATTTTAATACTTGGGGTTTTAACAAGACATTAAAATGCAAATTTTTGGAATTCAAAACATTTTAGCGAGTTCTTTGTACATACATACATACATACATACATACATACATACATACATATATATATATATATATATATATATACATATATATATATATATAACACAATAATGTAACAATGACAATAACATGTAAATGTGTTTGTTTGGTGTCACTAATAAGATTATACATTTACAAAAGAAATAAATTTGAAGTAAATAAGGATGTTTTCTTAAAATAAAGCATGCGTTGATATTTAGTTTAGTAAACATTAAATTCTTTACAAAATATTTTGGAGGAAAATAAAAAGATTTGGCTTCCAGGTTTTGATAAAACACCTATTTTCGAATGTGTGCAAGTTTAATAATAATAATAATAACCTAAAAAATGGTTTAGAAAATATATTCATTTTGCATGACTACAAAAATTACACTTTATAATAGAAATAATCCTGGAGTAAGTGAGTGTAGCAAATAGATGAGTCATAATTAGGTTCGAGAACTAAGTAAGAATAAGTGCGCAACCTGCTCCGGAAATTTTAGTGTCATTCCCAAAGGTTTATATTTGGAAAAGTGGGTGAAGTGTAAGGATTTCCAGAATACGGGGGTGGTTGTAAATTAGGATGCTTTAGATAGTTTAGTTTAGGACTAGTATGATTATGAACGTATCTAGCGATCAACAATATATTTAAATATATATATATATATATATAGGTATAACGTAACTTATATAATTTATGACTTTCGAAAAGTAGGATTCATGGGTATTAGATGCAAATTTAATGAGAAATAAACTTGTAATTAATAAGAGAATTTATAGGGATTGATTTTAGAGAAATGTTATGCACACTCTCGCTTAGGGAGAGTGAGCTTAGCATTTCTCTTGATTTTAATAGAGTTTATTTTGAGGAAATGGTAGTATTACCAAACTTGAAAAAATTTGAAAAATAATTTAATTTGGAAAAATTAATTTCTCGAGGAGGTAAAAGAAATTGAGTAAGAATTAGTTAAATGTTCCAAAACTCGATTATTATGGATATTGATTAATATTAAGGATTGAACACAACTTTAAGAAAAGAGAATATGGAAAATTGAGGAGAATAAAAAGTATTAGAATGGAATGTTAAGGTTGGAATAAAGGATGACACAATGGTACCATTTATATCACTAGTTGTAAGTGATGAGTTCCAAAAATATTTTCTTTTCTTTGGCTTTGAGATTTAAATCGGTAGTAGTCTCCCATGACGATTGGAAGGTGATTTAAAGTGGTGAAAGTGATGTATCAATATTTGTGCTTATTTAATTTGGGATTTAAAATCACATAGTAAATTTATTATGAGTAAGAGAATTTTGCCCTTTTTTTGGGAACATCTGACCAGCAGTTATTTATTGGAAGTTAATAAGGAAATAAAATTTGTAGCCCGTGATGAGGAGATATCTTGAACTCATGGTTTTGGAATATTGAATGAAGAAGTTTAACACTAAAGAATGTCATCCTAAAGAATAAGAACTCAAAGCGTGGGATTAAGGGTAGGCTTAAATATTGATGTGCTTATATTAGCATTTTTAGTTTGAATATGATTGTGCTTTGGTTTGCTTATGGATATTTGTTTGATTTTTATAAATTAGCCTTTTTGTTGTTTTTGGCAAAAACACAATATTTGAAATTAAAAGGAATGTACATAAAATGTAAAGGGTGTGATGTGTAATTTTACATGTTTACATGTAGATTACACTATTTATTCAAAATAAAAACATACCCATTCTTTGTAATTTTAATTATGCCAACATTATTGTTTGGGAAAATTTATGGAAATGATAGCAAAAGATCTTTTATTGGAATTTAAATTCCAACAAATTGGAGCATAGGAAAATATTTCGGTTACAAGTATAGACTAGGGGGTTAGTTAGTTACATTTATAAAATTTGATTTGGGAAATTATTTAATTTTTGGGTCACACCTTGTTTGAAGGCTGGAGCACAAATTGAAGAAATATCTAGAGCTTGGAGGACGAAAGGAAAAGTTCGCATCTTGAATCCCTTAGAAAATATGAATAATATTTATCTTTAGGACTAGTACAGTACTTTTGATGTTTACGTAGCACTCTTGAAGTATTGCAAGTAGGTTATATGAATCACCGAAGTATTGATGGAAAACCATCAATAAATTTTACTCGAACCAAATTTATGATTAGACTTTGGAAAGAGTCTAATTTGGTTAGACAACTTGTGGAGGTTAGAAATTCAGCATTACATTTTGGGCTTTCCCAATATTAGAAAATGACAGGGGCCAATGAATTTTTTATACTTTTATATTTAATAGTATACCTTCACATTATGGAAAATTTTGGTAAGGACTAATCATGAAATGAAGACAAAGACGGAACTCTTTGTGTCTCATGCCACCGCAAATATTGTGGAGTATGGGACTACAAGGCTCCACAACTTTAAGTTAGAATGGTTCGATTACATAGGAAGGAAATTCAATGAAAGGCATGAATATTTAAAATTTTATAGCCTTTCTCGAAATCTTAGGATTATATGGTTGTATTATAGTTGCTAGATTGGATGGTAGGTGGGACGATATATTTTACACATCGCCCAACTGCACAAATAATATTCAGTATTTATTGGTATCAGAGCTTTGGTGCAGAGCTCGAGAACAAGACACGTTAGAACCAAACAAAAGAATTCATCAGAGATTGGATTAGTAATATCCAATAAGAATGACTCGTTGGAGATAGGATCAGTAGTATCCTAGAACGAGTGTGAAGAGTAGTGAAACACCCCGCCTCCATTAAGGTCACTCACAAAGGGAATGCCTTAACTTTGGTGGAGCATTATAGGTAAAAGACACGGATAATTTACAAGACAGGTATATATATAAGCAGCGAAAAAAAAACTAACTTTATTTCAAACGTGGTTCATAACAAAACATTTCAGCAAACTGTTTCAAACCAACTTCCAAATCATTACATCATAATCTCTGTCATGATTATTACATAAAGAATCATAAAACAAAATAAAACTGCATAAATCCCCAAGTAGTAGTGTATTCAAAGCCATAACCAAAGATAAGAAGTTCCAAGCTATACATCACAGAGTCTTCAAGCTTGGAAAGATGAACGGTCCAAATTAAGCTGAGCTATTCCCTCCCTGGGTACTTGGAGGGGGGAATGGAAGAAAAGAGAGCGAAAGAAAATGGGCCAGACATAAGTCTAGTAAGTCCAGTGATTATTCAGCATGTAAACTGATAAGAGAACCATGACTTGAATAAGCTGGACACAGGACAATAATAAGGAAATAAGGTAATATAGGATAAGGTAAGATAAACAGGGCAAGATAAACAAGGCAAGATAAACTAATCATACTATCACACTCATGTCTATATTCTCTGCACCTACTAGATATTTCAACCGTTATCGTGAGTTCAAAACCCAGTGATCCCTTTTCATTGATCGGCTCCTACTCGCACGCGCTTACTACTTGTGTCATACGACCCCGCTCGATTGTAGATACCTGTGCTGGTCCCACCATGGGTTGTATCAAATCCTATGGTGGCAACCTGACACGATTCAAGATGCACAGTGTATAACTGCTAATGCCCAGTGCCTGCTTTTTCCACTCCGGAGTACGTGCACGCCCGTACTCCGTCGGAACCTACACTGACGCACCAACCGTCGTCGTTTTGACCGCTTATAATTAGCCCGGTAATCGTGCCCCACCCTGTGTAGTTCAGGGTACCATGATACATCTATGTGGGTTATTGCTGAAATGGATCCCCGTTACTAGGGTTTCCTAGTCAACATGTTAAGTTGGTTAAGTGTCCAAGTTAACCTAACCCCACCCATCAGTTTAGTTAACATGTTGTATTGGTTAAGTGTTGCCTTAGTTAACTTAACCCTAGCATTCCTGACTTAGCTTTAATTCATTTATTAAAGCACCAACCACTCACATTAGATAGGTATTGTTGCGGTTACTGGATGTGCCAGTCGGGTCCGGACAGTTTTACACCGCAACTCAGTCTAACCTCGGGTTCCTTTGGGCTCGATGCACTAACCTCCCACATTAGATATATATTGTTATGGTTGCTGGATGTGACGGGCGGTTCCGGGCAGTCTTACACCGTAACTCAAATTAACCTCGGGTTAGGCATATTCGGCTTTTCTAAATTTACATTTTTACTTCTTTATATTTATATGTAAATTATTGTTATTCAAGTCAAGCCCCACTTTCCTTTTTAAATCAAGTTCATAATTTTAGGTATAAAAATTTATACCACTATATGCCATAAAACATTTACATGTTCATGAGCCAAATATGCCAATTATATAATTTCATATTCTTCCCCCAACGTTACCCCCGTTAAACGTTCGCATGAATCACATAAAATGTTAGGCTCGATACATAGCCCAACTTATACACAAAAGGGGAAAAGTAGGAACATGTAATAATTCCATCATCATAAAAATATGGATCTAACTACACATGTATCATATGAACTTGGCATAGAACAATATACATTCAATTATGAACTTGGAAATTTAGATCTACTTAACATGAATCATGAAATAGGGTTTTTACATAGTACTACATAAACTTAAAATTAGGCATGTAGTGGTGAACTTCGCAAATTAGTTGGATCTAATCTAACATGAACCTAATCATATTAGCATGTAGTTTTGGGTCATATATGTGAACATGGTTGAACTTGCATGAAATTCCCAAATTGACATACAACATATAGATGTCATTACCAAATCATGCGGCATGAAATGTCATCGCCCAATTATACAACATAGTATGTCATCACCAATTTACCCAATATGATATCCATCGCCAAATTTTACAATATGTCATTGCCAATTTATGTCATCGCCAAAATATACAACATAATATGTCATTGACGAATGATACAACATATGGATCTATTTCAAAGCATTTAACATTTATCATTATATTACATACAACGTGATCACAAACATGATAAGAGTCGTGGTTTAAATCAATTCAGTTTTAACAGAAAAGATAGGCATAGATTTACATTAGGCAATGTTCTATATCCAGTTATTTAGTCACAGTTCTAACATCGTTTAGGTCCAAATGATAACTGGACATGCAAAAAGGAGGCTAGTCTTGAGTTCTGGGATCTGTATTCTGAATTTGAATAGCTATCCTTTGTTGTAGACGTTGAATTCTCTTAGTTGAATTAGATTTGATTTGCAATTCCTACTAGCTTTCTAGTTGAATGAGAATGATGGCTACTCTAGGTTGAGTGTTGACAGCATGACGGTCTTAGGAATATTTTTATATGGCTTTAGGATTTAGATTTAGGTTGCTTATATAGAAGTTTGATTTAATAGGAGCCGTCAGATTAACCTAGAGCAAATCAAAGTCATTCAAACCTAAGAGAACCAACCAGAACGTGCCACACAAGCCCTAATGACACGGTAATTCGTCACAGGAGAAAATACGTCAGATTTCAGATCTAACCCGAGGGGGAGGTCGACCCCCAGGTCAACCTGTATGGGGGGAGGTCGACCCCCTGGTCGACCTGGCCTTGGGCGGGAAATTTCCCGTCCTGCCCGCTTCTGCTTCTGATTTTGAATTTTGAATTTTCTGAACTATATTCTGAGCTGTTTATTTAAATTCTTAAATCTTCTGAAGATCATAACTCCTTCTTATAGAATTCGATTTATGCAAACTCGGACTCTATCTCAAGAAGGATTCCGAGACGAACGCAACTGCGTAACCCGTTTCCCTTAATTCTCACATTTGAAATTGATTATTCTTTAATTCGTTACTCTAATGTTTAAAGAAAATATGGGGTGTTACAAGTAGTGTTTTCAAAATAAAAGTGAAAAAAAAATTGTTTTGAAAATTTAAACCTAGTGTGAAAAGAATAAATATTTTAACTAAGATTTAAAGAAGAATTACCAATTAATTAAAATTTAATTGGAACTGAAAATGGAATGTGAATTGGGTTTATTGTGAACTGTGTTTTTAACGACATTCGTTCTTTAACCCGATTTACAGTGAAATGTGATTTGGAATTTATAAATCTTTTTGTTAAGATTTAACGGGAATTTTCCAAAGTAAAGTTTTCCAATTTAATATATTAAATTGGAATTGAATGGAATTCGATTGATAATAATCGAAGTGAACTTCTATGGAGGAAGACTATTAATACATATGGAATTTAAAAGGCTTTGCCGTTATTCCATTTATATTATTAGTCGGATACGGAAATTGATATCGATTATATATTAATTTGTTTTTCCGTGAAGATTCCATAATTAATGGAATGTGATTTGGGTTTATCGTGAACTGTGTTTCAAATGACATTAGTCCTTTAACCCAGTTAAAGGCAGGATTACATATCTGTCATTGTATTTCGAACTGTATGGTTGATCTCTGCTAAATATATATCTGTTAGCGGTGGAGAATTTATTCTCTTGCTTAACACACTTCTCTGAGACGGACGAGCTTAGAGGTTATATATCGGCAGAAATCAATAGTACGGTGTAGATTGTCGATGCGACATGTTTGTGTTTCCAAAGTTAAATAATCATTAATATTGATTTTTGGGAAGATTAAAATTAAGTGGAGTTTTGATGAATCTTTAAATAGATTGAAAATGGGAATGTGATAATTTAAATTATCAAATTTGGGAAAATGATCGAGAATGGAGTATCGCCAGTTTTGCTCCTAGCGATAGTTAAATCTTTAATTAGATTTGAATGGGAAATGGTAAATAATTTTACCGATAAGACCGTGGCGTTAGTTATGGAGTATTACCAGTTTTGCTCCATGGGATGAATAGGTTGGGATTGGGAAATTAAACAAATGATTACTTCGGTAAGGTGCGCTGATTGCAACTAGTTTGGAAAATCGTAACCTGGTTTGAATTGACATCCAAAGGAAGATTAAAGAATAAATTTAAAGAATTTGTCTTTGATAAAATCAATGGGAACCTTTCCCAAAGTATGTGAATATTTGAATAAAAGAATATTCAGAATTGGAATGAGGCATATGTTGTGTTTGTGTAGCACTTGTTTATAATATACGCGAGTTATTCGGAAAGGCCGGGTTTATACCCATTCTGAATAACTGATTCGACGATAAGTCGACGATGAAGTCGGTGGTTGAAGATCGAAAGTCTTCACATCGTTCGGATGATTACTGATGTCTTGATTGGGCTGTATACCCAAGACAAGGTAACAAGTGGTGATCGTCCAGACGTACTTGGAGATCAACCAGATATGCGAGGACCTCTCTCCTGTATTGGACATACGGGACGAGGAATAAGGTGCCTTCGGTTTCATTCAGACCCAGAACGAACTTGTAAATGGATGTGTGTCTGACATTGGATTTTATTCTATGTTGATTGATTTCTATTAAATATATATCTGTTTGGCGGGGGAGAATTTATTCTCTTGCTTAACGCCCTTCTCTGAGACGTACGAGCTCAGAGGTTATATATCAATAGACATCGGTCGCATGACGTGAATTGCCTGTGTGGCATGCTGAGATGCAAATGATCAAGGCTTTTGTTGAAAAGTAGAGTCTTGTGGTTGATGATCAAAGCATGGCTTTAATATATCATAGCTTTGTGTATAGCGTTAATTCGCGAGCCTCACACCTCGGTTTGATTCAAAAACGGGATAAGGGACCCAAGGAGAACATGATGTTTCTTTCTAGCTATGGGTGGTGTCAGGGTTTTGCACTCCCTGACATTGTTATATTTTTACCTATGTGGTTGCTGGATTGCGAGCTGCCTCGGTTATATCGGTCTCTACGGAGCCAATGGATAGGTCCTATAGGATGGGGAAACGTGTGTTCAGGAATAATTAATCCTCAAACGTAAGGGAGGACCGACCTTGGAGAATCCATGGGTTATCCAGAGTGTGTAGTCCCGAGACATTTGCTAAATTGTCTCGAAGCGGGCTAGGAGTACATCCCTTGCCTTGACTCATGACGGAAATCCAATTTCCAATACGTGATGTAACGACCTGCATTCTACGCATCATAGGATCGTAGAATATTTATTTCATTGTCAGAGAGAGTCGTATGGTCATGTAACTTTAGGAGCCGACTATTGGGGTCATTTCCCACGTTCGTGATTTTTGTCGATTTTTAAATGACCGTTTTACCCCTAGTTGATCTTGTTTTGGCCATAACTTTTGATTGGGAAGGAGTTTTGTCCTGAAACCACTTCCATTGGCTCCGGATGATGGTTTGCAATTCCGTAGAGTGGTCACATTAGGCCAACGGACTCATCGTTTGGGAGATATGGCTGATACAAGTTTCAGATGGTGAAAAACAGCTAATTGGGCTTAACCGGGTGATTAGCAACTAGGCCCAAAGGGGGATTTCGGGATTAGAGGTATTTAAGGGCTGCTAGGGTTAGGATTTCGGTTTTTCACTCATTTTCCAGCCGCCTCAAACCCTCTCTTTAACCTAGGGTGGCCTCCAACGTCTAAAAACACCTATAATCACTTCTTAATCAAGTTTTGGCTTAAACTACATCAAATTAAGGAGGAATAGCACCAAAGAAAGGTTAGAGCTGCTGTGTTGCATTGGGAACAACGTCGAACAGAGAATCATTTCAGATTTGGTATTTTATTTGTGGCCAAGGTGAGTGATTTGCATAGTTTTGCACTAATTACGGCTAATTAAGGGTAATTAGTGAAGATTAACGAAATTAGACATGATATAATTTTGGAAAAATATTTATAAATTCGAAAACAATGTTTTAGGTCTCTATTAGAAAATTTGGTTAGTTTGGTTAAGTTTTGTTAATCCTATCATTAATTATGCCTAAACATGCTTAAGGGAAAATATGGGGTTTTGGGTATGTTTGATCCATTTTACATGCTAGGATTGTTGTTTTGTTGTTTGTGGATGATTATACATGTTGCTATGACTGTATAGTATGCTTTGTGGTTGTCTAGAAGTGTTAGATTGGTCGGAAACGCCGTCGAATGGCGTAAACAGTCGCTGGAAGAAGTTGCAGGAAAATATGCAGGGACTGGATCGGATCGCCCCTAACCGAACCGAACCGCTCACACCATCCGACCCGATCGCAAGCCATCTCCACGAGCTGCTCCACCTTGAAGGCCACGAGCTTGAAGACCCGACCCGATCGGCACACAACGATCCGAGTTGGTAAGGAAGGCAAGTCACGATCCGGAGCTCTCCACGATCCGAACCGCTTGGAGATGTGGACCTCCGACCCGAACCACTTATGCGTCTCTGATCCGACCCGGAGTGGAGAGGAAGACTCGAGCTGCTTGCACCACAAACGGAGACCACGATCCGATAGGGTCACCACGACCTGATCCGCATGGGGTATTTCGATCCGAACCAGAAGAGTTGACATTGGTGATGACCAGGAGCTGAACAAGGAGAAGAGAACCGATCCGAGAGGAAGTTTGCTTCTGAACTGAATGAAGACCGACCCAGAGGAGAAGATTAAAACCCGAGATGCAAAGGAAGTCCAAGTGGGAAGTTTGTACTCAGGATCCAGTTGCGAACCAACGGGTCAACTTCATGAGTTGGGCTTTGCTGCGGGACGTGTGCAAAGGGGTTGTCGATGTCTGTAACTTTGAATCACTATGTGTAGGGAGTACGTGAACGGATTCAGGGCCACAGTGGCCTAGGTACGACTAAAGAGCTATAGACCAATGAAGTGAGGTCATTTGTAAAGATTTGGTCATGACTCCATGGCGTGAGCTTGGTAGTAGCAGTAGTTGTACAAGTCGAACTCCGTCACTACTTCGATGGGTCTAGTGATTGACAGTGGTGGACATCGTATGCTTTACGCACTGAGTGAGAGATGTGAGGATGGTTGCTATGTTTGATTTGTTTGCCATCATTATGACATGCACACCCCCATCCCCGTACTCTCTACACCATATATTAGTGGCACCTTAGAGTATTGTATGTCATGTAGTGCTAACTCTTTGGTTGCAGGTCCAGGTTCAGGTATGGTTTAGTATACCTGTTATTGTTCTGTTTAGCTGCTTATCGCTTATACCATACATTTTTCCTGACCCAGAGTTTTATTTCTCTTCTTATTACTCTGGGTGCTTTGACGAGAAGACTAGAGACAGGTCAGGTGGTATGCACGAGTAGCTGTACCGGAGACGAGCATGAGGCTTCCACGTATGATATATAGATATTCTCCCTGTGCTGCTGCGGTAACTACTTTGGGCATTGGTGGTGTACCTTTCTTCCTTTTGTTTAGAGACAGTAATTTGGAAAGTTGTAATAAGCTGTATTTGGATTTCCGCTACTCTGATGATGATGTTGATGTTGGTTTTAGTTATCAGCTTATACAATGTCTCGCCTGTTTTATGTCAAGTATATTATTATTATATTTTGTTCCATGCGCTGTGAGACATTCTACAAGTTTTCGATTAGTTCATTCTCTTCTTTCCTTTCTATGGCGACCGTTCTGTGCTAGTTGGGCATGTGTACAGCGCACTTTCGGAGGAAATGCCGGCTGGTGCGGGGCGGGTCGTCACACTTGGTATCAGAGCTCTAGTTTGCATAATTAACCTAGGAAAGGACATCAGGGAGAGATAATACGTATATGAGAGTGCGTATTTGTGATTATTTTGGTTTTCAAAAGCTATATATATTATTAGTATAGCTTATGGATGAAGTCACACTGCACTAACACCACTAAGAGGATGGTTAATCGTTTTCTCTGTGCAGATTAAACGATAAGCCGATACGCAAGGGGTGCTGGTAGAGGAGCCAATAATGGGAATGCTGCTGAAATGAGGACGATGTTTACTGACCTCATGGGAGAGATGCTTAGGGATGTGCAGAGGCCAACTCCCAATGTTGGTAATGGTGGTGGTCCAATAGTGCAAGCGCCTAGGGCCGATTTTGCCAAGCTGAATAAGGATTATACCAGTCTTGGTGGGAAGTCGTTCCACGAAACGGAGTCGGCTACGGATGTCCAGGATTGGCTGGATAGCTGCGAGCATATCTTCGAAGATTTGGGTATCGAGGATTCGATGAAGAGAAGGTTAGCATCCCGTCAGTTGCAAGGACAGGTAATGAATTGGTGGAATGCTATAAAGGCATGTACTCCTGAAGATCAGATTACTTGGGATCAGTTTAAGGTTCGCTTTAGCTATAAGTTCATCCCAGCTACTCAGAAGTCAGTGTTGTTTAAGAAATTCTTGGAGCTCAAGCAGAATGGCAGAGCTGCCTCGGAGTATATTGCAGAATTCGATACTTTATCGAAGTATGGACTATCCCTCATTGACACTCCCGAGAAGAAGAATGAGAAGTTCATAACTGGCTTGGATCAATACTTGGGGGAAAGGCTTATTAACCACATCGAAGAGACATTTGAATCGATTGTGGGGAAAGCATTGATGTCAGAGAGTCTTTACCCTAATTCGAAGACTGAGGTTGCATCTGCAGAGGAGCCAAAGCCGCAAGCATATGGTGGAGGCAAGAGCGGTTCCCAGAATAAGAGGAAGCAGAACCAAAATAAGGATGGCCAGAACAAGAAGAAAGATGTTGATTGCTTTAGCTATGGCAAGAAGGGTCACTATGCTAGTAATTGTCGAGCAAAGCCAGCAAATAGGAAGTGCTTCAACTGTGGCCAAGTGGGACATCACAAGGACAAGTGTCTGCAACCCCCTAAAGAAAAGCAGATGGTGAAAGCATATTCCCTTAATGCTATTCCTTCTTCGTCGAATGCCCCAACTGCGGCGGAGAAGGGAAAGAATGTCGTTATTCAAGGTATGCTTTCTGTTTATGATGTTCCTGTTAGAGTTTTGTTTAATACCGGAGCTTCCAGTTCCTTCATATCTAGTGACCTGGTAGATAGGTTGGGATTGGAGCCCGAGATTGTCGATAGACCTTTAGTAGTGACGAACCCGATTGGTGGTTCGACTAACCTTAGCATGATTTGTCGTAATGTGGTCTTATCGATTCATGGATGTATGTTTGTTTGTGATTGCTTTGTTTTGGGCTTTACTGGGTTTGGCATTATTTTGGGAGTCGATTGGCTCCAAAGATATGAGGTGGTGGTAGACTGTGAGGGCTTTTTGGTGACAGCTAGAGCGGATGATGGGCAGAGGGTAGTGTTTGGTGGTCTATCTGGTGATGGGGTAATGACTAGTTTTCTAAATTCCCTCGACATCCCGCAAGGTGAGTTGTCAGGTTTGGTCGTGGTTGGCCAGTATCCGGACGTCTTCGAGGAAGTGACCGGGCTTCCACCACATCGAGAGATTGAGTTCCGTATTGATTTAGTGAAAGATGCCAGACCTATAGTGATGCCACTTCGTCGTATGGCACCAAGGGAGCAGCGACAGCTCGGGGTGCAAGTCAGCGATCTTTTGAAGAAGGGATTTATCAGAAGGAGTGTTTCTAAATGGGGAGCACTAGTTGTGTTTGCTACCAAGGCGGATGGTTCCCTTCGACTGTGTGTAGACTACCGCGAGTTGAATAAAGTGACGAGGAAGAACAAATATCCTCTACCGCGGATAGATGATTTGTTTGATCAGTTGAGTGGCGCGAGAGTATTCTCTCAGTTAGATCTCGCGACAGGTTTTCATCAGCTTAGAGTGGAAGCTGAGAGTATAGCTAAAACGACATTTCGAACGTCGTTTGGATTTTGTGAGTGGTTGGTCAAGCCATTCGGGCTGACCAATGCGCCAGCATATTTTGTGGATCTTATGAATAGGGTATTCAGAGATCAGTTGAATAAGTTTGTCCTTGTGTCCGTGGATGATATTTTGGTCTACTCGAGGACAGAGGAAGAACACAAGGAACATCTAAGAATAGTGATGGTGGTGTTGAGAAAACACCAATTGAAAGCAAAGTTTTCTAAGTGTCACTTCTGGAGGAGGGAAGTGAGATTCTTGGGCCATGTTGTTTTAGAGAATGGTATTGTCGTGGATCCTGCGAAGGTGGCTACGGTACAAGATTGATCTACGCCCAAGAATGCAACGGACATAAGAAGTTTCTTGGGGTTAGCTGGATATTATTGTAAGTTTATCCAAGACTTCTCCAAGATAGCAGCACCGTTGACTTAGTTAACCAAGAAGAATCAAGCTTTTGTCTAGGACGAAAAGTGCGAGAATGCATTCAAGAGTCTAAAGGAAAAGCTGACATGTGCTTTAGTGTTAGTCATTCCTATGGGGAATAAAGAGATAACGGTATATATGGATGCATGTGGTACCGGACTAGGTGCTGTATTGATGCAAGGAGGTAGGGTTGTAGCTTATGCAAGTTGGCAACTGAAACTGCATGAGAAAAGATACCCTACCCATGATTTGGAATTGGCAGCGATCATGTTTGCATTAAAAATGTGGAGACATTATCTCTTGGGAGAAAGATTCGAGTTGTTTACCGATCATAAATCGTTAAAGTATCTCTTCTCTCGGAAGGATCTAAATCTCCAACAGCAAAGATGGTTAGAGTTCTTGGCTTCCTATGATTTCGATATTGCATATACACCCGGAAAGGGGAATGCGGTAGCTGATGCATTGAGTAGAAGACATGCCAGTTTAAGGGCTATGTTTCTTGAGTGGAAGCAACTGGAGTACATCGCTGGGTATGATTTCAGACCAAAGTGCGAATTGGATCCAGAAATGTTAGCAAGTTTGACGATCAGACCCACTTTGATTGAGCGGATTGGTTCCAGTCAGAGGGACGATCCTAACCTATTAGAAATCATCTCCAAGTTAGAGATGGGTATCGACGAGGAGATGAACAGGTATGGGCTTGATCGAGATGGATGGCTTAGAAAGAATGGAAGACTAGTTGTACCCAATGTCAATGGATTGAGAGATGAAGTGCTTAGGGAATTTCATCACTCAAAACTGACTATACATCCCGGTGGTAACAAGATGTATCGAGACATGAAGCAGACATACTACTGAGAAGGGATGAAAAGAGACGTTGGGAAGTTTATATCCAAATGTATGAACTGCCAACTAGTTAAAGCTGAACAAAAGAAGCCTAGTGGTTTATTGCAACCATTAGAAATTCCAGAATGGAAATGGGAACAAGTCTCAATGGATTTAATTGATTTGTTACCAAGGACTAGGCCGAGCCATGATAGCATTTGGGTGATTGTGGATCGATTGACCAAAAGTGTAAGATTTATACCCGTCAAGTCAAACAGGACGGAAGCTAAGTTAGTGAAACTATATATAAAGTGGGTAGTGAGATTTCATGGAATACCCAAAGGCATTGTGAGTGACTAAGATCCGTTGTTCACTAGTGGATTTTGGAAGAGCTTACAAGAGGCGTTAGGATCAGAATTACATCTCAGTATCGCGTATCATCCTCAAACCGACGGTCAGACAGAGAGGGTGAATCATGTATTAGAAGATCTCTTGAGAGCTTGTGTACTGGATTTTGGTGGGTTATGGGATGACCATTTGCATCTAGTAGAGTTTGCATATAACAATAGCTATCAGTCCAGTATTGGTACGGCTCCATTTGAAGCCTTGTACGGAAGACCGTGCAACTCACCGTCATGTTGGTTAGAAACTGGTGAGAAGTTTGTGCTTGGACCAGATGTGATAAGAGAAACTTCAGCTAAGATTAAGGTTATCCAACAACGAATGAAGGCTGCCCAAGATAGGCAGAAAAGTTATGCCGATAAGAGGAGAAGAGATTTATAGTTCTCCATTGGCGACTTGGTGTTTGTCAAGATATCTCCGTTGAAGAGCGTGATATGATTTGGCAGGAGAGGCAAGTTAGCACCAAGATTCGTTGGTCCATTCCCAGTTCTTGAGCAAATTGGAAATTTGGCATATAAAGTTGAATTACCAGAGAAGATGGAAGGAGTTCATAACGTATTTCATGTTTCCCAGTTAAGGAAATTCGTGCACGACCCCGATGCGGCTATTTCACCTGATCAGTTGGATGATATCGAAGTTGAACCCGAGGCGGTTGGGAACCGCAAGCCTATGCGTATTGTTGGGAACGATACGTAGCATCTTCGAAGGAAGGCGGTGAAATTAGTCAAAGTTCAGTGGGGCGAGAATGAAAATGACTGTACTTGGGAGATAGAGGAAAGCATTAGGAAGACGTATCCAGAACTCTTCACCTGGTAAGATTTCAATTTCGATTTAGTCTTTCTGCATGCTAGGATATGTTTGTTTTGTTTGTTTTGCATGTTTGATTGTTATATATATGATTGGTAGGCATGCAGGATCCTTTGTATGTTTTGGGTTAAGGAATTTCGGGGACGAAATTTCTTAAAAGAGGGGGGGGGAGAGTGTAACGACCCGCATTCTACGCATCATAGGATCGTAGAATATTTATTTCATCGTTAGAGAGAGTCGTATGGTCATGTAAATTTGGGAGACGACTATTGGGGTCATTTCCCATGTTCACGATTTTTGTCGATTTTTAAATGACCGTTTTGCCCCTAGCTGATCTTGTTTTGGCCATAACTTTTGATTGGGAAGGAGTTTCGACCTGAAACTACTTCCATTGGCTTCGGATGAAGGTTTGCAATTCCGTAGAGTGGACACATTAGCCAAACGGACTCACCATTTGGGAGATATGGCTTATACAAGTTTCAGATGGTGAAAAACCGCTAATTGGGCTTAACCGGGTGATTAGCAACTAGGCCCAATGGGGGATTTCGGGATTAGAGGTATTTAAGGGTTGTTATGGTTAGGATTTCGGTTTTTCACACATTTTCCAGCCGCCACAATCCCTCTCTTCAACCTAACAATGGCTTCCAACGTCTAAAAACACCTCTAATCACTTCTTAATCAAGTTTTGGCTTAAACTACATCAAATTAAGGAGGAATAGCACCAAAGCAAGGTTAGAGCTGCTGTGTTGCATTGGGAACAGCGCCAAACAGAGAATCATTTTAGATTTGGTATTTTATTTGTAGCCAAGGTGAGTGATTTGCATAGTTTTGCACTAATTACGATTAATTAAGGGTAATTAGTGAAGATTAACGAAATTAGACATGACAAAATTTTGGAAAAATATTTATTAATTCGAAAACAATGTTTTAGGCCTCTATTAGAAAATTTGGTTAGTTTGGTTAAGTTTTGTTAATCCTATCATTAATTATGCCTAAACATGCTTAAGGGAAAATATGGGGTTTTGGGTATGTTTGATCCATTTTACATGCTAGGATTGTTGTTTTGTTGTTTGTGGATGATTATACATGTTGCTATGACTGTATAGTATGCTTTGTGGTTGTCTAGAAGTGTTAGATTGGTCGGAAACGCCGTCGAATGGCGTAAATAGTCGCTGGAAGAAGTTGCAGGAAAATATGCAGGGACCGGATCGGATCGCCCCTACCCGAACCGAACCGCTCACACCATCTGACCCGATCGCAAGCCATCTCCACGAGCTGCTCCACCTTGAAGGCCACGAGCTTGAAGACCCGATCGACACACAACGATCCGAGCTGGTGAGGAATGCCTGACCCGATCCGGAGCTCTCCACGATCCGAACCGCTTGGAGATGTGGACCTCCGACCCGAACCACTTATGCGTCTCCGATCCAACCCGGAGTGGAGAGGAAGACTCGAGCTGCTTGCACCACGAACGGAGACCACGATCTGATAGGGTCACCACGACCCGACCTGCGTGGGGTATTTCGATCCGAACTAGAAGAGTTGACATGGGTGATGACCAGGAGCTGAACAAGGAGAAGAGAACCGATCCGAGAGGAAGTTTGCTTCTGAACTGAATGAAGACCGATCCGGAGGAGAAGATTAAAACCCGAGATGCAAAGGAAGTCCAAGTGGGAAGTTTGTACTCAGGATCCAGTTGGGAAACAACGGGTCGACTTCATGAGTTGGGCTTTGCTGCAGGACGTGTGCAAAGGGGTTGTCGATGTTTGTAACTTTGAATCACTATGTGTAGGGAGTACATGAACGGATTCAGGGCCACAGTGGCCTAGGTACGACTAAAGAGCTATAGACCAATGAAGTGGGGTCATTTGTAAAGATTTGGTCATGACTCCATGGCGTGATCTTGGTATTAGCAGTAGTTGTACAAGTCGAACTCCGTCACTACTTCGATGGGTCTAGTGATTGACAGTGGTGGACATCGTATGCTTTACGCACTGAGTGAGAGATGTGAGGATGATTGCTATGTTTTATTTGTTTGCCATCATTATGACATGCACACCCCCACCCCCGTACTCTCTACACCATATATTAGTGGCACCTTAGAGTATTGTATGGTATGTAATGCTAACTCTTTGGTTGCAGGTCCAGGTTCAGGTATGGTTTAGTATACCTGTTATTGTTCTGTTTAGCTGCTTATCGCTCATACCAGACTTTTTGTCTGACCCAGAGTTTTTGTCTCTTCTTATTACTCTGGGTGCTCTCATGAGCAGACTAGAGACAGGTCAGGTGGTATGCACGAGTAGCTGTACCGGAAATGAGCATGAGGCTTCCACGTATGATATATAGATATTTTCCCTGTGTTGCTGCGGTCAATACTTTGGGCATTGGTGGTGTACCTTTCTTCCTTTTGTTTAGAGACAGTAATTTGGAAAGTTGTAATAAGTCGTATTTGGATTTCCGCTACTCTGGTGATGATGTTGATGTTGGTTTTATTTATCAGCTTATACACTGTCTTGCCTGTTTTATGTCAAGTATATTATTATTATATTTTGTTCCATGCGCTATGAAACATTCTTCAAGTTTTCAATTAGTTCATTCTCTTCTTTCCTTTCTTTGGCGACCGTTCTGTGCTAGTTGGGCATGTGTACAGCGCACTTTCGGAGGAAATACTGGCTGGTGCGGGGCGTGTCGTCACACGTGATATTTCGGTTTTGATTGTAGATCCTAGTATGACGACATGATATATGGTACCCATGCCGTCTGGGATTGATACATTTATATTTGAAGTTGTTTTGACACTATACACTTGTAATAGTATTAAATGATTTGTTTTAAATGTACTGAGCATGTTTGGCTATTATAAGGGAAAACCCTATCCTCCGGCTTGCGTTGCATTGTGTACTGAGCATGTTTGGCTATTTGTTTTACGCACTGGGAGGAAACCCGTTCCGTGTTATACGGCATGGTCCCTTGATTTACCTGATTTGAAAGTAAAGTTTTAAATAACTATTTTAGTTCTCACACTAGTCACATGACTGACCTGGAGTTTATTGTTTTAACCTAAACTTTGGGTGCCCCTTTTTTCCACATGGGCAGCTGGTAGTTTTGGGTTTTGTAGATTTATATTCACAGGATCCTGGTTTACAGCTGGAACGATATTTAGAAAGCTCTGTATCCGTTTATCTCTTTCAGTTGTGTTTTTGTATTATTTTCCGCTGCATTGTAATTTTTAAATCTCTGATATTTATCAAATGTATATTATTTGTTCATACTCTATATATTCTTGTACTCTGATGTAAATTGTTGCAATAAGCAATGAAATGTTCTTCTGTTTGTGTTCTGACGAGATTCTGGTCCATTTTCATATTTTATTTACTGAAAACTGAGTCCATATGAAGTTATTAATAAATATTATACGTAAATTGTATACACATAAGATCTGAATTCAAACTAAATTAATATAAATCATGAATAAAACTATATACTTATTGGCATAATGGAAGTTCCCTGGACATTTGAATTTGTGGGTAAATATTTATATACAAGAGAGGATAAGAATGAATAATAAACAGAAAAATTAATTGTAATTAATGTAAAGTAATGTTAAGGGAAAACAAATCTACCTGCGCTCGATCAGAAGGAGGGTTGGCTGCCCCCTATAAGAAGGCTGACGACCTGGGGGTCGACTACCCTCCTATAGAGGGGGTCGAACGTACTCCTGGTCGAGGGTGGGAGAGAGGCACTTTTTGTTGAAGGTTTTTATATAGTTTTTCTTAAATGGGCCTTCCAGATTTAATATAATTAATCTGACGGTCCACATACACACAAGCAACTATAAAAGTACCCTAGCCGCTGCCCTAAACTCTATTTTATTCCCTATGACCCCATTCTATTTGTTATCCATTTCTATATTCCAGAATTAGTTTAGGCTTTTTCTCTTCTTCTAATCTATATCTTATTTGAATCTAAATTCTAATATAAATACTCTGTAATTTTTTTTTTGAAAATAGGTTAAATCTTTATTGTAGCCCAAAAGCCGGCTCGGCCCAAATTACAGCCCGTTTATAGAGTACGGGTATTTTATATAAGATTCCAACGAGAACCTTTTAGAAACATTCTCTGAAAAAGCACAAAAGTAAATTAGGGTTCAGTCATGGCGGACGTAAATTCCCTCGTAACCTTTCTCCAGTCGCTTCCTTCCAGCTCCACCTCCCCAATAGCAATAGTTCTCGTTTCGTTGCACCGGTAAGTAGCTTCTTGTTGATCCTTCCAATCACCATTTCAATTTCTCTGTTAACAATAGCTGTGTTGACTAATACATCTCTACTTTTTTCCTTGAAAGCACGGGAATTGCGTTCTCGCCATGTCTGCTACACTGTGGCTGTGAAGCAAATCTTGCCAAGCTCTACCATCAACTTCGACATGTGACTTCCAAAGTTCAGGTACTCAATTTCTTCCTCCAAATTGCCAATTTGGTCTGAATTGATGCACTTTAGCTTTTTTATAGCCCACAGTCGTCTCCTAAAAATGCACTCGAAAAACAAGTGGTTGTGTGTTTCAGGTTGTCTGTTACATACATATATATATATATATATATGAGATTATGTGTGTGTGTGTGTGTGTATATATATATATGAGATTCTAAATTTGATTCTTATATATATATATATATATATATATATGAGAATTTGGAGTACGTAAATTCAAATGGCCTAATCTAGTTTTATTAGATTCTACACTGAATTCACTATCCTTCTCTATTTATATCTGTGAGTGGAAATTACATCAGTTTTCTATTTTGCATATTCTTTAGTGTAGATTTGGATAATTATGCCTAAAGGGTTTTAAATTTTCACAAAAAATAATAATATAAACTGATCCTCTAAATCCCTTATTATTTGCAGAAATGATCATTCAATTGGTGTGAACTGGGTTTTTGTTATTGATGTAATAAAAGATAGGATTTTGGGTGCTGTATAGTTTTAGATAATGGTCTGATTACTTTATTGTAAAAGTATAAAATATGTTATGTGTGAAAAGGCAGACTTGAGTGTTGTAGATTTAATAGTTTTAAGCATCAATTTTAAATAAATTGTTCGAATGTATTAGATGCAGATCGCCAACATCTTAAATTTGTGTATTTATATATATAAATCATATGAAAAATGAAGCGGTACTAGAAAGGAGATTCTACATATTGCACCTTGTCGTTCTTTATTATTGAAATAATATTATAAACCTTGGTTACAAGTTTTCATGTATGTGTTGTTATTTCCTTATTGTTGATTGAATGTAAATATACATGTTACAACCATGCTGATAAGTTAGGGAAATAAGCATGTAGACCTTATTTTGATGTTAGGATTGACATTTCAAAGGTTAGGACATTTCCTACAGGCGCTTGATTTACGTTTCATTTATTATTATTTATAATGTAATTAATGTATTATAAATGCGTATTGAATTCATAATAAGAGCATACTAAATTCATTAAACAGGAAACTAAAATTATAAATGTCCTCATGGGAAATTTGTATGTGTAAAGGAATTTTTTTGTGTGTGGGTATTAATGGCTTTTAGTATTATTTATGGCATGTACACATGAGGTAAATCCCAACTTGTAGTAGAAACCTACCCGAAATTGACCAGCATATCTAGCATCTACATGTTAGTCGGGTTGATGTGAGAGGTTTAAGTGCGATGCTCCATTTTAGTCATTACACTAAGACGCAAGGTTAAGCCCAACTTGCAGTTGAAGTCTATCCGGAACCATCCAGAAAATACAACACCTACAAGTGGTCAGTTTAATGTGATATGTCTTATGTATGTATATGTGCATAAAGTAGGCCTGCCTTGAGAAGGTATTAAGTGGTTGTCCGACTTTATTAAGGCCTTAAGTGGTCATTGGGTCCTCCTTTCTCTTTTTGACTTATGAGGTATTAAATGGTCCTTAGTGAGACGATAGACATATAAGTAACTAGTTCTCCAGAATGTGTCCACGTCTTATATGGTGGCAATGTGAGGGAATACCTAAGGATGGGCGGTACGAAAATTCTAAGGACTGTCTGTCTAATGGAAGTATTAAGTGACTAGGAGTTCACCTGTAATGATAATTAGCTAGTAACGCATGTGTTCGCAAGGAAGATCAAAAAAAAAAAATGCCTACCTAAAACTGATACTAAATGGTAGATTACTATCTCTCAAATTACATTGAGAGTATATTTAATAGTGATGATGATTTTAAGATGAGGCCTTAAGTGAATTTATGTATATTAAATGTGTGTTGGATTTGTGTATTCATAATTTGATGAATCTTTATTGTCAAATATAGGAAATGGACACTTCTTAAAATTTATGTGATTTTCATTCGCCAGAACATATTGTTTTAACCTCCCTCCTTGTAATAATTAAACTAGTTAGTAGGTGGGAATGATTTAGTGATGAAATTATGGAGACGGGAGCCTGGAGAAGGATATTCTATAGGTATTATTATCATGTTTGGCAGTTTAATGTAATCCTGGGATATTATTATTGATGTACCTAGATATATCAGTAAGAATTCAACGTAACTGAAATATTTTTGGTTTTAATTAATGTTACATCTATTTTCAGTTATTATATTTTATCCCTTCCATTGTGATATACTGATTCCATTTTTAGTTGGCTCTGTTTATGTGATCTTTATAGGTACCAACGATCCATTTAAAATGGCTCTAAGTTTCGATGTAACGTTTCTGGATTTGAATTTAGGCCCATTCCGAGTGGGTTGTTGCAATCAGCATCATTGACAACCCATCCAGTGGAATCGTAAGAGAATATAAAAAGTTGGGTAGAACCTCGTCGTTCGATAACGTATCACAACCATTCGCTTATACACGTTTTTGATTGTCACATCGAGCTTCTTTCCATCCTTTATAGTCTCTTATCTCTTGAGCTGATTCATACCCAGAATAATCCCAAACCAGTGAAGTTCAAAACAAAGCAATCACAAACATAAGAGCAATCATGACTCGATAAGACAACACTGCGACAAAGCATACAAAGATTGAAAGATCCCCCTACTGGATTTGTCACAACTAATGGTCTATCAATAATTTTAGGTCATATACATAACTTTCTCACAAGCTAATTACAGATAAAAGAATGCAATGGTCAAATATCAAACAAAACTCGAACTGAAACACCTCTCATAGAAAAGCATACCTTGCACAGAAACACTTTTTCCCTTCTCTGCGGTAGTAGGAGCTTTCAAAGAAGACGGCACAACATCCAACGTATATGCCTTAACAACCAAATTATCCTTCGAGGGTTCCGGGAAATTTTTCTTTAAATGGCCAACATAGTTATAGTTATAGCATTTCTTCTCCACCTTACGAGCCTTCAATCCCTCAAATAATGGCCCTTCTCATGATAATTATAACAAGTAACCTCCACTTTTTGTTTCTTCTGTCCATTCTTTCCCTGCTGTTGCAATTTTCTCTTTCCATTTCACTTTTTCTTACTCGCGCCACCTTGCTATTGCTTCGACTCCTCCTTATTCGACATCTTCACCCATCTTTAGGATTAAGCTCTTATGTCCCAGAGATTTTTCGACTAACCTCTCAAATGGAACCTCAATGTGGTGCATAAGTTTCTCTCTAAGGTATTCATTCAACCCCATGATAAACTTCTCATTCTTCTGATATGGAGTCTCAATAAAAGTGTGGCCTTACTTTTACAAAGTCTCAAACTCTACTACATACTCATCCATAGGCCTCCTATCTTGCTTCAACTCAACAAATCTCTTAAAGAGAATCGACTTCTGGACCATAAAAATAAATTTCTCCTCAAACGTAGTCTTAAACTATTGACAGTAATCTGGTCCTCTGAGGTCTCAAGAGCAATAGAATTCCACCAATCCATAACTCGTCCCTGAAGTTGCCTCAATGCGAGCTTCCTCTTCATTGCATCCTTGATCCCTAAATCTCCAAAGATATGAACAAAAGTACCCAACCAATTCTAAAACTTTATTAAAGATTCCATTCCAACAAACGACGTCTCACCGAAAGAAGTATAATCTGTGCACAACTTAGCAAAATCAACAGTCTTAGGTGCCTGCACAGGAGCACCGCCATCTACTTCCACTTATGATATAGGTATCCTTCTCATGATCAATGCCATCATGGCCTTAACATAACTGAAAATCAGGTGTAGCAGCTCCCGAATGACTACCTTCGCCTATCCCTCTAGAACTAGTTTCTCATTCCTAGCATCATTTCTTGTATTTTGATGCTCATTCTTTATCTGAAACAAGAATGATTGGTCCCTATCAAGGATAGGCCGCAATGGTGCATAGGTTCTTACTAATCAACTACACCATATATCATATAATACAAGTATGTATTAACAGACGCCCTGATACCAAGTGCGATGACCGCCCCGGACCTCCTGCACTAAGAAATGTGAAAAGTGTGCCAGATGACGTGTCATGCCGATATGGGATGATCATCAAGAAAGATAAACTACTACAGGACCTGTCATATAACTCACAACATATGGATAACAAACAATAATAAATATATAATAGGATATAGTATTGAAGCATGATAATGCATAAAACCTCATTTTCATAAAAATCTCAAAAGTTATGTACATCATATCTCCATATCTGAATATCTAGACGTTATCAAGCATTACTACATCCCGCGTCAAAGTACATAACAATAAAAAAAATAGCAAAAACCATCCAAATAACTATACAGTAGAAGAATGGTAATAGACCAGCCTTAGCTCATTATTGCACATTAGCATCGTCATCAAGCCTGTCACCTGCTACTCAATATACACGACAACATCAATGTTGAGCACCCAAGGTAACAAAAGGAGACAAAAAACCTTGAGCCAATGGTTTGAGTGATAAAAAACTATCAATAACTAGACAGGAAAATATGATACTAGACAGTTCAAGTCTCACTTGACTTGTCCTTGCAACCAAAGAGATAGCACATAATAACCATCTAAAGGATGTTTCTCAATGCAAAGAAATAGATACTAGTCAGAACATGACTCTTAATTTTAACTTCTCTTATGTATCCTATGGTGATAGCTTATATAGAGAAGATAAAAGATAACTCATAAGAAATCATAACAAGCAAAGACCTAGTTATCACCGACTAACGACATGAATATGTTGATATCGAATGAGTGGTTGTTGCCATCCGTCAGGCTAATGGAAAAACTTGGTTCTGATTAGACTTTCATGTTTGTGGAACCCATAGTTCAACATGTTTGCCTTCAAGACCTAAGTGTCCAACAATTAGGTATTCCTACGGTGCTACCCAGGGTACTCAATCCTTCGGACCTTAATAGGCATACCCACAATAACCCTACTTTGAGTATGTTAGAATCTTTTGACCTAACAACCATTCCTTGGCACTATCGACCATAGGTCCATCTTTAGTAGGGATGAGAAAATGGTTGGTTCAGTTTGAAACCGATCAAAAATGTTGAAATCAAGATAATCATTTAAGAAACATTGACCGAACCTAAACCAATTCGATATTTTTTGAAACTAAAACCAACAGAACCAATTATATTTTGTCTGATTTGGTTGGCTTGTTTGGTTTATTTTAAAACGAAATAGATCATATAGTTGTTGACATAACATCAGATTAAAACAAATAATTGAGTTTGTATTATGAAAATATTTTAGATATAAAACTTTTCTTCTAAAAATGTCAATATGAAATTGAAGAAAAATATTATTATTATGAATATATTGTAAATAATAGCATTGTTAGTGGTAATTCTTTAACTTCTAAATAAATAAAAAATTTGAATTTGGTTTAACTGGTTAGTTTGGTTTTCACATATTAAAAACCAAACCCAATCAATAAACTGAAGTAGTACAAAATTAAAAAATAAAAACTAAAACCAACCAATTAACTTAGAAAACCAAACCGACCGAACTTAACTGGTTTGGTTGGTTTAACCAATAAATGCTCAGTGTTAATCTTTAGCTCGAGTTAGTCCATTATCTCGTAGCCTTATCCCACCTTGAGCAGCCTATTGCATTTGCCTTCGACCAAGTAACAACCCAGAATTTTAGCAATAATTAAATTAGCAATTTAGTAATAATCCAAAAATGGAATTTTTACAAATGATGGAATTTTATCACGGGACTTGCAACGTATTATTCGTGACAGAATTCTAGTTAACTTTCATGTTTAGTGTAACAGCCCGCATTTTACGTATCGGAAGATCGTAAAATATTTTTATTTTATTCCCTGAGGGTTGGATCATTCTCATCTTTTGATATGTTGCTTATGGGGATGTGTGACATGTCCATAATTTTTACCGGTTTTGTTTGTGACCATTTTGCCCCTGTCAGTCTTGTACTGGGCATAACTTTTGACTCAGGTCGAATCAGAGGGTGAGACCTGTGCCATTGGAAAGGAATTGATGATTCCCTTTCCGTAGAGTGGTTACATTAAGGATTTGGTTCAGCGGTTTGGGAGAAATCGCTGTTTTAAGGTTTTTCAGTTAGCTGTTCAGGTTTTGGAAGGCTAATGGGCTGATTTGGAGAAGGACCATTAGAGGGTGGGTGGAGACTATAAATAGGGGGTAAGGGGTATGGAGAAAGGTTGGCATTTTCCATTCTCTTATGGGGAGGCTTTGATCTCCTTCTTCCTCTAACATCTTTCCACCATTAAAATTCCAAAATCCAAGGAGGGAAATCGAAGATCTACACCATAAGAGGCTAGATCTACATCGTCTCAAGGGCGAATTCATCGGATTAAAGAGTTTGATTCGAAGTGTTCGCTGTCCGGATTGCGTTTTCATTGCTTTTGCTTAGATTTGGATAATTGGTGAGTGATTTACATCTCTCATTCGGATTCATGCAAGTATATGGGTTTTAGGATGTTAATTTCATCATTTCCATGTTATTTTCCTTAGATCCACACCATGCTAAGTCCATTTTATATATGAATCACCTTAGGATCTGATCTAGATAATTTAAATGGTTAATTTTATGATTTTTCTCAAGATTATGCAAGTTAGATCCGTTTTTATGTTCATATGATTCACTTATCATGTTTTGGGAAATTTATGTGTTTTGATGGAAATTGTTAGATTGAGGATATTGTTGGTTGCATAACATGTTTGTGATTGCGTTTGGATGAATCGGATAAGCTGGTTTCGTCGGATTCGTCGTTTGGCGAAGTTTTGGTCGAAATCGGAGTCGAATTGGAGATGTGCAGGTTTCTGGTCGTCCTGGAGTTGGTCGGGTCGGTCTGGAATGAGGTGGTCGGTCATAGTATGGCTTGGGAAGCAAGTCAGGGAGCTGGTCGGTTTAAGCTGGTCGGTCCAGAAGGAGCAGAAGTGTTTCTGGTCGGTTTCAGATGGTGGCATTCTGGTCGGTTTCAGATGGTGGCATTCTGGTTGGTTTTACTAGAAGCAAATCCTGGTCGCTCTGAACGAGCTGGTCAGTCAGGTGGAGCAAAATCTGGTTGGTCTTGACGGGGTCGATCCAAAGCTGGTCGGTCCCAAGGAGGTCGAGTCGATCCAAAGCTGCATGGAGGCGGGTCGTTCTGGAGCAAGGCTGGTCGGTTTTTGGCGGGTCGTTCTGGAGCAAGGCTGGTCGGTTTTTGGCTGGTCATTCTGGAGCAAGGTTCTGGTCGGTTTTGGCAGGGTCGTTTTCTGAAAAAGTACGTTTTCGGGTACGACTCGGGTACGAACCAAAAAGGTATGAAAAAAATATTTTTCGGGGGCAACCCCCCCGAACCCTAGCCGCAGCGCAGTGATGTGTTTTGGTTCGGTGATGGCGTGACTTTGAGGTGATTCAAGTAGGAAGACTCGAAGTGATGAATGTGTTCGTTGATCAAGGTGGAACAACGAATGCGGAGACAACTCAAAGGTCGTGAGTTGGTGGATAATGGCTGCTCGAGAAGGTTGCTTGAGCTATGAAACATCGTCAAGGTTGGACGATTAGAGATGCGAAGGCCGAGAAGTCATCGTTGTCGTAAGTTCTAGCAGGCTCAAAGCAGGGGTACGATGGGTATCGTTGAAAGGCCCAAAAGACCGGTTGTTGGTCGAGTACCCTGGGTCTTTCTGGTTGGGGAAAGGCCTAGTGTCAAGGTTGGACATTGCCAAGGTTGGGCATATGGAGTTCATGCTAGAACTGGGGTTATCATTAGCCCTTGACATATGGCAAGGTTGGCCATCATACGATAATGATGGTTTCGAAGCAGGATTGGCAGTGATAGCCGGAGTCAGTCATGGATGATTAGTTGTTCTGTTTGTACTATCTCACATAGATTATCCAAAGTCGAGGGAGATGTTCTTTGAGTGCTTAAGTGATATTGGTCTAGGCCTCTGGCGAGAGTACTTGAGGAATGTTAAACTCGATTAGGGTTGTCTGCGTGAGACTTATCTGGATGTCATGTGTGTTTTCTATGATTGAATGGGTGTTCTGATTTCTATGGATGAATGGTTGAAATGCTTGTCGTAAAGGCTATCACTGTCCGATGTGGGGAAGATAAGGATGAGTTCTTCTCTGGTGTTGTGGGTAGATAAGTTTTTCATTTACCCATTCTCATATACTTTCTTGTTGAAGTTTGTTAGCTGTTTTATCGCTCACTAAGACTATTGTCTGACTCAAGGTTTTATGTCTCCTCTTATTACCTTGGGTTGTTCATCCGGTTGTGGATGGGCAGACTAAGTAGCAGGTTACAGGTAATGGAGCTTAGTGATACGAGGAAGCTGAGCGATGACGAGCAGGAGGCTAGCGTACCAGTTTTATTCTATCTAGTATTTCTGTTTCCGCTGTTTGAGTTGCTTGAGAGTTGTAGTGAGGCCTTATGTACAAACTTGGATATCAGTTGGATAATCTTTCTGGATGTTGAAAGAGTTTCAAAAGTTTGCTATATGATACCTCATTACTATCACATGTTGTATATGTTCTATTATATTTTATCCTTGCGCTGTGAGTTCTACGATAGGTTTCGATGTGTTCACTTACTATGATGATCGTCCATAGCGGCCTGGCACGCCTTTCAGCGCATTATTCCTCTTGTTTAGTGCGGGGGTTATGGGCGGTCTTCACATTTACGACTTCACAAACGGAGTCCATATGAAAAAGTTACGGATGAAATACGAAAACAGATAGAAAATAAATAAAATAGAAAAATACATAAATGGTAATAAATATCGCTATCCTTCACCAATGCCTAGTCGAACCAGGCGGTTGACTGGGAGATCGGCCACTCGATCGATCCTTGGTTGATTTTGGCATTGCGGTTATAGATTTATATCATATATATTTTATATCGATGGACAAATTTTTCTGAAATTCAATTTAATGTCAGGGTCAGTTCTATGCCTATAAATATAAAGCTAGACCCCCGCTCTTTTCTCATATTTTCTATGGGCAGCGAAATTTTTTGCTCCTCAACTTGTCATAAATTTTCGACATAATTCAAGTTTTCGAACGTTAAATTCTAGTTTAGCCAGATAGTTCAGTTGATAACATAGTGCAGTCATGAAATAAATTCTTAGTTTGCTTGTCACAGTTTGCAAAGTGGTATTCTTATTTCCTTGTGTATCGCTTGTCAAATCTATAAGGTCAAGAAATGTTTGGGCATCCATTTCTTATATCCTATCTCTACAAAATTTTGAATTTATGACAGATTATACACACCTAACATAAAGACCAGGGTATATCGCCCATGCACTACCTCGCGGACTGACGTAAGAGTTTGGGACAGAGCTTGGCGGATTGTGCAGACCGACTTTGACTTTGTCAACAAGATGTCGGTAATACTTAGGTGTCCAACTCATAAAATGAGACCATGGTATACCACCTGTGTACTGCCTTACGAACTGACGTGAGAGTTGGCAAAGAGCTTGGCAATTTTGCATACCAACGCTAGATTTACAAGTAATGTTGGATACCATTGGATTACTACTATTATTGAATGTACAAGAAGAGAGAGTTATACAATTTTAGCTTAACACAACTTAGTTTTAAGAACTTTAAAAGCCGTTACATGTATTTTGAGTCATCTACTCATTAAACAAAGACTACAATTGAAAATATACATCATTGCCATCACCTAGGAATCTCTCTATATACTAGTTACACTATTATCACTCGTAATTCAACTTTTCATTAAATTTCTTATTCGATCTTAGTTGAGAGGAAAAAAATTACCATTAGCTATCTAAAATTATTAACTTACTTCATTGTACAATTATTAAATGAGTCATGTTTCAAAAAAAATGCATGTTACAAATATCTAAAATGCATGATGGTCCTATTTAAATGCATGAAAATGAGAATATTTTTTTTTAAAGAAAAATAAAAAAGAATGCAATGTAGACTCCCCCCTCCCCCACACACTTGATCTAAATAGTGTCCACACTGTAAACATGTTTCCTAAATGTAAAAGTGAGTACCCAAAGATAGATTAGATGTAAAATTATTTGTATGATGAAATGCAGTTTGACAGCTATATGAGTGTGCAAATCAAATGCAAAATGAAATCTATGAGGATGATGAATGTTTGGCGAAGAATGATGTTTCCTTTCGCCCCTTCCCCACCCCCCTTGTCTCTATCGAAAATGATTTATAATCTGATTTGTGAGATGCAACATGTATGTCAGTGAATTTTGAAATGAAAATCCTTCCTAGAAAATTCAGTCGGGCCAATCATTTATATAATTCAGATGAAGATTATCATAATCCCGTAAAGTTGAAAGTCGAACCATAATTTCTTTCAATGAAATGGAACCACTATTAACTTCAAGGCATTCTCTAGATTCATTTTCATCATAATCCCATCCTAATGCCTCGTTCTTATCCCGTAAAATTTTCAAAAGTTTTTCTTCATGGTCGTCAGTAAGTCCAAAGGCCAATATTATGGGAAAAGTTTATGAAGAGTCCAAGTAAGCATACATAAAGTCTTGTGGCGGGGGTTTGAAGTCTAACTTAGGCTGTTTTTGTATGCTATCATTAGTCAGCATTCTTGGTTAGATTCAGATGACAAAGGTTTTGAGTCAAGAAGTTCATTTAGTTCAGAAATGTATTCAAGCTCATTGAAATTGGAGTTGAAATAGTCAAGACACATTTTCAAGGCTTCAGAAGTGTCATTAGAGGTTTCATCAACTGTTATTTGAATCATGTCAGTTTCATCAATCCCAAAATCCCTAAAAGAATTATGGTGGATAAAACTTTTTTCACTCATCATTATCAAATGCAATCAAGGAAAATCCTATACTGATTGTTGAAACTATTAGCTCCTATTCAAAATAAATAATGTACTGAAGGATATATTATTATTTAATAATATCGATTTGAATGGGGTTCTTATGGTTGTTCACGTATATTATAAATACTAAGCGATACGACCAATGTTTTACGAGTTGTACGCAACCTCTTTTGCTAGAAGTTCAATAAATTGAACTAATATATATCCGCGATCAAACCCTTGAGAGAATCAAGTTCATAATATTATATCTTGTAGTTGTATATTTTGAAATATCTAATCAGGTTTTATTGTTGAAAAACGACGAGAATGATGTCTTTAGTTATAGAAATTTCAGCCAACCACAACAATCATACAATAATAACTGTAGAAATTAGAAAAATTGTACAAGCAAGCGGCTGCCTCTATAGAAATTTTTTACAAGCAATTTCTATATATTTTTATTTGTAGCGGAGCACCTGCAGAGTTAAAGAAATTTTACAGTGGAGTATAGCATTCTTTCCAGAGCAATCGGGTAGCACTAACAATTCAAATCAACAGTTTGCAATCGCCTGACCTCTAATTTCTTTTTTTATTGCTTAAACTCTGTTCACTTTGGCCTTTGACTGGTTGAAACTTTTTCTCAGTGAGAGAGAAAAGAGGAAAAAAATAAATAAAAATTAAAAAGAAAAATAAGCTAGAAAGCAAAACTAAACTAACGACACAACAAAAAAAACTAAAAGACACTTCAACAAAAGAAACATACCAAAAAATATAAAGAAAGACATGCAATGCAGAGCACAGGAAATAAAGATGAGAAAAAAGGGAAATTTAAAACAAGTGGGCATACGAATAAAACTGCAAAAGGTTTTTTTTTGTTAAACTTGGAAGATAGGCAATATTATGGAATAAAAGAAAGGAAGTTGAAAGGAAAAAAAGGGAAATTGAAAAATGGAAAGAAATCAAGAAAAATGGCAACTTTTTTCTTTTGTTTGTTTGATGATAGTTCCAATGTAATTGATATATCAAATCAACTAATCAAGAATTATTTTTATATATAAAAGAAAACAAAAAAAATTGGCAAGAAAATGTTTTTTTTTGAAAGTTGCAAAAAGAGGAGAGGGAAAAAAAGAAAGGAAACAACTGCAAAGTTGAAAAGGAATTGAAAGTGGAAAAACATTAAAGAACAAAATTGCAAGTTATTTTTTTCTCTTGTTTTAGCTATTGTAGTATCAATGAATAATACTGAATCAACTAATCAAGTTTTTTTATATATATATGAAAGAAAACAAAAGCAAAAACAATGAAAACTTTTTTTTGTATTTGTTACTAGGAAATCAGATTGAAAAAAATGTAAGAAGGGAAAGAAATAGATGAAAAAAAGGAAAGAAATAAATGAAAATCAAGGAAAAGAGGTAACTTTTTTTATCTCTCATGTCTAGAAGAGTATAGAATCAATGATTAATACTAAATCAGCTAATCAAGAAAATTTTCTATTTTATAAAACCAAAAAACAAGAGAAGTATTGTTGTGGCAGAAGATGATGATGTAGGAGGTAGATGTTGGTATAGATAGAAAGAAATTTAAAAAACTTGTAAAAGAAAAAGGAAATGTATTGAAAAGAGGAAAGAAAGTTAAAGAGAAATAAATTGAAAAAAAATCAGCAAGTTTTCTTTCTTGTCTTAGAGATTATAATATCAATGTACAATACCCAATCAACTAACCAAGATTTTTCTAAAAAAAGCAAGAAAAAGAAAAACTAACACGAATGATAAATTAAATAAACAATAAAATTTAATTGTTACCTACCCGACAACGGCGCCAAAAACTTGTTTGAAACTTTCCTATTGATTAGAAAAGCGCAAATTATGTATTAATAACTGCAAGCGCACATGTGTGCAGTATGCAAGTCTAACACAAGGAGGAAAATTAAAAATTATTATTTATATATTTTGTGGGCGAGTTAGACGAATTTGGAGGATTTGTTGAAATAGAAATTGCATGCAAATTGGTTTAGAACAAATCTAATTGAACTGACAACCAAATTACAATTATCGAATAAAAAAACAAATTAAAACTGCAATTGAATTCACTACAGATTCAAATCTAATCGAACCTATACTAAATTCAATAATTAAAAATAAAATAGAATACTAGAAATTAAATTGCAGAACAGAAATAAACTAAAAGGAAAATAAAATTAGGACTACCGTTGAATCTAATATAACGTTCAATCAATAATGAGAAAAGTAATTGAAATAGCGATTTGTGTTCTAGCATCTAATTGACTAGACAACACAAATCGCCATGAAAATATAAAAAGTGCAGAAATAAAAGAAAAGAGGGCTTTATTAATGGAGAAAAGAAGTACAGAAAAATGAACAAAAGTTTACAATGAATACAATGAGTATTTATAGGAGATGTAATTGCCTAACTATGTGAACAATGGACCTAAAAAAATTTATGGAAATATTTCTTTACAAAGACAAAAGATATGATTGGATTCTGATTTACTAATGACCCTATCAAATCTTCTCTATATGGAAAGTGAATATAAATGATTTCCTATTATTTCCTTAAGAAAAATTTGCCTAACTCTTCAAATATTTATTAGTGCATATATTACATACTTAGATATGAATATATATATATATATATATAATATACCACTAGTCCATATGTTCTTCAGAGCAAGGAGGCGGTGTGTATATATCCATGTTCCTTTCTTCAGCAAAAATTGGGCTTGACAGAGATCGAACTCAGATCACTCTATCCAAATTTCTAGGCCTTTATCAATGAGCTACAACATATTTTGCAATCGATATGGTGTTGATATTGGAAAGTAGATTTTTTCTTAGCAATTGGTCTTTAACTGAATGAAGGAGACATTTATTGAACAACCTGTGAGAACACACTAAAAATACCCAAAGTATTATTTATTATTTACAATAAAATTAAGATATAAGTATAAAAATAAACACTTTTACATGTTAAATAGACCGCATCTGTGAGTCATGGCTGGTCTTGATCATCAGACCATTATAGCTGTGTTGACGCTGATCTACGGGCACCAGTATAAAGTCTACCTTGTGGTATTTACAGTGGATCACTGTGAATATCACAAGCATTCTAGACTCAAATAAATATATTTCTTACCAAGTCTAGAAAGATAATGAGAAACACACAAAAATTCCGAGGCAAATAAATTTATACTTGTCTACAGTTAATTCTATTTTTGTTCTATTTTACTTTGTATATCTCTATGACAAGTATACAGGTCTGGACTGGGTCTGAAGCAGCTGAAGACTTAATGTGTGTGAATGTGTGTAACTGAGTGAACCGAGTGAAATGTAGTGAGAAGACTTTGTATATGAAATTTAATGTATTATATTAAAGTGAGATGTACAATAGTGGAGTCAAAAAATATGTACCATTTAAAATGCTGAAATAAAATATTTATTTGAATAAAAATATTGTTTGAATATTAAATTATGTGTAATAGAATTTTATTCAAAAAATATATTTATTTCTATATGTGATGTAATATAGAATAGTACAGGTACAATAACATTTATATTTATAATATTATATATTTGTTATCATCAAATAAAAATCATATTATTATACTCAACACACAAGCTAGTCGAATATGGGAAGTGGGAAACGGTCTTTGGGGCAGGCCTTGTTCAGGTTGGAGAAATCAAGACTAAAAGGCCTGTCATCATAAATCAGGTAGCCGCCATAGTCTCTTTAGGTGCCATACTTTGGTATCCTGGCTTGTGCAGTTAAAGCGCTTAGCGGTTCTATAGTGGTGGAAGTGCAAAAAGGTATAACGGTCACTACTACAAAAGTGGGCATATTCGACACTAATTTGTGTGCGTTGCATGAAAAGTGTGGCGAAAGCTATGATTTCTTCGAGCTTCTGCAACAGCATTCATATGTTGTTGCATTATACGTGGATGCACTGTTGCGGTGGGAATTTTAGTGTTCTGATGTGCAACACCAGTTAAAAGCGTAGCATTACGTTAATATAATCCAGCTCAGCTATCCGCGTTATCAACATATAAAAACCCCAACCGTAGATGAAAGATTAATCCAACGGTTCAAACCATCTATGGATCTGATGATCTTAATGTTAGCCATCATCCAATCATTGACAGCCATGTCATTTCATTCTTTTGACGAAATTTTGGCGCGATCTTCTCCCTTCATGAAATCGTTTTCTTCTCTATCATCTAATCGTTTTCCCCCCTTTTTACTATTGACAAAAATTTAAACCTAAATTCACGTCAGTATCGATCCTCTCCTCGACAGCAAATTCTATTCCGAAAAGGATGAAGCTTTGAAACGCTTTCTAGTTTTGATTGCTCAGGGCGCTGACATCGCCAGTTTTTTCCCTCAGGTTCAGTTTGTATTGCACTGTGAATTAGTTGCGCTTATTATAGATTGGATTATGAGTAATTAGTAATTAGTTCATTTGTTACATTTTGGAAAACCCATTCGCTTATGAGTAATTAGTTGCGCTTATTATTGATTTGGGATTTGGGATTATGCTGAGGTTTATTCGAAAATTATACCCAGCAATAAACCATGAGAACCGGGCTACTGGCATGAAAAAGACATTGGTTTATTATAGAGGTCGAGCTAGTTAAGGAATGAGGATTGCGGTTAATTTGCACTGCTTGAGGTTCACACCTTACACTGCGGTTAATTTGTATGCTTGAGGTTAATTTGCACTGCGCTGTGTATGCACTGCGGTGACATCCGAATTTTAAGCCTCTTACCGCAGATTTTGACAAAATCTGAAGCGGGCACTCAAGCATTTTCATTTTATTACAATACACATCATACACACAGTGCATATATACACTCACAAGTATACACGCACGCACAAGTATCATAAGTATACACGCACAAGTATACACGCACAAGTATCACAAGTATACAAGCTCAAGTATCATAAGTATACACGCACAAGTACACACGCTCAAGTATCATAAGTATACACGCACAAGTATCACAAGTATACAAGCTCAAGTATCATAAGTATACACGCACAAGTACACACGCTCAAGTAGACACGCACAAGTATACACGCGCGCACAAGTATACATGCACGCACAAGTATCATAAGGCAGCCATCTGAAGGCACGCACAAGTATACACGCACAAGTATCATAAGTATACACCAGAGACGTACGCAGAGATTTTAAAAAATCACCAGCATTCACAAACAAAACAACGTACCATTCACAAACATTCACAAACATTCACCAACATCCATCATCAGTCATCACCAGTCATCACAAACTTCCACAACCACACAAAGTTTCACAAATATTCACAAAATTTCAAGCCAAAAATCATTACCAATAGAATAAAACCAACATCCACAAACATCACCAGTCATCACCAGCATCATCACCAGCATCCACACCAGCATCAGCACCAGCATCCATGTCAAAGTCATTGTCCATGTCAGAGTCATTGTCTATGTCAGAGTGGCTGTTAAGGATAGAGCATAGTCAGCGACCAAACCAGAATTTCTTGTTGTGGAGGGCAAAGTGATCTTTGGATGATCAAACTTCAATAGGTATGTTAATTCTATTTCTGTAAACATTTTGTGATCCACCTAATATATTATATGATCAAACTTCTATTTCTGTAAACATTTTGTGATCCACCTAATATATTATATGATTCAATTCTCAAATAATGTGATCCACCTACGAGTTTATATGCCTTAATTATCAAACAATTTGACATGTAACACACATTAATTATCAAACAATTTGACATGTAACCACATCTGAAGGAAATTCAAGCCATACAATAACAGTGTCTCAAATTCAAGCCACACAACCACATCTATGTACAACTAACAGAGCACCAGTTTGTATTATTATTTCAGAATCTTGGGTGGGGCATTATAACCTTGTTTGTATGTATGTGAGTGTATGCATGTGTGGTTGTGTCTCACTATAAGAAACTGTGGATGGAAGTAAAATTTACCTATGATCACAAAAAAATGGTACCACCGGTTCCTCCCTATTGCTCACAAACAGAATTTTAGGCCTCGTCAAAGGATGAGTATGTGTGGTGCGCTCAACCCTAATGATGTATTTCTTGTTGTCGAATCGAGCAGCAAAAACATTCTCCAAGCCAATGCCTTCATAAAATTCCATTTTCAGGTATAATGATCTATGGTCAATTCGAGACCAATGACAGTCGTCAATTTCACACACATTTCCCATTGGCGTCATTAATTCTTTTATTGCAGGAACATTTGTCTTCAGGAACTCGGGAAAGCCAACAACTCTGGCCCATGATTCTGCCTCGAACGCTGGTTCAGGCTCAAATTCTTCAGCAGACCATTGTTGCACATAAAAAGCACCTCCAGTTTTTGTAAAAAGTTTCAACATTAGCGCATGATCACGCGTACTGTATGATGGGCATGTTATTAGAAAAGAGTTTTTGGGTATAACCCGTATAGTCCACTCCTCATTAAGCTTCAGCGTATGCCTAAGCGTGAGATGCACAAATTCGTAAGTCCAATGTCCTGAAAGAACAGTGGCAGTGATGCATACTGAAGAGTCCTCCATTGTTTTTTTTAACTTTTGACGATGGAGTTTTGTTTAGGAGTTGAAGATGTAGATGACGATATGCTTCTGAAGCTTGACAGGATATGAAGTGACACACTGTACGTGGCAGTAATATGGGAACTGAAAACTTTTTGCTCAGAAGACGAATGGCCATATGAAATTGCTTATTTGTTGGCTGGCATGAGTGACCAATCGCCAATGGTCAGTAAGTCAATTGTAATAATTGTGTTCATAACATTTTACTAAGAAGGCCAATGGCCATTCGATGCCACCACTTATCAAATAACTTGTTATCATTTGATCAGGTGCATATTTAATTCTGGAAGGCAGAGGGATACATTTTGCAGATCGGATTGCTGCATATATATGATTCATATATAGGTACATACTAACATACATATATATTTCCTATTGCAATCGGATTGCTGCATATATATGATTCATATATATATAAATGAGTAATACATTTTGCAGGTGTGGACACATGTGTACATGTTCAGAATTCGCTAAAGAATTGGCCAGGAATGGATCAGGATAATGTCCCTTATGTCGTGCACCTATTCTTGAAGTAGTTCGAGCTTACTGTATACAATGAACAAAACGGTGTAGCTAATTTTTGAGTTTTGATATTTGGATAATTAAAACAATTGCTTTGGATGAGTTTCTTGTACAAAACCTGTATTGCAAAATATTTAATTAAAGCATTGTATTTCTATCAAATTAGTGTCGCATTTTCCTTCTTCTACTGTTGCGTTAGCTTTTATTGATATTGTTTTTCATTGTAATGGTGTTGCATTACATATTGTAGTGGTGTTGCATTACATTAAATATAATTGCTTACCCGTCGCACGTGGACCCCACAGCTGATGTGGATAGCTGGTGTGGCATGTGACACGTGGAGTGCTGACATGGAGAGATGACGTGTCGTGTGACACGTAGACAGCTGACGTGGCGGCACTGGAAGCCAGGCCCTAACTAATGCTTAAGGCAACGCTGAATAGTGTTGCATTACGTGCAAATAGTGTTGCATTATGGCTATAATGCAACACTTTCTTTCCGTGGCCGTAGATGGGCAAAAGTGTTGCCTTAGGTGGCTAATGCAACGGCCGCGGATGCCACGCCCCCTGGTGTTGCCTATTTGAAAAAATGGCCTACGGCAACGCTTTTTTGATCTACGGCCACATAAAAATAGTGTCGAATATGCCCACTTTTGTAGTAGTGGGTGATAAAGGGTGAAATAGCGGTGATATAACGAAGGTGCAAAAAGGTACATTAGATGTAAAAATAAGTATTTTAAAATATATTAATTATCATTCTCACATCATTTGTGTAGAAGAAACTAATATTTATTAATCTTAAATAATAGAATCAAAGAATATTATGGTTACACACATTAAAATTGATGACTATAATTAATTTCTAACATATTAGACACTTACGTGTTAAAATTACCTCTTTACACTAACTTTATTGATTTGCTCAAAATGAGAACTAGTCAAATCATACTTCGTATATTAGTTTTGCTAAAGAGGGTGCTATAAAGCGTTGATTTAGCAGGTGCAATGGAAAATAACGAGCCATAAAGTGGATCTACTATTCATATGTGCTAAATAGAAATGACGTTGTGGTTGAAGGGCGCTATGGGATGTAGTGGGAATTTTGTGGGGCTTTTGGAGGCTTTAACTGCACATATCTTGGCTCTTCATCCTTTATATGATCAATATCTTTAAATTGACGGTTATATCGTCTGGACCAGGATTTGTCCCATACTTGCTATGCATCAGCACTTTTAACGCAAAAGGAAGTATCCACGGTCTTTCCCTTCTCATTATTGCAGGCACCTTTCCACTCATCTATGTGGAACGCCCGACCAACTACCTGGTCTCCTCGTACAACGTCGACTCAACTCTCAATCGGAAATTTCAAGAGCAAGCATCAAAGGGAAATGCATGCTCTAAAGTCGGGGAGGCACCCCAACCCAAAAAAGCATTGTATGGAGAATTAATGTCCAACACAACAAACATAAGGATTAGCACCCTTATGCGGTCTCCCTCGCCAAGCTCCACCAACAGTTCAACCATACCTATCGGTTCATGAGCAGATTCATTGAAGCCATGTATTCTGGCATTGCACAGGTTCAAGTCCTCAGCCTCTAATATTATCTGGTTATAGGCTTTCTTTAATAAAATATTTACAATACTCCCACAGTCAATAAGTATTTTCCTTACTAGAGTAGGGCCAATCAAGTCCTGAAATCACAAACGAGTCTTGGGGCCTTTACCCCATCTTCATCTCTATATTAGAAGATAGTGTCATCCATCACCATCTTCGATCGCTTCACTGGAACAGTTTCATTTGCAGCATTGTGTTCTTTAACTTCAACATGATGGTGACATACTATTCCATCATTTGTAAATAAAAACTAGTCGAATGTGGTCCTCTGACAATGTTGGTTATCACAATACCTTTTTGTTTTTGTTGGGCGGCATTTCCAGGAGCCACCTGACCTTGATTAGGGTCTGAAGTTCCTTCCCCTGTCCCATGAGGCTGCTCTATATTCATCCAATTTTCCATAATGAATCAATTTCCCCTTGATGTCCCGGAGATGCCAGCATTTGTTTGTCGTGTGGCTGTACATTTCAAGAAACAGACAAAACTTTCCAGTGTACTTCTCTTTCTCCGTGGGCTTTCTAGGTACAGGCTTTTTGTATTATGTCGTGCTACAAGTATCCAAATACACATTTTCCAATGAATCATTCAATGGTGTATAATTGACGAACATCGAGATTTTGGGTTGCTTCCCAGCATCCCCTCTGTGATCGCGACCACCTCCATTATCGCCTTTATGTTGATTGCCATTTCTTTGGTTTTGGTTTTGGATACTCTCCTGAATTATTCTAAAATTTCCTCCAGACTATTTCACTACCACATTACTCTTTATATTCTCAGTCATAGGATCATCAATTCTCTTTTTTGAGTTCACTCTGCTTCTTCGGTGCATAAGAATTGAGAAGCCTTTACATAGAACTAATCCAAGGTAAATGGAGGCTTTCTCGTTAGCCATTTCTCAAACTCTTTATCAGGGTCAATGCCATTAAAAAGTGATATCAAAATAGTTTCATCATTAGGGTTACTAACTTTAGTAATGACAATATAGAAGCTCTCGAGGTAATCATTGAGCAATTCCCTGTGAGCTTGATTTAAGCAAGAGAGGATCATAACGTGTTTTTACTGGCGGCATGAGACGAAACTAAACCATGAATTTTCTTCTCAAGTCATTGAATGAGGGTTCTAATCTTAGTTGTAGTCTCATAAACCACATGAGAGCTACGCCATCCAAATAGATCGAAAAGAATTTGTATTTCACGGCGTCCGAGGCTTGGTCTGATTTCACATACCATCTATATCGCATCAAATGTTGGTCAGGATCAGTCTTCCCTGAATAAAATGATAGTTGTTCTAAATTGAACCTGTGAGAGAACTCGACATTTAGGATATCGTCCTTGAAATGGTTATGGCTATGATCAGTTACCCAATCCTCATTGTTCATGTAACCTCGGCTATCATGCATAATCTTCCTAACCATGACAATAAAGTTTGGAGTGATGATGAAAGGACCATACTCTGAATCAACATCATGTTTAGACCTCCTCGTCTCCCTCATAGGCAGCCTCACCTACGCCATCATTTGGGCAACATTTCCCTAACCATTATTGTTTTGGTCAATCATAAGGAATAAGTAGGGAAGTGTAGGAGCTTGAGATGGTCCAAGAGCATCGCATTCATTGTAACACCCCACCTCCACTAGGGTCACTCACAAAGGGAATGCACTAGTTTTGGTGGAGTATTATCTAGGTAAACATACACAGAGATATCACAAGGCAGAACATAAATAAAGCAGCGGTAGAAATTAATAACCAAATTTCATTACTTTCAAGAAAAGAGTCAAAACCTCATATATCCATAGTACAAATTATTCCATTACATCAAGTTTTAAATAAAGAAGCTTAAACTTAAGATAACAAAAGTAAATTATTCCCCAAAAATAGCAGAAGTGCAGCCATAACATAGCTCAAGACCAAACCGTACATGAGCTGACAGAAAGCAAGCTAAATCCAAGCTAAGAGCTAGCGTTTCCTCCCTGAGAACCTGGGGGGGGGGGGAACGAAAGAAAAAGGGTCAGTCATAAAGACTGGTAAGCCCTAGTGACTTTCAGCATAAAAACTAGTAAAAGTAACATGACATGTGAAAACTGGAATTAAACATAAGGATGATAACAGGACTGGTATGATAACTAAGATAACAAGATACGTCAAGTCTAGCATTGCATATTCAAGATTCGCTGCACCAACTGTACTAGTATTCTAACCCATGTCAAGTATTAACCAAGAAATGATCCCTTGGCCCAATATCATGAAATGACCCATTACGGGGTCCTACAGTACGATCTACTAATCGATCGACTCCCTACAAGTTCTAGCTCGTCATGTGTCTGTGTCATACGACCCAATCACGAAATGTAGTTACCTATGCTAGGTCCACCATAGGGTGTATCAAGCCCTAGGCTGCCAACCACCGACACAAATCAAGCACGCACAGTGTAAACCTACTGGTGCCCAATGCCTGCCTTTTCAACTCCGGACTACGTGCACGACCATAGTCCGCCTGAACCTACAATGGTGCACCAACTCAGCCATCGTTCTGGTCGCTTACAATCAGCCCAGTAATCGTGCCCCACCCTGCCTAGTCCCAGGGTATCGTGATACATCTAAGTGGGTTACTGCTGAAAAGGATCGCGTAACTAGGGTTTCTAATGGGTTAAGTGTTGTCATTCAAATTCGTGACTTAACCCTATCCAATCATGTATCAAGTTGGTTAAGTGTTATCTTTCATGTTCATGACTTAACCTTATCATGTAGCATAAATTCATTAATGCACCCCAACCTCTCACATTAGACTAGTTGTTGTGGTCACTGGATTTGTTGGGCGGTTCCGGGCGGATTTACACCACAACATAGTCTAAACTCGGGTTTTAGGTGCGATATGACCAAGTACCCACATTGGATCCTATTGTTTGCAGTCACTGGATTCGCCGGGCGGTTCCGGGCAGATTTACACTGCAAACTCAACCCAACCTCGAGTTGGCCATTTTCAAGTTCATTCTAGAGTCATGACCATGTTCAAGTCTCATATCAAGTTCGTGACAAGTTTCAAGGTAGGTTTCATGTCCATATTCAGATTCAAGTTATAACAATGTTCATGTTCCAAGTTCATGGTAAATTCAGGTTTGCCTAAACTACCCAAATCGTATTCCCATCGCACGTGAATTCGAATTGATACAAACAAATCTAATTAGGGAATAACATAGAAAGAATGGCATAAGGTGGCAAAAGTGATTACAAGTCAAGCATGGTATAACTTGAGATAAACGATTACAACAATAGTGGCATATGGAGTAGTGGTCACAATTATTAGTCATGGTAATACTTGACATAAGATAATAACCACAAACTTGTGAATAACAACTAATTCATCATCACAAGCATGAATATTATGGACATTAGGGGTTTTAGATCTACAACATATATAGGCCCCAAATCAATTTCATATAAATATTACCACAAGTCAAGATTCAAGATGAATAGATCCAAGGTGAACAAATAGTAGATCCAAAATACTAGATCCAAAAAGAACAATGATTGATCCAAGATATACAATGATAGATCCAAGATAATTGTCATACTTAGGTTCAATTTCAATTTACAATATGTCCATATTAAGTTTAAAGTTTAGATCTAAAAGTAACTGGGACTTACAGATCGTGGTTTGAGAATTAGAAAACAAAGAGGCGATGTTGAATCTCGAGTCTAACAGAAATCCCCCAAACAGTAATACTCTACACGTAGCCTTGTTGGAGAAGAAGCAATCCCTTTTCTCTAACTTTTCAACCAGTGTTTTAGCAGCATAAGGCCAGAGAGAATTTGTGTAGAGAGACTAGAGTTAGGGGCTGTTTATATAGGATCAGGCCAATGAATTTAGATAGAAATCGGACTAGAAACATCAGAGTGAATTCTGACTCAAAAATGGGCTCGGCAACCAGGTCGACACCCAGGTCGACTCTATGGTCGACCTGGTCCTGGGCAGGTCGACACTATGGTCGACCCCCAGATCGACCTGGTCCTGGGCGGGAAATTTCCTGCCCAGTCCGTTCTGGGGTTTGAATTCGAAATTCGAATTCGAATTCTGAACTGTTTTTGAACTTGAAATTTCTGAAACTTCGAAGAGTCATAACTTGGTCATATGAACTCCGATTTTCGAAAACTCGGGCTCGTTCCCAAGCAGAATTTCGAGACAACGTAATGGCGTAACCCATTGCCCTTGATCCTTATTTTAAAAATTAATTCTGCCTTGATTTATGGTTATAACACGTTTTTAAAATACGGGTTGTTACATTCTCCCCTCCTTAGAGGATTTCGTCCCCGAAATCTCTAAGTTAGAAAGAATATATCCTACCATACAATCATCCATCTACTCAAAACATCATCCACAGGCAACCATTGTCCTTAAAAGATTTCTAATGCTTTATGAACATATGCAGTAAGTGTGTGTATATGTACTTATCTAATGCAAAAGATCAGGCGGCTACTGATTCAGTAAACCTCCTTAATGCAAAATATGTTAGTGTAATGAGTCCAACATGTATGCAAATTCCTAACATAATTTATAATCTCTACATGAGTGCACATAACATTCATTCATATGCAACATCCAAGTAATAGCATAAAAAGTTCCATCCATGTACAAGTATAAGCACTCATGCATATGCAACATGAAAATGGACTGAGCCGATCTAGTGCCTAATGTGTGTCATGCATCCACTAACAATCACTTGCAAACACTTGCAACCATTTGCAAACATCAACCATAACATGTTTCAATCACATATTTACATCCATATGGTTCTGCCTAAGGTTCTCAAGATAAGATCGAGAAGATAACAAGGCAAACATAGGTAGTAAAAGCATGATACGAAAGGTTTTCAAGTTTATAGGAAAAGAGATTGAGAATGTACCCTAAAAAAGAAATGGGTAAAGCGTGCGTATTTTCCCTTTGGTTTCCCAAGTTGCGTCTTCTTGGGCTTCACTCCACTGTACTTTAACTAGCTTGACTTCTTGATTCCTTAGCTTCTTGATCTCCGTTCCTAAGATACGAATCGGAACTCGCCTCAATGTTGCTTCTTTTTCCACTTCTACACCTTCAAGGATGCTTGGCTCAACCACTTTGGCCGACTCATGTAAGCACTTTCGGAGATGCGAGACGTGAAAGACATTGTGTACTCCGGTCAGCTTCTCGGGTAAGTCTACCTTATAGGCCATCTGCCCAATCCTCTCAGTGTTAGGGAACGGCCGTACAAACCTTGGTGCTATCTTTCCAACCGCTCCAAAACGAACCACATTGCGTAAAGGAGAAACTTTTATAAAGACCATATCTCCGACTTCGAACTCTAGGTCTGTCCTTCTCTTGTCCGCATAAGATTTATGTCTATCTTGGACCGTTTTCATCTGTCTTCGTATCAACTCAACCTTCTCAGAAGTGTCCCTTATCATGTCGGGCCCAAGTATAAGCCTGTCTGTCGTCTCCCACCAACAAGTTGGCGACTTGCACGGTCTTCCATACAGGGCTTCGAACGGTGCCATTCCGATGCTAGCTTGGTAACTATTATTATATGCAAACTCCACGAGAGGAAGATGGTCTTCCCAAGTACCACCAAAGTCAAGAATGCATAGCCTCAAAAGATCCTCTAGTACCCTATTTACCCTTTCGGTTTGTCCATCCGTCTGTGGGTGATAGGCCGTGCTTAAACTTAGTCGTGTACCCATTGCTTCTTGTAGACTATTCCAAAACTGGCTAGTGAAAATCGGGTCACAATCACTAACTATACTAGAAGGAACACCGTGCAACCGTACTATCTCTCAAAGTTAAATAGACGCTAGCCATGATGCGGTCCTCTTGCTTTTCACCAGAATGAAGTGAGCACTTTTCGTGAGTCTATCAACTATGACCCATATGCTAGTATTTCCCTTCCTTGACCTAGACAGTCCATCCACGAAATCCATCGAGATACTCTCCCATTTCCATTGCAGAACCTCCAAAGGATGTAATAGCCCACCGGGCTTCTTCGACTCGGCCTTTACTTGTTGGCACACCATGCACTTCGAAACGAACTCTGCCACGTCCTTTTTCATTCCAGGCCAAAAGAAAATGTGTTTCATATCCCTGTACATCTTATTCCCTTCGGGATGTATGGTCATCTTCGAGTGATGCGCCTCCTCGAGGACTTTCCTTACTAAGTCTCCCATTTGTGGGATACATAGCCTTCCATCACGCCTTTGCCATCCCTTGTCATCTATGGCATACCTACCGAGGTGACTTGACGTCTCACCACTAATCAGCTTGTCCATGATTTCGACTATCTGTGGGTCTTCCTTCTGTGAAGTCCCTACTTGATCTAGAAGTGTAGGTCTTAACTCAAGAGATGCTAACGTAATAGTCAATGACTCAACAGCAGGTGTAAAATCAAAGGTTGCTATAAACTCTAGACTTTTCCTTTCAACAAACAAGGGGCTCAAGGTCAATCTTTTCCTACTTAGCGCATTCGCCACCACGTTACCCTTGCCATGGGTATAAGCTATATCGAAGTCATATGATGCCAAGAATTACATCCACCGCTGTTGTCTCAGATTCAAATCTTTCTATGAGAAGAGGTACTTAAGCGATTTGTGGTCGGTATACAGCTCGAACCTCTCCTCTAGAAGATAATGGCGCCAAGATTTAAGTGCAAAAACGATCGCCGCCAACTCCAAGTCATGTGTGGGATAGTTCTTCTCATGAACTTTACGTTGTCTACCCCCATAGCATATCACTTTCACTTCTTGCATTAGGACAACGCCTAATACTGTGCCACACGCATCTGTGTACACCGTAAACATCTTACTTCCGTCGGGTATTGCCAAAACTGGAGCTGTGGTGAGGGCTCTCTTGAGTCTCTGAAAAGCAATCTCACATTCAATGTCCCATGCAAACGCTAGGTTTTTCTTCGTTAACCTAGTAAGAGGGGCTAAAATCTTAGCGAAGTCCTTAATGAACTTCCTATAGTAGCCTGCCAAACCGAGAAAGCTTCTCACCTCCGTTGCGTTCTTAGGAATTTTCCAGTCTTGCACCGCAACTACTTTTGTGGGGTCCACGGCTATGCCTTGCTTAGAAACTACATGTCCAAGAAACCGTACTTCCTTCCTCCAAAAATGGCATTTGGAGAACTTAGCCTTTAACTGGTGTGCTCTAAGCGTATCCATGACTTCCTTGAGATGTCTAGCATGCTCTTCTTCATCCTTTGAGAAGATCAAAATATCGTCCACGAAAACCACTACAAACTTGTTAAGGAACTCCCGAAACACCCTACTCATCAAATCTACAAAGTACGCGGGTGCATTCGTTAACCCAAACGGCATGACGAGCCATTCGGATAACCCATCTGGAGTCCTAAACGCAGTTTGTCAATGCTATCCTCAGCCACTCTAAGCTGATGGAATCCTGTGGCTAGATCGAGTTGAGAGAAAACAGATGCTCCCACAAGATGGTCAAACAAATCGTCGATTCTTGGTAGTGGGTGTCTATTTTTCTTAGTTAGCTTGTTTAACTAACGATAATCTACGCATAGACGAAGCGAACCATCCGCCTTAGTAGCGAATACTACCGGAGCACCCCATTCAGAAATGCTTCGTCTTATGAAATTTTTCTCAAGCAACTCATTAACTTGTTTACTAAACTCTCTTCTTTCTCGCGGGGACATGTGCCTAACGGGCAATGAAACTGGATTGGCATTATCTACAAGATAAATTCGGAAGTCTATCTCGCGTTTAGGAGGTAACCCCTTCACCTCATCAAAGACATCTGGATATTCTCGGACCACTCTTACAGATTGCAAATTGTCGATGGACGAGTCAAGAGATTCAAGATAACACAACATGACCGGACCCTTAGGGTTACAAGAAATTTCAAGGGTATTACCAAGGAGAGTCATGAGCCTCACTACCCTTCGTTCACAATCAAGAATGGCTCCATAATTGGACAACCAATCCATACCTAGGATCAAACCGTATCCCATAAATCCGAGAACATAAGCATTACACGTGAATTCTATGCTTAAGATAGAAATCCTCAAATCCACACACATCATAGATAAATGAGCGGAGCCCCCAATTGTATTTGAAACTATAACGGGATCCTCAACCAGACTAGTACTTAGGTGCAGATTTTTAACAACATCAGAAGAAATAAAAGTATGCGATGCGCCAGAGTCAAATAAGGTTCGAACAGGAAATTCAGAAATGTAAACAAGGATTTCTACGGAAATATTACTACCTCAGTCAAGTCCTGGAGTGTTGTTGAGAGCATGCAACTACCCTCCAGAAGGTCCTGCTCGCTAGGCCTGCCCTTGCCCCTACCCTTGTTTTTTAGGGCAATCTTTGCTGATGTGTACAGTATCTCCACAATGAAAGCATTCACCCAACTTTCTCTTCTTCCTTCTACAGTCTTTAGCTAGATGTCCAATAATACCACAAAAGTTGCACTTCCTTGTCTCACGTGGTTTGTTAGTATTGTTGTTGTGGTTCTTGTTATTCTTGTTTCCTCCCTTCTTGAAGTCAACCTTCTTATTCTGGGCCTCATTAGGCTTAACCTCCTTCTTGCTATTCTTGTCTTCCTCATGAAGTAGGGCCATATCCACCAAGCTTTCAAAGGTCGCCCCCATGGGTATATGAGTTATGGCCAAACTGTGTAGTGGCTCGTTCAATCCTCGAGCAAAGTGTATAGCCTTCTTCTGAGCTGTGTAAACCAAGTCCAATCCGAACCTAGCAAGCTGATTAAACTTATTCACGGTCTCCCTAACGGTCATGTCCCCTTGCTTAAGTGCTAGGAACCTCTCCATCTGAAGGTTCTCTTCTGCTGAAGATAAGAATTTAAGCCCAAACCTCTCTCTAAAGTCTGCCCAAGTCTCAACTGGCCTGGTAGCGTTGGTGACTTCCCACCAAAATGCAGCTTCCTCTTTCAACAACCATGATGCCAACTAAACTTTCCTATGATCCTCCACATCGAAGATAATAAACAAATCTTCAGTCTCCTTTAGCTAGTTTCGTGCCTCAACGAAGGTTTCAGTTCCAACGAAGTTCTTGCCACCCATTGCTTTAAAGTCTTTGCATATTTTGGCAAAGGCGATACCAGGAGGAGGAGGAACCGCGACCACTGGGGCAGAAGGAGGAGGGATGTCTGCCGGGCCCGCGCCGTTAGCCCTAGCTTCTAAGTACCTATGGAATCATCCAGGTACGGGTACTCCCTCAGGAAGGTTAAGATCAGACAAAACGAAAAGAAAAAGATTCAAACGAGGAAACAAAGGAAAGTGCTAATGGCTTTTGAGGAATAGCATTTTTAAACATAGAAATTTTATTGAAAAATTCTTCTTTATAAATGGTTTTGGAAAATAGTTTTAGAAGGTTTTTAAAACTTTTGACCCGTCTGGTAACCTTCTGCTCTGATACCAAATGTAAACCCCACCTCCGCTAGGGTCACTCATAAAAGGAATGCACTAATTTTGGTGGAGTATTATCTAGGTAAACATACACAGAGATATCACAAGGCAGAACATAAATAAAGCAGCGGTAGAAATTAAAAACCAAATTTCATTACTTTCAAGAAAAGAGTCAAAACCTCATATATCCAAAGTACAAATTATTCCATTACATCAAGTTCTAAATAAAGAAGCATAAACTTAAGATAACAAAAGTAAATTATTCCCCAAAAATAGCAGAAGTGCAGCCATAGCATAGCTCAAGACCAAACCGCACATGAGCTGACAGAAAGCAAGCTAAATCCAAGCTAAGAGCTAGCATTTCCTCCCTGAGAACCTGGGGGGTAGAACAAAAGAAAATGAGGCGAAAGAAAAAGGGTCAGTCATAAAGACTGGTAAGCCCTAGTGACTTTCAGCATAAAAACTAGTAAAAGTAACATGACATGTGAAAACTGAAATTAAACATAAGGATAATAATAGGACTGGTATGATAACTAAGATAACAAGATAAGTCAAGTCTAGCATCGCATATTTAAGATTCGCTGCACCAACTGTACTAGTATTCTAACCCATGTCAAGTATTAACCATGAAATGATCCCTTGGCCCAATATCATGAAATGACCCATTACGGGGTCCTACAGTACGATCTACTAATCGATCGGCTCCCTACAAGTTCTAGCTCGTCATGTGTCTGTGTCATACGGCCCAACCACGAAATGTAGTCACCTGTGCTAGGTCCACCATAGGGTGTATCAAGCCCTATGGTGCCAACCACCGACACGAATCAAGCACGCACAGTGTAAACCTACTGGTACTCAATGCCTGCCTTTTCAACTCCGGACTACGTGCATGACCATAGTTCGCCTGAACCTACAATGGCGCACCAACTCAGCCGTCGTTCTGGTCGCTTACAATCAGCCCAGTAATCGTGCCCCACCCTGCCTAGTCCCAGGGTATCGTGATACATCTAAGTAGGTTACCGCTGAAAAGGACCGCGTAACTAGGGTTTCTAATGGGTTAAGTGTTGTCATTCAAATTCGTGACTTAACCCTATCCAATCATGTATCAAGTTGGTTAAGTGTTGTCTTTCATGTTCATGACTTAACCCTATCATGTAGCATAAATTCATTAATGCACCCCAACCTCTCACATTAGACTAGTTGTTGTGGTCACTGGAGTTGTCGGGCGGTTCCGGGCGGATTTACACTACAACATAGTCTAACCTTGGGTTTTTGGTGCGATATGACCAACTACCCACATTGGATCCTATTGTTTGCAGTCACTGGATTCGTCGGGCGGTTCCGGGCAGATTTACACTACAAACTCAACCCAACCTCGAGTTGGCCATTTTCAAGTTCATTCTAGAGTCATGACCATGTTCAAGTCTCATATCAAGTTCGTGACAAGTTTCAATGTAGGTTTCATGTCCATATTCAGATTCAAGTTATAACAATGTTCATGTTCCCAAGTTCATGGTAAATTCAGGTTTGCCTAAACTACCCAAATCGTATTCCCATCGCACGTGAATTTGAATTGATACAAACAAATCTAATTAGGGAATAACATAGAAAGAACGACATAAGGTGGCAAAAGTGATTACAAGTCAAGCATGGTATAACTTGAGATAAACGATTACAACAATACTGGCATATGGAGTAGTGGTCTCAAATATAAAATCTAGCAAAATAGGGTGATAGTCATGGTAACAGTTGACATAAGATAATAACCCCAAACTTGTGAATAACAACTAATTCAACATCACAGGCATGAATATTATGGACATTAGGGGTTTTAGATCTACAACATATATAGGCCCCAAATCAATTTCATATAAATATTACCACAAGTCAAGATTCAAGATGAATAAATCCAAGGTGAACAAATAGTAGATCCAAAACACTAGATCCAAAATGAAGTATGATAGATCCAAGATATACAATGATAGATCCAAGATAATTGTTATACTTAGGTTCAATTTCAATTTACAACATGTCCTTATTAAGTTTAAAGTTTAGATCTAAAAGTAACTGGGGCTTACAGATCGTGGTTTGAGAATTAGAAAACAAAGAGGCGATGTTGAATCTCGAGTCTAACAGAAATCCCCCAAACAACAATACTCTACACGTAGCCTTGTTGGAGAAGAAGCAATCCCTTTTCTCTAACTTTTCAACCAGAGTTTTAGCAGCATAAGGCCAGAGAGAATTTGTGTAGAGAGACTAGAGTTAGGGGCTGTTTATATAGGGTCAGGCCAACGAATTTAGACAGAAATCGGACTAGAAACACCAGAGTGAACTCTGACTCAAAAATGGGCTCGGCAACCAGGTCGACACCCAGGTCGACTCTATGGTCGACCTGGTCCTGGGCGGGAAATTTCCCACCCAGTCCGTTCTGGGGTTTGAATTCGAAATTTGAATTCGAATTCTGAGCTGTTCTTGAACTTGAAATTTCTGAAACTTCGAAGGGTCAAAACTTGGTCATACGGACTCCGATTTTCAAAAACTCGAACTTGTTTCCAAGCAGAATTTCGAGACGAACATAATGGCGTAACCCGTTGCCCTTGATCCTTATTTTAAAATTTAATTCTGCCTTGATTTATGGTTATAACACGTTATTAAAATACGGGTTGTTACATTTATCTAACAAAGCAGCACTACTACGTCGGCGGGAAAAGGTCAATCTCGATTCAGCACTGTCTAGTTTAGCGTGACCAAGCCAAACCAGATCAGTAGGTGAATATGGTCCAGGTTCGTCATGTCGAGTCGGGAATGTGTCGACTCAGACTAGATGAGTCTCTTTGGGAGCATCTCCTGTTCTGACTTTCTGGTGTAACATTTTTCTACTTCTCCCAAACGACGATGACTCCTCGAACTGGTAGCACGGTGGAATAGGAACTCTTTGACTCTTGAAATCATTTGATGGCATTAACATCCTGTTCACATTCTGCCTCGGCGCGATGCTCTCCCGCATTTGGTCATTCAGAGCACTAGTAGTCATATTAACGATTCTCATCAACCCCATGTGGTCATCGTGGATCACAAGTGCAGAAATTGGCATGGAAGCATTAGGTGCAGTGGTTGCAGTGATCGCAACTAAATTCTCAACATTGGCAGGTTGTTGGTTCGCATTATCGTAAGATTGATTGTTCGACGGTCTGGAAAAGGCAGTGGCTTCTTTTGATAACATATTAATGCAAAACAAAGAGAACTAGATCTTCTCAACGAAGTTGGAAATCCTCCATTAGATGCAGAGATCCTAACGCTTAAGAATTTGAATTTCTCAATGAAAGCACCAAAAATGTTGGTAAAAAATTGTTCAACACCTAAAAATCTAAAAGTAGAGAATAAAAACTGATGAAAATAAATCAAAATGAGACAACATGCAATTTAGAGTGGTTCGGTTTGAATATTCCTAGTCCACTTGATGATTTTCATTAGTTTTTTGCTAGTTTGACGATTACAGTGGGTGGAATTTATAAATCCCAAGTACAACTAAATACAGTGAAAATACAATGTAAAAAGTTAAAGAAGAAGTCCTTCAAATGTATTCTAAGGCGATTTTTATATGCATAATTTGTATCCATCCGGACAAGCAAGTGGGTTGGAAAGTAGTGGTGGAGTAAGCGGGCGAAGTGGGCCAGATCAAACACATTCATCATTTCGGTCCAGCATAGTCAGTTCAGCGTACGTCATGTCGAACCGAGGTCCTACCGAACCGAAGGTGAAGTATGGTGGAATTATCTCACTTGGCCGATTTGAGGGTACCAAACTGGAAGGACACCGACTTGGGAAAAGGTGCTCCATGTCTTTGCTTCGAAAGCCGAGCAAGGTCCATGTCGAACCGAGCATGCTACTTTCATTTTTGATTCTGCCTTAGCTGACCCTGAGCTTTGTGTATTTGCTGAACCAATGCAAAACCAAACAGATATAACCTTTCTTGGACCATTAGGGTTTGAGTTCATAAACACTCGAGTCTTGAATAATATCTCTATGGAAAACTAAGAACTTGACGGCCTCGTACAATGTTTGGTCAACAACTATGTACGTGGAATATGATCCATAATGAAGTGGCTGATTTAGTGAGCAATTATTGGAATAAAGTAAGAGAACGATGATGGAAAGTCTTGACACCCATGTCATAATTAAAATGAATAAAACTAGAGCCATACCAAGCCAAGTAGGATAGCTACCTCTGTCAGATGTGTTTTTATATATGTTATTTCATTTCCTTTATTTGATTTGATTGGTGCACACTTAATTTAGGAGTGTTGTTAAGGATGGGCGATAGCTGCGGCTATGCATTACCACTAGTCTGGGCTCATAACGTGGTAATATTCTACCTTGGATATAGCCTTACTTGTCTTGTTACATTTATCCCTAGCGAGACCATGATGAGTTTGATTTAATATTGTTCATATAGTGGCGCAGCCCTATCCCCCGACAATTTACTGGTATGTTACATGTAAATTGTACGTAGTGTTATAAAATGTGGTATGGAGGATAATGGCAACGCCTCTACGTTATTTTGAATATTATACTTTATTGATAGACACCACATATTATAGCTTAGTGTAATATATGTAAGTAGTTTGACAAATTATTAAAGGATGGAAATCTCATATCATCCTTTGAGTTACTTGTACATTTCACTTGAGTTGGTTTACTTGCATAAGAATGTTAGCCTTGAATCGAATGGTTTTTTACTTTACACTCAGAACAACCTGAGTATCGCAGTATTTGAGAAGCACCTGTTGTAGCTAAGGACCCATTGAAGGCTCTATCTACCAATCAATTGTCATTATTTCCTTATTTTAGTTAGTATGTATTAGCGATGAACTTTTATGTATTTTGATTTCCATTGTATTTGTTTTTTAAACTCTGACGTCATTATTAGCAGCTTTATAAACTACTTATGTATTATTTTATTCCGCTGCGAGATGTATTATCCTATGTTCATGATTCTGTGTTGATACTTACTATAGCCCCTAAATTAATAATTTTTCATTTTGGATGATCTTAAGTTGGGCATGAATGAATTATTTGAGAAGGCAGGTTTTCACATGCGTAGAACAAATTACATAGCCTAGAGATTATCAAGCAAATGCAATCAGAGGTGATAAGAAAATAAGTAAATCAGTTGTGGTTTAAAACTCAAATTTAATCAAAGTTAATTTGAATAAGTTTAAATGACAAAAATATTTTTGAACAAGACAAGCGCTTCATCACAATATCCATACCAAAACGTCTAAAGGAGATGGTTTGAAATTTTAAGATCGGCATACTCAAATTGAAATATGTCAGCAAGGAGAACAGGTCAAAGAGAATTAATTAAAGGAACAATCCACTTAAAACATTCAAACCACAAAAACAAATCGAAGATATACAAAATATAGGGAGCCATCGAAATTTGATCCATATAAATTCAAATCCTAATGTTCGTTGAAAAATAGTCAAGTTCAAATGCGAAATGCAGTAGGAAATTAAATTTTTACCAATTTGAAAGCAATAAATCACCCGATATTGATAAATTGAGAGAGTTCGAAGCTATATGGTTGATCGACGATGCATTCAAGGAGAACAAAATTCTTTAATCAACTAACTGGTCATGAATTAATGACTTCAAACAACGTGAAACCCAAATTTCCAAGGACAAATGAAGTAGAAGGAATCGACAAGGAAAAAGTGAATATGGACAAAAAGGAAGAGCGGTTTTTTAACAAAGGTCGATATTTTTTTTGAAAGGAAGAGATGGAAAAATGTTTTTGGAAGAAAAAATAAAATGAAAAGGAAAAGAAGAGGGAAATAAAATGCAGCTGCGAAATTCAGTATTGTGAAGCACAACCTGTTACAAAACTTACTGCATATACTAAGGTTTCAACAACTCTTCAGTCCTTTTACATTTAGTGACATTGTTACTACTACTACTACTACTACTACGATATTATAAATACATGTACACCTTCTGTTTCATAACCATCGAATATAATAAAATCATCAAGCTTTGCATTATTAGTTTGCGTCCACATCTTCCTTTATTGAATTTATGATTTGGTATCATAGCACATTGCCTTGCGGCTAATCTTGGTAATCTCAGCATCCACTATCGATTTTCATCAAGTTCCGCTTAGAGAAATCTCATCATCGAGGGGGTAACCGTCCTTGATTAAGTAGTCTTGACATAATAAGATATTTGTTCTTATCATCAACTGCGTCGTCCAAAGGTTGTCACCAACCTGGTTGCATAAGTCAATCACCGATCATCTCATCAGATCATCTGATCGGATCTCCTACCATCAAAGATGGTCAATCCAAGAGATAATGCTTCCGAAGCATCACCACCCCCGATCAACTCATCTCTCTCATCTGGAAATTCCCAATTTGTAAGTGAGACAATCACATTCATCAATCCAAAAAGTCAAATAATATCAAATCAGTAGATGAAGTGCCAAGTCAATAAAACACTTATGGGATATGGGCTCGAAACTATATAAATGGAGCCTTTTCTATACCAACAAAGATGATAATTGATGAAACTGGGAACTTGATTTCAAAAAGGCACACCACAACTACAAGGGACAAGACAACTTGTTATACTCCTGGTTATTCTCCACAATCAACACTAATTTTTTATCTCAAGTAATTGGATGTAAAAGTGCTTAAGAGATTTGGGAAACTATCGAATAAATCTTTAATGCCCAGTCTTATGCAAGGGTTGTTCCCCCCAGAAAGCAACTTAATAACATAACCAAAGACTCATTAACAATGAGAGAGTACCTGTCAAAGATCAAAACCTTGGGTGATTTACTCTAAGTGGCTGGACATAAAATGTCAAAATTCGAGCAAATACTAACTACGTTGAATGGGTTAGATGATGACTATGAATCTGTAGTGGCAATTATGTCCACTCAACCCATTTCACCATCAATACAACATGTTCACTCCACATTGATAGCACATGAGGGAAGATTGGATGCCAAGAAACTACCAACTATGCTTTTACATAAAAAATTGACAATCAAGACGGAAACCCAAATAACAAGAAAACTATCAAAGAAATTACCAGAACTTCATAAGTAGAGGGGAGGTAGAGGCAAGGGGCAGAGGAAGGTGGAACAACTCCAACCATATCAGGTGTCAAATTTGTGAAAAAATTGGATACACAGCAGGTAAGTGCTATTTTAGATTTGATCAGAACTTCTCCATAAATCAAAACAACAACACTGGTCAAAGAAACACAAATCCCAATGCAAATTTTGTTCGAACTGGGTCAAACAGTAGAAGTCAAGGTGATACAGTGAAAGGCCAAGGTGACACAAACTCCACTATCAGAGACAGTGACATTCAAACTGAGGGCTGACACCCAGATTTAGGAGCATCAAATCACATGACAAACAATCTGAATAACCTAACTCTGGGTAATAAGGACTACAAAGGTATGCACTCTGTTTATTTAGGTAATGGTTCATCTATTAACATTAAACACACATGCACATGCAAAATAGATGGAAAATTATGCTTAAATAATCTACTTAGAGTAACATCCATAAAGAAAATCTATTAAGTGTATCACAATTTTCCAATGACAACCAAGTATACTTTGAATTATTTCCTGATCATTGTCTACTTAGAGAAATAACTAGTAAAGAAATTTATTACAGAGTAGAATGCATCATGACCTCTACACCTTCAATCCGATGAAGAGTAGCTTGACAAGTAATAGAGGATATCGGTATAACAATTCTGAAACTGTATGCAAAAATAACATGAATACTTTGAGTTATGGAATTGTAAATTAGGACACCCAAATACGAACACTATAAAACAAGTACTGAATAATAATAAAATTGAATCTGAAAACACCTCTGGCTCTCATATATGCTCAGCTTGTCAATTAAGGAAAAGTCACAAATTACCATTTTCAAACTCACAAACAAAATACACTAAACATTGGAAATGGTGGTAATTAACTTATGGGGTACAGCTCCAATTAATTCTGATTATGGTTTCAATTACTATATTTCATGTGTTTATTCATATTCAATATTCACCTGGATATATTTTCTTAAGTATAAGGCAGAAACTAGCAAAGCAGTTGCAGAGTTTATAAACTTAGCAGAAAGTCAAACAAACCAACAAGTGAAGATCATTTAAATTGATGGGGGAACTAAATTCAAACCATTAAAGCGATACTTTAGCAAGAAAGGAATCCTACACAGGTCAACATGTCCTCAAACCCCAGAAAAAAATGAATAGTAAAGAGAAAACATAGGCATATAGTCGAAACTGGTCTCACTCTACTAGCCCATGCATCCATGCCAATTAAATTTTGGTCAGATTCATTTGAGGCTGCAGTATATCTTATCAACGGAATGCCCACCAAAGTGTTGCAAAACAAATGTCGATTAGAAGAATTATTCAATCTCAAACCAGAATACTAATCACTAAGAAGCTTTGGATGCCTATGCTTTCCCAATCTGAGACCATTCAATTCACACAAACTCAATTTCAGATCAGAACTCTGCACCTTTATTGGATATGCTCAAAATCAAAAAGGGTATAAATGTTTTACCAACAAAGGAAGAGTAATTATCTCTAGGCATGTTGCATTCAATAAACATGTTTATCCCTTTTCCAACACTGAAGTGAAGACAACTGGAAAGATATATAATGTAAGGAAATATATACCTCCAATTCCTATCTATCAGGAAGAGGATGAAACTGGAGTTGACTTCATACCAACTCAACTCACTATACCTGAAATTGAACAATGTAAAGATAATCAGGAAATTTAACACACAATGTTCAATGCCAGGTCAGGTCAATAAGAAGAAGAAGATCAAACAATTACCAAAGAAGTTCTAACACCGAGCAAATCAATAATTTTATAGAGAGCAACACAAGCCAAAGACAAGCATTAGAAATAAATATTGATCAACAAATCAATCCAACTAATATTGGTCATCACGTGATCACTAGATCAAAAAGAGGGATATTCAAACCAAAAGTTTACAATGTAAATCTTGTACAAAATGAACCATCTACAAGTGAGGAAGTAGCTAAACATCAACACTGGAAAAATGCTATGGATGAAGAGTATACTTCCCTACTAAGGAACAAAACTAGGGATCTTGTACTAAAACCTAAAAACAAAAATATCACTGGAAGCAGGTGGACTTACATAATTAAGAGGAACCCAGATGGTACAACCTAGAAATACAAAGCAAGACTAGTTGCCAAAGGCTACACACAGCAGTATGGGCTTCACTTCAGATAAACCTTCTTTCTAGTAGTCAAACCAACAACCAAGCGAATTATTCTTAGCATAGCCTGGCATCATAATTGGAAATTAAGACAACTAGATGTTAACAATGCCTTTTTAAATGGAGAACTCCAAGAAGATGTATTTATGGCAAAACCAAAAGTATACTATAAAGGAAATAAAGCAGTTGTATGTAGACTAAATAAAGTCATTTATGGTCTAAAGCGACACCAAGGGTATGTCATGAAAAATTAAAAGAAACTCTACTTACACTAGGATATCATGCTACAAAATCTGATACCTCTCTTTACATAAAGGTCAAAGATGTGACATACAATCTATATTCTCGTATATGTTGATGTCAAAGATGGACATACGGTCTATATTCTCATATATGTTGATGATCTAATTCTAACCAGAAATAATGACAATGAAATATACTCAACAATCAACATTTAAACAAAGCATTTTCAATTAAGGATCTGGGTGAACTTAATTACTTCCTGGAAATGGAAGTGCTAAAGAAATCAAAACTCAAATATAATTCTATGCCAAATAAAATATATTTCAAAAATTCTACAGAAAGCTAACATGCACAATGCCAAAGCCATGCCAACTCCAATAGTCAACAATCTACACTTATCCAAACTTAAAGGTGAAAGTTTCACAGATCCAACCATGTACAGGAGTATCATAGGTGGTTTAATATGCCACAATTACAAGGCCAAGTATAACATTCAGTGTAAATAAAGTATCACAGTTTATGCATAATCCCAGTGAAGACCACCGGAAAGTAGTCAAACGAATCTTAACGTACCTAAAGGGTACATTTAATCATGGACCGCAGCTAAAAAGAAATGAAAAATTAGACGTTAAAGGTTACTCTGATGTCGATTGGGCCTCAGATCCAGATGTTCGAAGGTCAGCAACTGGCTATGTGTATATCTGGAAGAAAATCTCATCTTATTGTGCTCCAAAAAGCAAGCTACAGTCTCTCATTCCAGCACTGAAGTAGAATACCGGAGTGTTGTCAGTACAACAACCAAAGTAATTTGGATTAAGTCGCTACTCAACAAAATAGGAATCCAGCAACTCAAAAAGCCCACAATCTAGTGTGATAATCTCAGCACCGTAGCTTTATTAGCTAATCTAGTCCAACACTCACGAATGAAGTACAACGAAATCGATAGATGCTTAATTAGAGAACGTGTTGCTGCATGCTAGCAAGTTAGAGATCAATCATCTTCCAACCAATTTTCAAAGGGCCGATATCCTGACTAAATCCCTATCAAGAAAGAGCTTTGACGGATTCAAAGAAGATCTAAAGATTACTAATTGCAATGAAGAAGTCGAGAGGAATGGAAATCTCAGAAATGACGGCTCTGAATGAAAACTCTAGCATATTTTGAGAAGGGAGGGGAGGGGGTATTGTGAAGCCTAGCCCGTTACAAAACTTACTGCATATACATCGGTTTCAAGGACTCTTTAGTCCTTTTACATTTGCTGCTTTTGTTACCGTTACTACGGTATTATAAATACATGTACACCTTGTATTTCGTAACCATCGAATATAATAAAATCATCAAGCTTTGCATTATTAGTGCGTCCACATCTTCCTTGTTGCAATTTCTAATTATGAGTGGCAAACCAAAATATTAACATGGAGACAACTAAAATTTTGATATATTGAATCAGACAACGAATAAAATGGTGTTTGTATGACGAGAACGAACGTAGAAATTTCATGGGCCGTTTAGACCATAGGTGAAAGATTTCACAAGCACTTCAGGCATCATATAATTTTTCCATATGTTATATGAAACATTGAAAAGTAATGAGATCAAAGAAAATTTACTAAATGTCATGTGATCACCGTGGTCTGATGCGTTTTTCAACGTAGCATAACAAAAGATACAAGTAATTATTTGCAGTTATAATATTATTACATTTGTAAAAAATACTCGCAATAACATGGGAGTTTATAGATAATTTCAATATTACTAATTTTATCATGATTAATAAAAGCAGTGATATTTAATACAACACCATCCATCATTTTATGATAAATATGGTGATATTTGTTACGCTTACGCCCAATTTTTACAACCGGTGTCATTTATGTATATAAAAAAGGTACGTTTGCATTATAGCATCTTCAACAATAATAAATTTAGAAGTAATGTGAAGCCACATCAGCTATTAGAAAATATTCTCTATAATGTTTTCTCCAATGCTAATATAATTTATAATCCTAAGGTGATATTGTAAAGTGTAATGTTTAGTTTTGAACATTGCACATCTCATTGTGAAGTATTACACTTAAATAATTATTGGTGAGTTAGATAAATTTTTCAATCTTCTACGAATGACAAATTGACACATACGCAAAAAATTGACAACAATTGATATTTACATTGAAGAGAAATTATAAATGTTATTATCATAAATACAAACATTGAATTAATATTTGGTAATTTTTATTTATATCCACGTAATTATGCTCTTCATCCACCAGAAATTTTTGTTTAGCATGAATTTAGTGTTTAATTAAAAATCAATTAGTTAGTCCACAATTAATTGTTACTTTTTGAGTACTATTCCTTTTACATATTTTATTCTATTTGTTCAAACGTTATCATTGTCAAAAGATGCTCAATCATAATTTCAACCATTGTTGAAGTTACCTGATGGTGAAATATTCAACGTCTACTACTCTAATTAATTACAAGTACACTGTAGTCTCAGTAAAAGTGAATGAGGTATATTTTGCATGTCCATTTTACCATTGTTTGTTGCAGCATGCACAACGTATATTAACATAGTGTATATTTTACCATCCATTTTTTAGCCTCGAAATAAAATACAAGTTTTAATGTTATGTATTACATATAGAAACTAGTAATGCAAACATTTGTGTTTTGTTGTTGGTGGACCGTGTTTTGATCAAAAAACTGTGAGTTGGCACATATATTTAAGAATAAACCTTTAGGAAATAACATGGAACACTATTTTTTTTTCTATATTTTTTTTGTTTTTTATTTTTTTGGTGACGAAGGAGATGAAATGACCATGCAAAAGGTAAGATTCCATAGATGCTAAAATTTTCTTTGCTTTTGATGTCGACTTGAAAGACAATGTATACAAATTATACATGAATATAACTGGAAAATACGTTTAAGTATACTAAATGATTTGATCATCATTGTATTATGTAGTCATATATTGGATTTCCTATCTTATCGGTGTTATGAAAAAGAAAAAAAAAAGGAAAAAAAAATCAACTTCGTATAATTAATTAGTTAATCCACAAGTATATGCACTTAATAATTATATGTGGATATACTTAATAAAAATGAATTGTGGATTAACATACTAAAATGTTGGATACAAATAAAAATTACCTTAATATTTAGACACATAAGTTTTACATTATCTTAATTGTAAAATGAGAACTGCTTGAAGACCCCAAGGAAAAACGGGCAAATTGTACGATTTGGTTCCCTCCGCGTTTTATGTCTCTATTCGCATGTTTTGACAAAATGTTTTTCGGATACTGTAGCATTTTTGTTGTAAAATAGGTTGAAGATGCTCTAAGCTATGGTTGTCTTTCCAAAAATGATTCTTTCTTTTCTCTTTGTACTATTTATTACTTTACAAAAAGAAAATAGTTCTAATATTTTTTTATTTACCTTAAATTAGGAAAAAAAAATTGTTCAAAATTTGTTGGAAAACTACATCTGGTTTCGTTAAATGTTTCCACTAGTCGTTATATGAACATTCCCAACTCTCTTGGGTCAGTGGCTTTGACTGAAGATCGCCAAAGCAATCCAAAGGTTGTGGCATTAGTTGGTTTTTTTTAATTGATTAAGGTTAGCTGGCTGGATTATGTTTTACCTTGACATGCTAAAAGACAGCCTGGTAAGGCAGAAGATGTGAATTTTGACCAGTTTCCTTTTGGTGAGCTAACATATTTTACATTGTAATTGACTAATTGTTCAGGAATATGTTGATCAGGTATATAATGTCCTTGTATGTGAGTAGTATATGCTTGGTCTAAATAATAGTTCTACGCAAAAGATAATATAATGAACCGACATGACACGAGATAAATAGTTCATTTTGTTAAAAGGTACTGAATCAATGTATATGTGGGTGTGGGAACAGTGGACAAAGATGTATAAACTGTGTATATTATTATGACATAGTGTACTGAAAAAATGCTTATAAGTAACCAAGAAAATAATAATGAAACTTTTTTTATACAATAATCGACCACTGTTCAAAACTATTTGCATAACAAACATCCGTTGATTAATACCATTTTCCGCTTCCAACAACCACTCAACTAGTAGTTTGATGGTTTTAATGAGTGATGACCATCGAAAATAATATTAATCTTATGGTTTATTACCCTGAAAAATAATATTCATTGGCTATAGTTTACCATACAAAGTAACTTTAAATTAAAATAATACGTTATTTTTTAGTAATGTTATTAGTAAGCATTTTGCTTTATGACCTTTGGCTGCACATTTAAATATAACCCTGGAATTGGTTCTGCTTCACTGAAGACAAATTGCATTGCATAATATTGCATTGTGGATGACAAACATCCCACGAGCACTTTGATGCAATATTCCAGGCTAACATTCAAAAGCAATTACAAAAATAAATGAATAATAAGTTTGTGAGGGTGCGTAGCAGTAGCCCAACGGTTGACGGTTATGCACAATGGTAATACTGCCGTATGTTCAAAATTCAGAATGACATGATAAAAACTTATTATGTGTATACACTAAGATCAGTCACTTATGTGATGCTCACGGATTAGACTAAGTGCACTAGCGAGAGTTTTGCGACTCCTATCGGCTTTCCTTCTTACAAATTCAAAAAAAGTTTGTGAGGTGCAAAGTTTATATGAACCACAGGTTGAAAGGTATAAGTTTCTTACTTTCATATTCTCCCACACAATGACACCCGTCCAATACATTAAAAATGCATCTGGACAACAGTGATTTACAGTCTCAATTATCATCACACTGTTTTACCCAAACAACAGAGGATGAAGATTGGTCCATAGAACAATCAATGATAATGAAGATACAAACAAATCAAAACGGAATGCTAATCGCACCTAATTGTTAATGTTCGGTTACATCAGAAGGTAAAGTGGGGCAAAAAAACAAAAGTGTTAGGCGAAAAGAATCCAAAAACAAACGTTAGGATTGTAACCAACTATTGCATGTGTATATACATATATATATTTGTACCTACTTCTTAATTTATATTGAAAGCTGATTACTTGCCGACCTGGGCAATCTAGTGAAGCAAGCAAGAATAGAAACAGCATGCTGCCATGATTCCCCTTGCCTTGCCCATGCACGCACACCAACATAGACATAAAAAAAACCTAACATGCCATTAAAAACAGAAGAAAGTCCATATATCTATTACATATTTAACGTGAATATATGTATATAGCCGCTAAACGAATCTTTATAAACGTGAATACATAAGTGTAGGATGGTTGAAATTCGATTAATCAGATGCAGGCATTGTCATGTATAAAGCATAAACCCACTCTCTTCCCTACATAGTGGCCATTAAAGAACAGCAATGAAAGGGACAGAGAACAAAGTTGATAATCTAATTAAAGAGTTTACTAGTAACAAACTTTGTTAAACAAATTGTTTTTCATACGTAATAAAAAACTATGACTCAGGTATATGAGAATAATAAGGCTTGACAAGTCCCGATCCTTAACGCACCTACCATTCACTTGTGGACAAAAGTTAGGTACGCTAGCTAGAGAAGCTTCCAATTCCTTGTGGGATATAAAATAGTGTTGCTTGTGTTACCCTCCATCTACTTTTATTTTTGGTAGACCAATATCATCTGCAGTTAAGGCTCTGTTGATTGACTATACTGATTGATTGGGCCATCGAGATGTTAACATGGCTGTATTTAATGTTTTTTCAGTACGTATTTATGATCATATACACGCCCATATTCAAAATTTGCGTGTATTGTAGTACATCGTTTTGATTTGTCTTAGAAGAGGATGAGTATGCCACAATATATGACTGAAAATTGAGTTTAGCTACTTCGTTCATGGTATTTACCCACCACATACACATATGTCAAGTTGACTTTTCTTAAATAAACATGCTTACATTGGAAGATAATTGCTTTCTTTTGTGTGGTTTATCAACGTGGGTTAATTAAATGGTCAGCATTATGTATATATATCATCATGCGTGAATGGTACTCAAGTTGATATGTTGGAAAAGGAACGATGTTTTGCTAAAATTGCGCTCTATGCTTTGAGCATTTTGGATGCACCGCACTAGCACGGATCTTCACATTCAACATAGAGAAGTACTTGGATACACCTTTAGCACATGTAATAAGACTTTGCAAATTTATAAAACATAAATAAATAATACAGCGTAAACATTGATATGATCACATGAATCATATTACCCAAAGTTCTATATCTTCTCGCTACAATAATACACGGCTATTCCAAAGACTCAGAATCGTTGGCTGCTGTTTGAAGTCATTGGAATAGAGTTAACGGACTCTAACAGTTTCCAGCGGATCCAACATATAATTTCCAATAGTATTTCCAATGGCATCAAACGGTGAGCAGCCGATGGAAACCGTTTCAAAGCAACGGCTAGTCATTAAAATCCGTTTGTAGCCATTGGAAAACTAGGTGATTTTTTTTATAATAGTCATCCTATTTTTAATTCATTCCATTTTCAATCCAATTTCAATCAATTTCACATATATATATATATATATCAATAACAATGTAACCAACCCAAAAAAAAAAAAACCTAAGAAATGGAAACCGTCTCTTTTTCAGCTGCGAAGACCTAGGTCCATCGCTCTTGCGCCTCTGCCTCCACTTCATTTCTTCTTCCCCACGCCTCTCAGCTTCCACTCTCATGGCCAAGAAAAAACTCTCAAAACCTCAACCACCGTCATCATCGACGACACGATCTGGTTCTCGAGTGCGACTTGCATCCTCAACGGAATCTGATAATGAAGATGTCTCTGACGCTAAAGGCGCTCCACCTAGATCCGTGTTCACGCCACCTGATTCCCATACTTTGAATGCGCTTATTGATGAAATCACCTCATCCCGTTCACCGTAGAATATCCAATTGGGCAAGTCTCTTGTTACGTCTTTCCTTAAGCAAGCTCCTTCCTCTTGGTCGTTGCCTGGTGAATGCTCGCGTCCTTCGCGAGGTGAGAAAGAGTCTGATCGAATTAATCTGTTTGTGGACTTGGGCAGTGTATTAAATTCAGCAGCCAACGTGCAGTCCCCTACTTCAGACACTAGAAATGCTGTGTTGGAATCCCTTGGGGATCGAGATGAACATGAAATGGTAGTGTGTGCTGGTTTGAGTGACCATCGTCAATCCAACACTATAACTGGTGCAAACATTCAGTGCACACCAACTACTCGTCTAAACTCCTCTATTACCCATTCTAACGTTTCAGCTGCACAATTACCTGCTCGTCAAATGAACACAAACTGCTCGACTATTAATCTTGCAAGCCCTAATCCCACAAATAATGTTGCTCCCATACACGCTACAGCAACAATGAACATAAACCTGAATGCACCTGAGAAATGGGCGACATTATTTGATACGCTTCCTCACTTTGCGGGGAATACACACCAATGGAATTTGATATACTTCAAGCTGAGTATGGTTCCGTCCCGCCTCAGGAAATTCATGATGAAACTGCTAATTTCTGGAATGATCAACTAGTTGTATTTTTTTCTTGGATTCTAAACCTCTTGCTGTAGATATGCATACGACATGTCATAATTCTTGGCAAATTCGAGCCTCAATGAAAATGATCTTTGTTGATGGTCTATATTATTTCAAGTTCTCCTCTGCTGATGAGAGGTTATGTGTTATGGAAGCTGCGCCTTCTATCATTGATGGAAGACCGTTTATTGTGACTACTTGGAGCGCTTCGATAGATAGAGTACGTGAACAGGTATTTTCGATTCCTGTTTAGGCGCAGTTTACCCATATTCCCTTAGTGTTACAACCTCTTCTTGGCCTTAATTGGCTCGCTTGTCACATTGGTAAATTCAAGTGTTTTGATGCAAATACTGTAGCAAGAAGGAACATAGTATACGTTAGGGCCCTGATCGAGATTACTAATGATAAACCACTGCCTAAACAGATCAAAGTTAACATAGATAATCGTGTACATTACGTGGATGTCAAATATAGATAGCAACCAGATATTTGCATATCTTGTAAATCATTTGGTCACTACTCTGATTCATGTCAGCTTCAAGCAAATATACCTCCCCTAGTTAAGATTCCCCTTCCAAATCCTCCTACTCGTGTTTGAGTCCCTACAGGTAGATTGGTGGCTCAACTGGAGGTAGATAAAGTTCTCATGGAGGATGTGCCCCCAACAACTATATTGCCTAATGTCTCTCCCGATCCTGACATTTCTTGGAATGAGCTAGAGACAGCATGGGTGCATTCCCCCTCTGGAATGCATTGCGATTCAAATGGGGTCTTCTTTATCTTTATTGGAGGGATGAAGAGCACAGTCGTCTCTTCTACGGACCCGAAGGTAAGAAATTGGTAATGTGGGATGAGGATGTGATTGGAGAAAACAACACCGTGATTATGGAGGATACTTCTTGGGACATGAACAAATTACTACCTCCATTCAATGTTGATGATTTAGCCTTCCGCTTTTGGGCCTACCAGCGTAATATGACACCCTACAATGACATCTTTCTTGAGGACGATGACTCTGATTGTGAAGAGGTGTAGCTTCCGTGCTTAGCCTTATGTACTACATAAATGTTGTTAACTTAGCTATTTTGATGTATTGACAGTGTCTGGACACTTCAAACCAGATTGTTACTTTGTGCATGTGCAAAGTATCAATCCTTTCACTTTAATAAAAGTGTTTGCGGTCTTCTTAAAAACTGATCGGCCTTGCCAAAATAAACAATATAAAAAACCAACATAAATCAAATATACATCATCATAAACAAAACAAACCATCCAAACATCTCAAAAACCAACGCATCAATGTTACATGTCTGCAAACCAAATACAAACCATCAAAATGCATCCAAAGTATCATCCTCACTCACTTCGTACCAATATATACAACATCAAAATGAAAACCTCACCATCTCAAAGTCAATATATACATTGTGCAACCATAACACAGAAAAAAATAACTCAAACGCCATCTTTGTTACCGGAAGCACCAGATGATGAAGAAAAAGTAACATGATTGTGCAAATACTCCCGCAAGCTTCCGATTTTGTTGCTCCATCTGTATAGTCTGTAGACGATTCTGCTCTTGCAGCTGCTCAACCATGGTTCTAAGCTCCTTAATTTCTGTTTTGACTTGGGCCTTCTGAGCTTGTCGAGTCTGCAAATAGAATGAATAGCAAGGTTATGTCAGCATATAAATTTTTGTAACACTATATATTTAAATGCTAATTTGTTGTATATATGCAAAATGATTAATTACCGTTAGGTTACCGAAGCCATAACGTCTGCTTCGCTGCGACGGATGCATAATAGTGTTAAATATGTTGTCTTCCTCCTCCGGTGTTAACTCATCAACGACCAGACTCCTCAAGTGTATGAGCCCGTGCCTCCTGAAACCTTGCCTATAATTTAAAAAACAATTTCAGTTGAAAAATAATAGAATGTTGTTTATATTTTACATAGCTAGTAATTAATAAACTTCGATGTAAGCTAGAACTTAAAATACACATACATATGCAGTTGTCACCCTATTCTGATCAACCCACTGATATGTGATGTTGTCAGCCTCGTCTACTTTCCTAGATGCGTGGGTGTGAGTATATACATCCACATAAGACATAGGATGTCCACGAGCTCGTTTTTGCAATTGATAATTTGGATATTTCAATTTTACATAGTTAATTACCAAACTGATCAATATACAAATGTAATGATTGATATATTTATCAAGTCCTCGCGATGATGCTGTAAAGACTTGGATCCTCCATGATGAATTGCTGGATTTCTACTCATGTTTGCGGAGTTCCTTGCAGATTCCACCTGCAAATGTACATTGACTAATTATTAAATAATCGGCAAAAAAATAAATGAGATTTACCTGAACTCATCCGTGTCCCACAACTCAACCATATTATTAAATATTGCATCGTCATCCACCTTGGTTTCTTCCCCAATTTTTTAAACTCATTTATTTTCTCCTTGTAATTCTTATCGACCTTTGAGCTCTAATGTCGAACTAAGCTGATGTTAGGCTCCTTCAAATCTACTACGCCCTGTACAATGATTAAATATTACTACTTATTTATTTGTATTTAATCATTTTGTAAAGAGGTATAAACTTACCAGAAAATCTTGCCAGATTGTCTCTTTTACAGTGTCGGGGATCCTGTTCCACTTAGGCCAGAAATCACTCATTCTAGCCATATACGCATCTTTGGAAATGTTCAAAGCCGTCTGAGATGGCTTCAATTCAAACCTAGTCTAACGTTGCAGCTCTCCTCTGTGAAATTGGGATATTTCTTATCAAAATATTTCTAAGCTTCTCCATTGGATGGGTGTGTCAACGTATCTTCTCAAGTTGTTCTCACAACGTGTCATCTCATATGATGCACCGTTACAGATGATGCATATAACCGTTGAAGTCTAGGGATGATGGATAAATAATGCATACGCTTGTATGGAACTTCTTTTCCCTTCTTTTTCCTTAGTTTGTATCTTTCTTGGTTACATATTTTACAATTTCTAAGATTGATGTTTACTTTCCAATACAACATGTAACCCTTTAAACATGTATATATTTTCTGATACGGAAAACCGAAAGATGTCATAAGTTTTTTCATTTAATAATAATTTTCACACATTAAATAATCGGATGGCATATGGCATTTAGCAGCTTGAACAACAACCACAAATTTAGCTGAGATATGTCTGAAGGAATCAATATTGGATTTATTAGATCTTTAATTATTCAAGTGAGGATTGGTCCTCGGGGATCTATAGAGAGTCTGCTTTATGAAATGTCTGAGATATCAAAAAAGGCACAGATAATTTATTTATCGCCAAATAGAGATGAATATTATAAGGTAGCTGAAGGAAATTATTTGGCCCTCGTCCAAAATACAAAATGAAAGTGGATCGGATTTTATTTTATTCCTATAGAGGTGCATATCTTAACTAGATCTTCGTACCTAATGGTCCGAAACAATAGTACCATTGAAGTAGACACACAACTCACTTTAAATACAAATACATGAAGAGTCTAGAGCACTATCTCACAAAAAAGAGTATTATCTCACATTATTTGAGCCAATGTATGAAATTTGCATATCAAAATCAATGGGGAGAACAAAAGTTTAACGAGTAAATAATAATCAAACCACATGTTCGACGGCTGGCTTGATTACAATGATTAAAAGCATTAACTCTTAAATTTATATCCTAGTTATATGTGCACATATCTTTATAAATCAATCTCGTCCCCTTTGGTTTTATTTTGGTCGTGATGATTCAAAAACAAACATTCGGTTCATTTTAATAATAAACAAAGTTTTTATATATACTGTATGTGTGTGTGTGTGTTTATATAATAAATTCACTATCTATATTTTTTAATATATTTCTTAAATAGATATTGTAACGATCGGTACACTATAAGTAAACATTGATTTTACAGTGGCGGAACCCATCATTGAACGTTTGGTAAACTGAATTAGCGACAGTGTTGATGTGCAAATGTTATCACAACATCCAACAAGTTCTAAAACAATAAAACTAGACGTGCGGGAAATAAATGCGAAAATGTAAATGACTATTTGTTTATAGTGGTTCGGCTCGCGAAGGCCTACGTCTGTTTTGAATGGATTTGCTCGTTTATTATGCTTTTCATACAAGAATACAATAATAGAAACATTAGTTCCATACCAATATAATAGCAATGGTGGGGACAAAGTTCTAGTTCATCCAAATGGAAGGTAAGTTCCCCATTCCTGAAATTCCTATGGAGTCCAAAAACAATCCAAGTGTCTACGATGAAGCTTCCACTTCTTATATGCTTAGGAGAATGTAGGAATGTCTTCTTCTTCCCAAGTGTTCAAAGACCTAAGAGTCGACCCCGTTCACGCTGCAGGATGATAGGTACTTATAGGAGAGGTAGGTGAAGTAGGTAGGAGTAGGTGGAAGGTGGGGACCATGCCCTAAATTTCATAGCCCGGAATCGGTACATATCTTGGGTGTTAGCATTTTGTTGTGCCATACTTCAAAATTCCTAAACTTTGTATCTGTCTGAGTGCTCCATTATTTCATATCCAGAGAGTATTTAGCATATGGGAGTTGAGGGACCCCACTTGGATTGGTATACGAAATATAGGAGAGGCGGGGATACGAAAGATGGGGTACGAAAGTGGAGTTGGGAAGTTTAGTTATGGGATACGAAAATTAGTGGCGAGGGTCCACACCGATACGGAAAGTCAGGCTTAAGGATATGGTTAAGAATAGTGGGATATATGCCGATCTAAAGAGTCATAACCTGGGATATGAAATTGAATTCAGTGGGATTTTGAGAAGATGTAAGGTCGGGATACGAAATGATGATGAAGCTCCCGAAGTGTTGGTTTATTGTTGAGCAACTTGGTTGAGTCGAAACGACTATTCTTTTGCGGCTCCATCTGGACTTGGGTCCTAAATGTTTCGACAACGCTTTTGGGCTGTTGATCCACATAATGGGCCGACTCGTATGGACTTAGACTACTGTTGGTAACCAAGCCAAAAGATCGATTATGTAATGACCCAGATTTTCGAACAATTAATTTCAAACATTTAATATTGTTTTAAATGTTGTATTGATAATAAAAAAGGATTTTTATATGAAGATTATCGTTTTGATAATCGATTACGATTTAATATATTGAATTAGCGTAATACAAAAACAACAAAAAAAATTAATTTGAAGTTTAAAACTGAATAGAAACGATTCAGATTATCAATATAAATTGTATCTGACTATAAAGGATAATAATAATAATTTATTATTGAAGAAATTATTTGTTTCGAATTTAATTTACATTATATCGATTTAAATTGATATTTTGTCCATACGATCTAATGAGGCTTCGAAACCTATTCTTGTGTGTTCAGAATAGTGGTATAACCCTGAGAATGCCTGTTGTTGTGCTCAAATAGGAGTTCGAAATCAGTGTGATATTTTAAATTAAATAAATTTACATCGGTTCGAATTTATTTAAGGCCAACATATATTAATTCCTTCCTCCCTAAGCTAAAACAATTTTCTACTACCCTAAGTATTAAAAACGCGTAGAAAAATTAATACACAGTACATAGGAAAGTACCTTAGATATTAAATCACACAACCTATTTTACTTCAAGCTAAAGTAAGTTCCACAATTCACTTCTAAAAATCTACGTGAACACCCCCCTGCTTTCACTCTACTCCAATCCGTTCCTCGGACATTTCATGAATTCAAAACCCCCCTTTCCCCTCAAATTTAATCAAAATTTTTAAAAACACAAAACGAATTTAGCCTATCGTTGATTCATTGAAACTGATTAATAAAAAGCTTCAATTTGATGTTAAGATTTAGGGGTGCAATATGATGTTGTTGCTCGACTTTTCAACATACCATGCTAGGAATTTGAGGGAACTCCAGCGACGACAACTGCTAATCGTGCACAAGGGATAATCAAGGTGGAGTTTGGAGAACTCGAGCTCTTTTGTGAAAAGCGATAAGGGTTCTGGTATGCCAGTGTTGAAGAGGAGATCCGGGTTTTTGGAGGTGTAAGCACTTGGCGATGAATGATTAGGGGATCGACTGTTTAATCTCAATCGAAATTTAGGCAGAATCGAATAAGGTTCTAGGGTGCGCGATTCCTTCCAAGGTCGAAGGGAGATTAAACGAATGGAATTGGATGAGTTTTGTGTTAGAGAGGAGCATAATATGTCGATGTTCATGTGAAGGCATGGTGGGAGGTCTCGATTAGGGAAGGAGAACGAAGCAGAAGTAGGTGCGACAGTGGGGAAGTTATGTACATCAGGTGAAATTTCAAAAAGAAGGTGAAATTCTTATTTGAGTTTTTATTCTATTTTATTTAGTATATTAGCTAAAATTAAAATTTAGTATACTATTAAAAGGAAATGTTATTAACTGTTAATCCAAAATTTGGAAACCGAAAAGAGAAATTCTTTATTCAGTAGAACATTTTATAAATTGTAAATTAGATGAGTGAAAATATAAACTCGAAATCATTAGCTGTTCAGGACCGAGAAGATTAGAAAATTAAAATTTAGTATATATTTAACCTAAAACCTTGTTAATAAAATTTATTAGCTCATTTATAAATTCGGGTTTTTTTAGGCAAGGATAAATCGAATGGAATCATTCGTGTAGAGTTCAAAGCCTCGGAAAATGATGAAAAGAAATTGAAATTGTTACAAGTGCAAAATATAGATCAAGGTGAGTGAAATCACTCTCTGGTTCATTTATAATTTTATTATAAACGAATTTTTATTTTAAATAATTTCTATATGATTTTTGTTGCTTGTTGGATGCATTGAAATATCATTGCAGCTATTATATATATATATGTACATATGTGTTAGTTATATAGGCATGGTGGTTGTGGCTATTATATATATATATATATTGGTGATTGGATATTTTCCGTAGTACCATTAGCGAATGCCCGCAGTATCGTTAGCGGATGACCCTATGTGCCCATTTAATATATTGTACTGGATGACCTTCTATACCGCGATATCCTGCCTTGAAGCAGGATGGGTATTATTTATGTGGCCTAACGTCAGTGGGTGTAGGAAAAACAGGTTGGAGGGATCCAACTAGATTCCTCATATTTTATTATTGTTTGTTTTCATATATATTATCATATATGATGTGTTAGAAAACCTGTGATTGATAACTGGGTGTTTTGGATGTTTAAATATCACTGGCCCTAAATATTGACATATAAAAATATTATGAAACGAGATTTTGAGATGTAAAAGGAAAATCAGTTTTTTTAAAATAGAGTTTGAATTTCGAATGGACTAGAAATATTTATGTCTTTTTAATAAAAAAAAGCAGTTCATTTATAAACAATGTTTATAAATGAAGTGAAAAAACTATCATTGGATAATTTGGGAAATGTAAATTCAAATGTGAATTTGAAAAGAGGAATGGAAATTAGTTTCAAAAGAAACGATGAAATCTATTCCGATGTACGGAATGTAAATTGAATTAAAATAAATCCATATGGATTTATGACTAGAATTCGACTATGTCGAATTTATAAAAATAAATTATTTCCAAAAAGGATATTTAAATTACATTAAATAGAAATTGAGTTTAAATATGACAAATAGATTCTATAATTACCTATAAATTATAATACTAAAATATTCCAAAATAAGATTTTGTTTTTTATTTGATTTTGAAATGGAACTTGTTTTAATGTATAAAACAAGGAAGTTGAATTTATGAACAATGTTTATAAAACCATTGAAATAAATTATCATTAGACAATTTAGAAGTTAAAAAGTAGGAATTTAAAAGTGAATTGGAAATCGTTTCGAAGAAGGAACGACGGATTTTATTCTGGAAATCAGAATATAAACTGAATTGAGATAAATCTAAGAAATTATATTTGGAATTCGCTTTCATAAAATTTTATAAAATAATTTAATTCCTAATGGAATTGGAAATTTATATTAAAAATGAAGTTGTGATTGAATTTATAACTGAGCAATGAAATAATCGACGACTAGGGATAATCTGAAACATTAAGTTGTATTTGGAAAATTGGATTAATTAAAATTTAAAATTAAAAAAGAATGGAATTGAAATTTAGTTGTAAACAAAGTTTAAACGTTTATATTTAATTTTAATTAAAACGAACTCGCCGCAGCGTGGTAGTTCATACTTTGACGTTTCGAATTCAATGGAGTATATATAACTCAATTGAATTCTTTGAAACAAGAATCGTCAAGACCGATTGAATAATAGTTTTCTAATGGAAGAGAAAATTTTGGATTTCGTCTTATAGATTTTGAGTTATGTCAAAATCAAACATTTAGAAAAACAACGCCATAATTGTTATTAAACCATAACGGTTTATTTAAATTAATTAAAGGATTCATATAAAAATCCAAACATGAATAAAATAAATATGAACTCTAGTGGAGTAAATGGAATGATTTTTGAAACAAAAATCAGATTTTAAATTATTGAATGAAGTTAACTAATTAGAAAAATAATTAGTTAATGGAGTTGGGTTGAATTTAATTTTGGTTAAGTAAATTAGTTTGGTAAATTAAAAGTTGGGAATTGAATATAGAAGCTTGAATTAAATTTGGAATAGAATATGGAAAGTGAATTCGATTTGTTTATTAGTCAATAACATTATGTTTAAACACGGTTGATTCCAATTAAAAGTGAAATGGGCAAATAGGCTAATTAAAGTATAAATTAGCGAAATGAATAAGGTTAATTGAAGAAGTGAATGGAGTTGGAATAAAATAGGAATGATATATATTAGACAAGTATGGAATGAAGCGTACGAATATTATATTTTGAGTGCCCGTCAAAAACGCACACGTTTAAATTCCATATGAGATTTTTTGAGCCTATTGGGTAAGCCGCTTAGCTTTTAGATTTTCTTTTTGAATGAAAAGGGCCTAGAGAGGCAAGTTGGGGTTTGAGCTATTGAGCTGTACAAAGGAGACACTGGCGAAATTTTCCGTAAATTTAAGAAGTTAGAATATTTTAAAGAAATTTAATAACTAGAAATCAGTATGTCAATATATATATAATTCGATAAGGAAACAAACTTAAGATAGAATATCATAAACAAAAAGAAAATCTATAAGTTTAAATCTGGTAAGAATAGAAAGAGAAATGTATACACATTTAAAAATGAATAATTGGTTTTTATGGGTATGATTATTCGAGATAAGTAGTCTTGACAGTTTTGAAGTTAAGAATGTTATTCAGACAAGGTCTAAGAGGTAGTTATACCTCAACCTGATTTATTTCATTATTAATTGATAAATAGCAAGAACCAGTCTAGAAGATCAATGTTTGAATAAGATTTAGTTGAATGCAGTATTTTGGGTTGTTGTAACGATGTTTTACACAACATTCATTTTAACCCAAGTAAGTGAAATTTTGGAAATATAATAATGAATATTTCCTAACTGTAGAAATAAATGAGTTCGAAGAAGTGAAAGTTATTGGAATGTTTTCCAATTATAAATAGAAGATATTTTCTAAGTATAGAAAATAAAAGAAGGTGATATATGAAAATGTTTTCCAAAATGCATAAGAGGCTAAGATGATTGTTGAAAATATTGGGTTAACAAATATGAATAAGGAAATGGAAAAGTGGTTTAATTAATGAAATATTAATTAAGGGGACCAGTGATTGTTTGATGCTTTGGATGAATGTTTGTTTTCTTCGATAGTTAAATAACCGACTATCGAAGTATTGACCACTATCGTTGTCAATACGAAGAGATCGGTTGGATTATTATCCGAGAACCACTTTGTAATGACAGTAGCGTTGCGAATCAGATTATATAAAGACAATGAAACGGAGTAAAGTGCAAGGGCTTTTTCTGTTAAGCCTATATAGAAATTGCTTAATGTGGATTAATCGAAATTGTGCCTTCGGTTTTGTTCAGTCCTAGAACAAGCACGTATGGACGAATGTTTGACAGAGTATTTCCAATGATCACATATGTTAGTCTATACAAATATACGACTGGTGGCGGAGAATTTATTCTCTTAGCATAATATCCAAATATCTTTGGGCAAATCAATTTGTGATTAACGGGTCTAACAATGTGACATTCAAAATGATTGTGTTATTAATCAAAGGTAAGTAATCGTAACTTCAAGCCTCGCAACCGGGAAATGGTATAAAATCGGGTAGGTCGCATGGCTAAGTGGGTCATACCTAAGTAGGGTGTATTATCACCTGATCTAGAAAAATTCCATTTGCTTCTTTAATCTTTCGGTGTTATCCCTTTCAGGGAACAGTTGTTGATCCCAACCGTTGGTGACAATACATTCGGTACTCTCATGCAAAGTGGGGGGTCAGTCATGTTTAGCCTGGATTGCAAGATGTTCTTATTGAACTCGTTGTATTCCTCTCTAGAGATACACTGTCGGAAGGTAGTCTCATACCTTGCCAGTTCGAATCCATTCTCCAATAAGAGCCAGCGGTTTTGATTGTATACTATGTATGTTGAGCGTGAGATGCAAGCGTTCTGTTAGATTGTTATTTACTTGTTTTAGACACTATTATAATATCATAAAAGTATTGATTTTAAAGAATGTTTTGGGTTATCGTAAGGTAAAAACCCTCTGTATTTATGTATGGATTGGCTATACGATTATTCTTTCTTTTAAAAAAGTATTTTTAAAAGTTAAACCAATGATTGGAGTTTACTCACACCAGTCCCATGACTGATCCAGAGTTTATTTTGTTTTGTTTTACCCTAAACTCTTGGGTGCCCAAATTTGTACGGGTAGTCCAGTAGTTCTGGTATTTTCAGATATCCTTGGAGGAGCTTGAAGCAGGAGGCTTCAATATTAGATATGTATAGGGAGAGAGAATTTATTTTGCTATGCTGTATATGTGATGAACAAGTGTTGTACTCTGACAATGCTATATATATACAGTCAAATTTTTATTTCAGAAGTTGTTATATATATTATAATTATTCCCCTGCAATGTGGGATTCTGTATTGTTGTTCAGTTCTAGCTTCTATCTATTTTCTTCTATTCTAATTTTCTTTCTTTCTATTTCTCACCCTCTAACTTCTTTCTATTAATGATTCTTATTTTTGTGCAATTTGCGACGTGAGTTATATTAAGTTAGCTCAAATGGTACGGATTTGAGGGCCATTGCAGTTAGTATCAAAGCTTAAGATTAAGATGTCTATTCCTGTCGAGGTCGAAGGGAGATTCAGCGGATGGAATCAGACGAGTTTCGTGTTAGGGAGGAGCTTAAGATGTCGATGTTCATGTGAAGTCATGGTGGGAGGTCTTGACTGGGGAAGGAGAACGAGGCAGAAGTAGGTGCGACAATGGGGAAATTATGTACATCAAGTGAAACTTCGAACAGAAAGTGAAATTCTTATTTGATTTTGTTTATTTTATTTAGTATATTTGTTAAAATCCAAATTCAGTATACTATTAAAAGGAAATGTGATTAACTGTTAATCTTAAATTTGGAAACCGAAAAGAGAATTTTTTTTATTCAATAAATCATTTTATAAATTGTTAATTAGATGAGTGAAAATCTAAAATCGAAATCATTACCTGTTCAGGACCACAAAGTTTAGAAAATTAAATTTTAGTCTGTTTTTAACATAAAACCTTGTTAATAAAATTTATTAGCTTATTTATAAATTCGGATTTATTTTGGGCAAGGATAAATCGAATGGAACATTCGTGTAGAGTTCAAAGCCTCTGAAAACGATGAAAAGAAATTGAAATTGGTACAAGTGCAAAATATAGATCAAAGTGAGTAAACTCACTCTCTGGTTCATTTATAATTTTATTATAAACAAAATTTTATTTTAAATAATTTTTATATGTTGTTTGTTGGGTATTGGATGCATTGAAATATTATTGCTGCTAATATTATATATGTATTAGTTATATAGGCTTGGTTGTTGTGATTATTAAATGTATATCGGTGATTGGATATTTCCTGCAGTACCATTAGCGGATGCCGGCAGTATCATTAGAGGATGACCCTATGCACCCCACAATATATTATAGTGGATGACCTTTTATACTGCGATATCCTGCCTTAAAGAAGGTGGGTATTATTTAGGTTGGGTAACGTCTATGGATGCAGGAAAAACAGGTTTGAAGGATCCAACTGGAATCCTCAAAATTTATTATTGTTTGTTTTCGTATACGTTATCATATATGATGTGCTAGAAAACCTATGATTGATAACTGGGTGTTTTGGATGCTTACATATCATTGGCCCAAAATATTGATATATAAAAATATCGTGAAAAGGGATTTTGAGTTTTAAAAGGAAAATCTATTTTTCTAAAATAGAATTTGAATTTCGAATGGACTAGAAATATTTGTTTTAATAAAAACAAGCAGTTCATTTATAAATGATGTGGAAAAAATTATCATTGGATAATTTAGGAAATGTAAATTCAAATGTGAATTCGAAAAGAGGAATTTAAATTAGTTTCAAAAGAAATGATGAAATCTATTACGACGTTCGGAATGTAAATTGAATTAAAATAAATCCATGCAGATTTGTGATTGGAATTCGACTATGTCAAATTTATAAAAATAAATTATTTCCAGAAAGGATACTTAAATTATATTAAATAGAAACTGAATTTAAATATGAAAAATAGATTCTACAATTACATATAAGTTATAATAATAAAATATTCCAAAAATAAGATTTGGATTTTTATTTGATTATGAAATGGAACTTTTTTTAATGTATAAAACAAGAAAGTTGAATTTATAAACAATGTTTGTAAATCTATTGAAATAAATTATAATTAGATAATTTAGAAGTTAAATTCAAGTATGAATTTAAAAGTGAATTGGAAATCGTTTTTGAAATTCGATTTCATCGAATTTTATAAAATAATTTAATTCCTAAAGTAATCAGAAATTTATATTAAAAATGAAGTTGTGATTGAATTTATAACTGAGCAATGAAATAATCGACGACTAGGGATAATCGGAGACATTAAGTTGTATATGGAAAACTGGATTAATTTATAATTAAAATTATATAAGAACGGAACTGAAACGTATTTATAAACAAAGTTTAAACGTTTATATTTAAATTTAATTAAAATGAACTCGCTGCAGTGCGGTAGTTCATAATTTGATATTTCGAACTTCAATCGAGTACGTATAACTCAATTTAAGTCGAAATTCTTTGAAACAAAAATCGTCAAGACCGAAATGGAAAAATCTGGATTTCGTCTTATAGATTTTGAGTTATGTCAAAATCAATTTTTCAGAAAAACAACGTTATAATCGTTTTTAAACCATAAAGGTTTATCTAAATTAATTAATAGTTTATAAGCAAATAAAATATGGATTTTCATTATAAAAATCCAGACTAGAGTTGTAAAATAAATATGAACTCAAGTGGAGTAAATGGAATGATTTTTGAAATAAAAATCAGATTTTAAATTATTGAATTAAGTTAACTAATTAGAAAACTAATTAGTTAACGGAGTTGGGTTGAATTTAATTTTGGTTAAGTAAATTGGGATGGTAAATTAAAATTGGGAATTGAATATGGAAGCTTGAATTAAATTTGGAATCGATATGAAAAGCGAATTCGACTTGTTTATTAGTCAATAACAATGTGTTTAAACATGGTTGATTCCAATTAAAAGTGAAATGGACAAATGGGCTAATTAAAATATAAATTAGCTAAATGAATAAGGTTAAATGAAGAATCGAATGGAGTTGGAATAAAATAGGATTGATATATATTAGACAATATGGAATGAAGTATATAAAGATTATATTTTGAGTGCCCAGCAAAAAGGTACACGTTTAAATTCCATATGTGATTTTTTGAGCTTATTGGGTAAGCCGTCTGGCTATTTGATTTCTCTTTGAATGGAAAAGGCCTAGAGAGGTGAGTTGGGGTTTGAGCTATTGAGCCGTATGAAGGAGACGATGCCGAAATTTTCTGGAAATTTAAGGAGTTAGAATACTTTTAAGAAGTTTGATAACTAAAAATCAATATATCAATATATATAGAATTCGATAAGGAAACGAACTTAAAATAAAATATCATAAACAAAAATAAAATCTATAAGTTTAAATCTGGTAAGAATAGAAAGAGAAATGTACAGACATTTAAAAATGTATAATTGGTTTTTATGGGGTTGATTATTTGAGATAAGTAGTCTTGTCCGTTTTGAAGTTAAGAATGTTATTCAGTCAAGGTTTGAGAGGTAGTTATACCCTAACTTGATTGATTTCATTATTAATCAATAAATAGCAACGCCCGGTCTCGAAGATCAATGTTTGAATAAGGTTTAGTTGAATGTAATATTTTAGGTTGTTGTAACGACGTTTTACACAACATTCACTTTAACCTAAGTTAGTGGAATTTTGGAAATATAATAACGAATATTTCCTAACTATAGAAATAAATGAGTTCGGGAAAGAGATAAGTAATTGGAATGTTTTCCAGTTATAAATAGAAGATATTTTCTAAGTATATAAAATAAAAGAAGGTGATACATGAAAATGTTTTCCAAATAGCGTAAGAGGCCAAGATGATTGTTGAAAATATTGGGTTAACATATATGGATAAGGAAATGGAGGAGTGATTCAATTAATGAAAAATTAATTAAGGGGACCAGTGATTGTTTGATGCTTTGGATGAATGTTTGTTTTTCTTCGGTAGTTAAATAACCGAATATCGATGTATTGAATAATATCGTTGTCAATACGGAAAGACCGGTTGGATTATTATCCGAGAACTAGTCCGTATTGGCAGTAGCATTTCGAATTAGATTATATAAAGACAATTGAAGATGGAGTAAAGTGCAAGGGTTTTTTCTGTTAATCCTAGGTAGAAATTACCTAAGATGGATTAATGGAAATTGTGCCTTCGGTTTCGTTCTGTCCCAGAACGAACATGCATGGACGAATGTTTGACAGAGTAGTTCTAATGATCGCATATGTTGGTCTGTACAAATATACATCTGGTGGCGGAGAATTTATTTTCTTACATAATATCCAAAATATTTTTGTGCAAATCAATTATTGATTAACGGATCTGAAAATGTGGCATTCAAAATGATTGTGCTATCAATGAAAGGTAAATAATCGCTTCAAGCCTCGCAATCGGGAAATGGTATAAAATCAGGCAGGTTGCATGGCTCTGTGGGTCGCACCCAAGTAGGGTGTATTGTCACCTGATATAGAGAAATTCCATTTGCTTTTTTAATCTTTCGATGTTGCTCCTTTCAGGAAACGGTTGCCGATCCCAACTGTTGGTGACAATACATTCGGTACTCTCAAGCGAAGTGAGGGATCAGTCATGTTTAGCCTCGGTTGCAAGATGTTCATGTTGAACCCAGTGTATTCCTCTCTAAAGATACACTGTCGGAAGGTGGTCCCATACCTTGCCAGTTAGAATCCATTCTCCAATAAGAGCTTGCGGTTTTGATTGTATACTATGTATGTGAGCATGAGATGCAAGCGTTCTGCTAACTTGTTATTACTTGTTTTAAACACTATTATAATATCAGCAAAGTGTTGATTTTAAAGAATGATTTGGGTTGTTGTAAGGTAAAAAACATCCGTATTTATGTTTTGATTGGTCTTACGATTATCCTTTCTTTTAAAAAAGGATTTTTAAAAGTTAAACCAGTGATTGGAGTTTACTCACACCAGTTCCATGACCGACTCATGGTTTATTTTGTTTTGTTTTACCCTAAACTGTTGGGTGCCCAAATTTGTACGAATAGTTAAGTAGTTCAGGTATTTTCAGATATCCTTGGAGGAGCTTGGAGCAGGAGGCTTCAATGTTAGATATATATAGAGAAAGAGAGTTTATTCCGGTGTGTTGTATATGTGATGAACAAGTGTCGTACTCTAATAATGTTATATATATACAGTCAAATTTGTATTTCAAAAGCTGTTATATATTATATTTATTCCGCTACGATGTGAGATTCTGTGTTGTTGTTTAGTTCTAGCTTCTATTTATTTTCTAATTTTCTTTCTTTATATTTCTCACCCTCTAACTTCTTTCTATAAATGATTAGTATTTTCGTGCAATTTGTGTTGGACGTGAGTTATATTCAATTCGCTCAAATGGTACAGATTTGCAGGCCATTACAAGTTAACGTTTACAAAGAAAGTTAAATTAAATCTTTCTTCCCTAATTCTACGAATCCAGCCAAGATTCAAATTTGGAGCTCGTAAATTGTTGTTAGCATCATCCTTACATGTAATTAATGACCTAAAACCAAACTTATCCCAATTTCCTTGGATTTAGAGTAATCTTCTTACTTTTATTTGCATGTTACAATAAGATACACTATTACAGAACAAGTGATTTACACTGTTTGTTTAGCCCATGTTGTTTCGGTTTTACAACCGGTGCAAATGAGACGTCGTAATTTTTTTTCTTTTGCACCGATTGTCAGTAACGACCGGTGCAAAAGACGAGTTTCTTGCACCGGTTTTTACCATTACCGGTGCAAAAGTGCTCTGTGCTTAAACAAACTTATTTTTTGCATCGATTGTTTCATACGATCGGTGCAGGAGATGAAAACATACCACCGATTGTTGGTTGTTAAAAAGATAGATGCGAAAAAGTAACTTTTGATTTTATTTTTTTTCGTTGCATCGTTTATTCCTAACAACCGGTGCAAATTGATGATATTTTGCATAAAACCCCTCGTTAATTGCTGAAACTCCAAAATATGCTATTAATACAATTATACATATACATCATTTTTATGATCATTTAAAATAATATTGACTGACAAAAAATTGAGCATAACGTTAAATCATACAAACATATATATACACATACAAATATATATATATATATATATATGGAAAATTCTATAGGGACACAAAATTTTGACACAAATGGTGACACAATTAATTTGCACCATTGGATAACTCCATGAATTACACCTCTCCATATAAAAACAAAAAGATCCAACGGTTGAGGCTCTATGTCTCTATATTTGTGTCAAATTTTGTGTTCAAATAGTCGTTCCTATATATATATATATATATATATATATATATATATGAGCATTCCGGGGCATCCCTATCTTGCAGCACCCCTACCCTACTACGCTAATCCAAATCCAATAAGAATTTGTAGATGTTCAATCCACATATATATTATCGTCTATCCAAAATTCGAGCTCGTTCCGACATTCATAAAATAATATATCTCATATTTAAATTTAATGGTTCGAATAAATGTTTGAACGATATGTAATTGAGCTAAGATTTTGAAAACGTTACGAATGTCGGAACGAGCTCAAATTTTGGATAGATGATAGTATATATGTGAATTGAACATATATAAATCTTGTTGGATTTGGATTAGTGTAGTTCACGGTAGTATAGGGGCGTTGCAAAAGAGGGATGTGTATCTAAGCGGTTATTGATAGTTAAGGACTTTGCACCATGGTAACAGTGACGTGGGTTCGAAACCCAGAATGATGTGCTAAGAGCTTACTATGTACATACGCTATGATCAGCCACTTATGTTGTGCTCGCGGACCAAGCTAGGTGCACTAATGAGGTTTTTACGATTTCGTTTGGTTTCCCTCCTGAACAAATTCGAAAAAATAAGGAGCGGCTATTGAGAAACAAAATTAGACACAAATTTATATACACAAAATCTGAACCACAAGATTTATTTGTCTTTATATGAAAGGTGGAATTCAGGGGAAGATCTAATGGTTCAGATTTTGTGTTTAATTTTGTTCCAACATTTTGCGTCCATTTAGGCTTCCCATACACACACACACACAGTGTTCATTTATACAAAATGGTGATTCATATATTCGTTTTAGTAATATAATTCATATTTTCAATACATTAGTCACTAAGAAGTAACATAGTCTACAATTTTAATAACACTAATACATATTTCCCTCTAAAAAAACATAAAGATATGAAGTTACCCACTCGACAACACCTAAAATTTAAGAGAATATACATCGGTCTTCTTCCAAATTCCTACATGCAAATAAAGAAAGCATAAGAACAAATGTATTATGCAAATATGTCATACATGCCACTGTTTTGGTCAATCTTGCAAACTTACTCAAAGTAGTAATCAATCGGTGCCAAAAAGTATAGTTGTACATAATCTGTTTAATGTTATATAATATGCAAACAACAATCAACAAACTTCCACTACTGAAAATATATTTGATGGAAAATCTTTAAATTCAAAGGCAAATAACACTAATGAATTGGATATTAATAAAAGGGAAAGTCTACTTAGACACAAAGCTTTGACAAAAATTGAGGGACACAAAATCTAAACCATGGGATTACCTCATGATTTCCACCCTCACATAAAGCCAAATTTATCATGTGACTGATATTTTATGTCATTTTGTTTGTATCAAACTTTTGTATTCACATAGTCACTCCCTTAATAAAATGATGATCAATGCTATGATGTTCGGGGCTTAATCTCCAACTAGATGCTATGATGAATTTGAAGGAGAATAATAACGCTGCTTACAAAATTTTTGTTGGCTAATTCTGGAAATATTGCATTATTGCAACAACACAAAAGAAAGCATTATCTTTAGAAAACTTAATGCATAGTCCGGCCTGTTTATTTCGTTGCCCCAGCCCAAGAAGCAAATCACAAAGTGAAATGCTACAGAACAAAAATTAATTCTGCCCTTACTGATACTTGATCTCCCGCATTGAATACCACTAAGATACGAGCTTACCATCAAAGCTACTGCCTCCATCACACGAGTTGCAAGGCTCACATTTTTTTGTATCACAAACCTTGATATAAAATATTTAAGCTGCCCTAGGTCCAGTGGGCTGCCCTCTTGACTGGCACTGTGCATAGTCATGATTCATATATACAACGAAAAAAGGTGGTTAAAGGAAGGTGACCAGTGCTCAAGTACTTTTACTCACACGTATCAGTAGTCAAAAACAAGAATCATATTAAACGATTTGTTGATTAAAGTGGGAGTATCATTTCGTGAACACTGATTTATTGCAACTTAATAGATGTTTTGCCTGGAAGTCACGCTGCAGTTATAGATGAGGAAAACGCCTGTCAAGGGATTTAAAATACCAAAGCTGTTTGAAATAAAAATTGTTAGACCAAAAAATGGCACTAACACCCAATTGTCTAGGATTTGTGAAGAATAATAATCTAAAACGTAAAAAATCAAGTAGAGACACGAGATTTATAGTGATTCAGTGTTAACAAGCCTACATCCACTTCATAGTTTCTCATTTCATTCATGGATTACAATTACAATGAATTTAATCACTCAATCGCTCAAATTCAACGAATAATTCTCTCTGAATTCACCGAATCTATTAAAGAAGTTGGTCATTTTCAGTAGAGGAATTCGGCCATAGAAGCCATGGAGAAGATAACTGCCAAAAAAAACCCCCCAAAATGTCTGCGAATTCATGTATTTATAGGCAGAAATTCGGTTAGGGCTGAGTGGCCACGTGGAAGCTTCAGAGTAAATCTCGAAAGTAGTGGAGTGAGTGGAGACTTGGTAACCGCTTCTGCTGTGTAGACACGGGATCATGTTAGCCTTTATTCAATCCGAACCGAAAGCAATCGGCAAATGGTGAAGCAGTGAAGCCTTCCGACCTGAATGGTCCAATCCGATCCGGGGATGTATGCCAAAGAATCATGTCATATTCCTTTGTATAGGTGGATCGGATGTGAGTTAATCCAACCCGAACCAGTGTTATTGTTCCTATCCGATCCGAATTTTTTTCCACTGAAGGAGAGGTAGAAGTACCTCGAACCAATCCGACCCCAAGCTCCGACCTGGGGCAGTTGTTTTGAGCCACACAGTTAGATCCGAACCGAGGCAAGGACCGATCCAAGGAAAGAATCTGACCCCGGGGCCTCCATGTATATATGAACCAAGTTTTTTCCAAGCCTTTATTACTTCATTCAAGTGATCATTGATCCCTTAAGCTTTGGGTAGCTTGGTCATAAAGCAAGCTAACATTTTGCCCCCCAAAGTACATCTTATCGCAGATGAGATGTGCTTTGTATTGGTCGAGTTGAATCTTTTTGAAACTTCATCCACTATTGAGGAAGCTTTACCAGATTGTTGTTTCCTATTGAGTAGTCCCATCATATGGATTTTTTCCTATATAAATGGCTTGTCATATATCGCACTACTTCCCTTGATGCTTACCGGGCCGAATTCCATGGCTAGAGTGGTTAAGATGATCAAGTAATCGTCTAGATCTCGTCAAATCAAGAGATTGAATTCCTTCATCATAAGTCAAGTAGGATCGTTGGCTTCCGTGTGAGATCATACATGCACAAGTTAATGCCAAACGTCGTTGTCTTCCTATGCAAGTCAAGTGTATTACTGAGTCAGTCTTTCTTTAACGGTCGAGACGAATCATATCATATTCCGGAGATACAGTTTATATGTTCTGAATCAAGCTTCGAGTAAGGATCATGTTCAAAATTTGTCTGTCAGTTGAAGCTCATGCTCCCAGCATCAATGGAGGACGAGCAAAGTTAGCTCTTATGCTCCCATCGTCATTTAGGGTTAGACAAAGTCAATCGGACATCTAGTCTTCTAGCCTTTAAACTTTCTTTCTTCACATCGGGTTAGAGCTGCAGGTTCAGCAATCTTAGCCAACCTATATCTGTGCTCTTTCTCAATTCGTCAAGGGTTGGAATTGTATACATTAATAGTTGAATCACATTCGCTTTGGTGTCATCCCATTTCTTTAGTTAGAAAGCAAGTATTGCCTCATCGAGTGTCAGTGAACTTAGATACTCTCCTTGCATTAGCCACAGAGTTAAGTAAGCTCGTTAATCATGTAATCGAGTGAACATCGTTAGGGAGATATTCGAGCTCTTTCGTTCATCTTTGCATAATATGAAATAGTCATCATTGTCTTGTTGAGTCTATTTCTCATGCTTGGTTCCATTGAGCTTGACAATCAAGATCGGGGGCTCGATCAATGAAATTGGTCCTTCCTGGAATTGTGCATTCATGTTAGTCTTTTTCGGGGCTTTTCTTTTGTCTTTATCATTTCAAGAGTCAGATGGTCCTCCATCCTTTGTAATGATAACATTGAGACCATCCATCTCAACGTTCGTATCCTCTGGTTGCACGAATCTGTTTGTGTCAAAGGTGGATTCGCCAAGGCCTCTTGGTGAGTCTCGATACAGAGAGACTTCGAAGTCAGAGTTATCCAGAATACTGGGTACTGCCGCCATCAACACCGTAGACGGTTCAAGTTGATCTTTCGATTCCACTACGGCGTTGAATCTTTCTCGGAATGAATGCAGGGTCCCGTCAGGTCACTGTTTAACTGAAATGAGTAACCCAACGTTCTTGGGTCAATATATGTGGACAACTGACTGTTCGATGAAGTGGGTGACCAAGGCGTTTCAGCGGTTGATCGATTCAGGTGCATGCCACCAAAACAGTTTAGCAATAATATAAGTCAAGAGTTATAAATAGTGGCTTGAAGTGTGGGTGATTGCTGAAGTCCCTGATGTCTCGTGTGAAAGAGTTTTAATTGATGTGGCTCAAGCCGGCTTTGAGGTGTGCCACCTCTGGCGAAGCATCAATTAACATCGGCATTCTAGCCTTCATCTTTGAGAAGTTGTCGCCAATTGTCCAATTTAGGGTTGGCATCCTTATCATGAAGTCTTGAAGCGGGTGGAAGCCAGTCTCTGGCTTCTTGGTTCCGCACACTTAACAGTCGTCAATCAGGCTTTCGTCCTTTAATTCTAGATGGTGATCCGCTGCTAGGACGTATGCGGGTTAGGCTTGACGAGTTATTCCTTTGGTTACAGTCTTGGATCTTGTAGCACTCCGATGATAGTAAATGTGCATAAAGTCAGCAGATAGTCGAATTACGTTGCTAGAAGCTCACATCCCATGCTCCCCATCCACGGGGGTTTTGTTAAGCGGTGAGCATTAAATCCATGTCTTCCCTTAATTCATACCCCCTCATCAAGTCATGAGTTAAAGTTTCATACAAAATGTTTTGTACTTTCCAGCTCATGTTAGTCTTTGGTCTCCCATCCAAGTTTTAAGGATCGGAGTTGGGTGGTGATAAGGTCAAATTATAGTCTCTTCAAATGCTTCCACTTGCCCCCTTCATTAAAGAATGGGGAACTTCACATTGAAGTTGAGTTGGATTTGAAGCATTCATCTGATTCGAAGCAAGGGTTGGTCGGACTTCGTTTAAGTTTCCATTGACCCTTGTTTGTCATCGTTTTCATCCAAAATCTTATTGTCGGAAATTGCATGCTGCACATGTCTGGGAGGAGGTTGATTGCATATTGTTTTATCCAAGACGACGTTGCCGGCTCATCCTAGGGCCTCATGCGATCTGCACAGGAGAACAGGTAGTGATCGAGCTAAGTTATCCATCATTTTTTGTCGCTTCCGGAGAAGTTCATTTTGTCGAACCCTCTGGGTTCTCAACTCAGCAATGGCTCCATCTGCTTCATATCTATTCTAATATGCTGAGGGATCATCGCGAGAGGAAATCTTCTGACCTCCTTCATTCGTAGCACCTCTTGTGCCAACATCCTCAGCATGGTAACCCTTGAGTCGGAGTATCAAGGAATCTTTTTCCTTGCAAGCTAGAAGTTGAAGCAATGGCGTGCCCCCTTGTCCAAAGCCATCCAATCGGGAAGGTGGTCGGGGCTTAGCAAATGGACGTTCACTCTGCATCCACTTTGTGGTTATTAAGCAGCCTTTCAGGATCAAAACATAAATTAGACAAAGACCAATAAGTTATGCATTTGTAAGTACTTTCAGTAGTTATGCCCCCAGTTCAGGGGTAATGGCGAAAGGTCGGTAGTCGTATCACATCCCTTTCAAATTTGGACATGGATGCATGGAAAAGAGACATTGCTTTCAAAACTTAAGTGGTTGAGTTATCCAAGTGCTCGAGTCATTGAGCTTTCCATTTAGTGTATTTGAGAGGTGGCACTCGTTGTTGCACTTGTGCCCTGGTCGGTCACACGTGGGATTGTATGTTAATTTGATACATCACTCGTTGGGCCCCCATTCAGTCGTTACCTTAAGTCGTGTGACACGTTATTGAACAATTTATTCTCAAGGCCTCCTTTCGGTTGTCGCCTTGAGTCGCATGAGAAGTTTAGCATTGGGCATCAACGTCGGCTTTTTGGATGTGGCCCTTTGTTTGTGTTGTGACTGTGGTCCTTGCGTCTTTGTCCCGTTATCTTATATGAGCTTGTACTCTGTAAACAAAGTGAATCTTTAAGTAACAGGTAATAAAGCACATCACAATCAAGTAAGGGGTTCAATTCAGAACCCCTGCAATCAAATAATATCTTGCAAATCATATAGAATTTATCTGGGGGGCGATGTATGTGTGCTCCCAATCAAACTTGAATAAAGTGCCTAGTCAAGGCTTGTTCGACATTGTGTTGCCCCCAATCTTTCCATGGGGGCGTCGGCTCAGCTTTCAATCTTATCCCCATTCCTTCAGTGGGGTAGGAGCCTGTTGTCTTCGGTGCTTAATCTTAGCACCTTTATACTCTCCTGACGTATGCCCAGGATAGAGTTCGAACTCAGCTTTCAGTTTACTCCCCGATCCTTCAGCAGGGTAGGAGTTCTTGTAGCGCCAGTCCCTAGCGCCTTTATACTCTCCCGTCGAATGCCAAGGGTAGAGTGTGGTCAAGGCGGTCTTTAGTCGTGGTGCACCTTCACGCCCTGTGGACGTCGTCTTCCCGTCCTTTATACTCTTCCTCAAGTCATGGGGTTAGAGTTATTTAGGCGAACAGGCGTATCATTCGCCCCGGCGCTCCTTCCACGCTCTATTTCCAAGAGCGGGAGTCCACCGTGTCGAGTGTCGTTCTCAAACTCGGTTTTAGTCCTTACTCCGCACTTCACTCTGGCGGATGGAGTTTTTTTGGGCAAGCGGTCGGATCACACTCATTGAGGCGCTACCTCATAATCCCTGATTAATGGGTAGAGGTGGTCATTTGCAATAATCAAGTCTCTCTCGTCCCATTGACTTGTGAGATGGAGTTCGGTTGGACACTGCAATATCGTCCTTCAAATGTTATCTCAAATCATGAATGCCAGAGCCATGGATCGAGTGGTCTTTAATCATGGCGCGCCCATCACATTCATCCTAGATAGGTACTTTTATTCAGTCTCCGAGGGTAAGAGTTAGCCTGGCAAACAGTCGGAAAACGTTTGCAGAAGCTTTGCGTTCCTCCGATCAGTCTATGGGAGGAGTGATTGGCACCGACCTTCGGGTACCTGCATTATTCATATCGCCTGAATTAGTTATGTCAATAATTCAGGAAGCATGTAAGAGTAAATTGCATGATTAAAAAGTAAGCATATCAAGGGGCAATGCTGCCTCCTTTATTTGGATTCATGTAATCTGATGGCGTCAGACATAGGACTGAGCCAAGTAGAGGGTCGAATTGCATCTATCTGAAATCGAATTCCAACTTTGAAATGCAAAAGTCAATGCATAATTATCTTTAGCTCTTCCACGTATGATTCTAGGAATGGATGTCATCTCAGATCCACCTTCAGCTATACAACCTCTTTTAGGCGGAGAGTGTGACCTTTTAAACGAGCGGTTCAGTCAAGCTTGTCATAATATTGCTCCATAACTCTATATGTGAGTGTTAGAAGTCTGATTGGTATCAAATCCTAGGTACCTACACCATCCACATATTATTTCATCTGAGTTAATTACATCAATAACTCATAAAGGATGCAAATATAAGAGTCATGGTTAAAGAGTAGTCTTGTTAAAGGAATGAATATGATTCTTGTGAAAATGGCATTGCATGCTATCTGCATGTCCATTTTGCCTCGCCCAATCTCTGCCCGGGATGGCTTGATTGTGGTCTTGGAGTGACAAAGACAACTAGGAAAATACTGTAAGCGGATGACAAGGTCATGTCTCCTTTAAATCGCCTTTTTGCCCCCATGCTAAGGGCAAGGGTTGAATGTCAGGGAGTCATGCAAGCCTATCATGTATCAGCTTTGAATTAGATGATGTAATCATGAGCAATCGACGTTCGAATCTCCAGTTGCACCCAGTGTCTGGGACACGAGTTACTTGACTAATCCTCGATGAAGGGAGTGAAATTGTAAATCTTCACTTTCTAACTCCAAAACGTCGTTTGTCAAAAGTTTCATTCGCGTTCATCTCCGATCTAGCGGAAGGCTGATTAGTGATTTTGTCCAATCATTCAGGGCGGTGAATTCAACAACGAGTCTCGTTGGTGTCTGTCTTGGGACAACCTTCCAAGGGAAGTAAGCATTGTCGCCTTGCATGTCATATCTTGAGGCATAAAGAGAGATGGCATGCCTTTCGCTTCTCCTTGCTAAATGCATTCCGTGCGGCAGGAAGTTCATCATGGAGTTGTCTATGACTCTCTTTCGAGTTGTCGGAACTGTCTTACTTGGCCGAATTATTGACCTTTTGATTTTCTGTTCATAGTATGTAAGATATGCCGTAACTTTCTAATCCATCTAACAGCTCTTCTACCTGTTCTAGGAAAGCTACGAGTTATAGTCCCTTCATCTGGAATTTCCTTCGAATCAATACATCTCCAATACCAGGTCATCGATCATTCATTGCACCGTCGGTATACAGTAATGGGTGCTTGTATTCATTTTTCGTTTTGAAGGTCCATCTTCTTCATCTAACACATCCTCTTCGGGAATGGTAAATTTAGCGATGGATTCGGCTAATGTTTGGGAATTGAGCAGTAGACACTAGGGTGAAATGTAAGCTCTGAATTCTGCTGGAGCTGGTCGGTCTAGACCTTAATCATATAAACTTGAGTATGATAGCACAACTTGCGAGACTTTAAGTAATATTCATGTGCTATGTCACAACTGAAATAAGAAGTAGAGAGCTAATGGTTGATTCATATTTTCTTCAATCTCGATCTCTCATCATTTGACCAAGGTCGTATGGTGACTGGTGAGTAGTCAAGTTGCCATAATCCAGGAAAGGATCCATAGATCCAATCGTGGCGTGTGGTGGTTCAACTAGTACCTAACTATGGGTACCAAAGTAAGTTGACTCAACCCTTATTCGATGGGAATCAGTCTTCCTCGATGCGATTGACAGCAAATAGTCATCGCAAAGGTTAGGCAAGTCCTTCGAGAGGTGAAACGCATGACATATTTCATTCATCACATCATACAATTGAAGCATAGCTTTGGGATGTTGTGATTCTTAGCTGCTTTCTAGTATCCCATTATTGACAATCATAGTCGCTAAGATCATATGGATCAATTTCGGAGTAGTGCTCAGAGTGTTCTATATAATTGTCATTCGATGCTCCGTTAATTGGACAGGTTCAAGTCACATAAATAAGATGGTCACTACTCGTTAGCAAGCAACATCGGTTGCATTGGTGACATATATACACCATCAGAACTAAGGAAGAGAAAGCTACTATGAGACAATCATTGTCTTGTATACTGTCCTTAATAACAAGTCGAATCTGATCAATAGCTCCTCAAATTGGCTTACTGATGTAAATAAATGTGGGCAACGCACGATTTTTTCAATTTTGGAAGATGGAGCCTTTTCTGAAATGATCAGAAAAATGTATTTTTCCCAAAAAACAGTTGTTTCGGGTCAGTTCGGATCATGCCTTCCAGTAGCGGTTCGGAGACGTCTTCACGTTGGGTCGGGTCGGAATAGTTCCTCCGAACCAGATCGGAGCATCATCAACTAGCCGGTTCAGGTCTTCTCCTGCGGTTCGGGTTGGATTGAATTTTATAATTGATTGGGGTCGGATCGGACCCCTGGTCATTCGATTCGAACCGATGCTGTTATTCCTAATTCCAGCGCTTTAGTGTATAACTTCGCGGGGTCGGGTCGGACCCGACCCGAACTGAGTGGGGCGATCTGAACCGAAGCCCTGCGATTCTGCATCAACTCGATCCGATTTGCTGGTCACCCGCATTCGATCCAGAGACTTCTTCGAACTGGGAAGTCATTAAAAAATGTATAATGTGCAGGATTTCCTCATCGGACTTGGCGATCCAATAGTAGAATGGAGAATCCCTATATGTTGAGAATTTCATTTCTCAGTGAAAGCACCAAAATGTTAGACCAAAAAATGGCACTAACACCCAATTGTCTAGGATTTGTGAAGAATAATAATCTAAAACGTAAAAAATCAAGTAGAGACATGAGATTTATAGTGGTTCGACGTTAACAAGCCTACATCCACTTCATAGTTTCTCATTTCATTCATGGATTACAATTACAATGAATTTAATCACTCAATCGCTCAAATTCAACAAATAATTCTCTCTGAATTCACTGAATCTATTGAAGAAGTTGGTCATTTTCAGTAGAGGAATTCAGCCATAGAAGCTATGGAGAAGATAACTGCTAAAAGAACCCCAAAATGGCTGCGAATTCATGTATTTATAGGCAGAAATTCGGTTAGGGCTGAGTGGCCACGTGGCAGCTTCAGAGTAAATCTCGAAAGTAGTGGATTGAGTGGAGACTTGGTAACCGCTTCTGCTGTGTAGACACAGGATCAGGTCAGCCTTTATTCAATCCGAACCGAAAGCAATCGGCAAATGATGAAGCAGTGAAGCCATTCGGCTTGAATGGGCCAATCCGATCCGGGGATGTATGCCAGAGAATCATGTCATATTCATTTGTACAGGTGGATCGGATGTGAGTTAATCCGACCCGAACCAGTGTTATTGTTCTTATCTGATCGGAATTCTTTTCCACTGAAGGAGAGGTAGAAGTACCTCGAACCAATCCGACCCCAAGCTCCGACCTGGGGCTGTTGCTTTGAGCCACACAGTTAGATCCGAACTGAGGCAAGGACCGATCCGAGGAAAGAATCTGACCCGGGGCCTCCATGTATATATGAACCAAGTTTTTTCCAAGCCTTTATTACTTCATTCAAGTGATCGTTGATCCCTTAAGCTTTGGGTAGCTTAGTCACAAAGCAAGCTAACAAAAATCAATGTTGGAAATCTTCCTAAAAGAGATAAAATCTTCAATTATTTAAAAAAAAAAATTGTTCTTAATATATCGTACCTGTAAAGGTGTTACACACTTGCTGAGTTTCAGCACATTATTAATTTCAAGCACTGCTAATATATAAATATATGCTATAGTGCTTAGAATTCAACTATCTAGCATGATGAGGCTAAAGAAAAAACATCAATCTAACTAGTAGATTGATGTTTGGCCTCAATTAGTTAAGCCATCTCAGCCTGCCGCTCTTACCACATCTCTTCAACCCTAAATTTCATCCAAAAACTATATAAAAATGTAGTTGAATTACACATTGAGTATACTAATCTTTTAATATATACATCACAAACATATACATTGCTTAGTCATGACAGGATGTGATATATGAATCGATCCTTACATGAATGGTCTGGCTTTAAGTTTGAAGTTGGTAGCTGTGAAGCTTTCCAAATTTGAATTTGTTTCTGTTGATTTATGAATGATGGTTTATTGTCAGTGTTGCGTTGTCATGTGATATTGGCACATGAAGGCTGTTTAATATGGTATATATTGAGCTTTAAGTTTGGGAAGATGGCACTACAATCGATAGTAGATTAATGTATACTAGTTTACAGCATTAAAGTAATTTGCATTTGGTTTATTGCTGCCATATTATCAATTGATAGTTTAGAAGGATTATGTGTATTTAACATCAAAAGGGCATCTGTCATGTTATTGTTGTAGATGAGTAATAAGACTAATTTGAAAGATGAAAGGTTGCTAAAGTCATCCGTAGAGAAAATAAATGTATCATGCTGCTGTTGGAAAATTTGTGTGGCTCTGATACCACTTTGTCACGTGTTTTGGCAGAAATTACTCCAAACAAATGAGAAAAAGGAAAAAAAGGCTAGTGTTGCTCTGATACCACTTTGTTAGAATTTTAGAGGAGGAAGATGAATTGTAAAAAGAGGAATAATTTTTTTATGAGAAGAAGGAAAAACTTTTATTGCTTGGATAACTTGATTACATGATATGCTTCATTCTTCTTGATTAATACAAATGAGAGATTACATCCTAATTTATATAAAAGAGAATTTCTAGACTTTTCTTTTTCTAGACTTTTCTTCATTTTACATATTTGTTTAGTCTAGATTCTTCTCTAATCTTATTTTGATAACTCTAATATTTATTACCATTTATTTTGTGCTTCCCTAAATACAAGAATAAAATTTGTCATATAATCAACGTTTCCTTAAAAACCAAGTTTATTTCCAACATTCCCCCGTAAACTTGGTTTTGCAAAATGATGCAAGATTTTGATTCTTTGTATTTTACGTGCTTTGGTAGAAATGAAGAAATTATCCAAATTTTCTTTTTTCGTTTCTTCCTTATTCCTAATATGAGGATCTTCGATGCAAATTCCTCAACGGTGCTCCATTCTTTTTGTCCTCCTTCATTAGCATAAGATGTTCCAAAAAGTGTGCACTCTAGCTTCCATCTTGTTCCGGTGTCATAAACTTTGAATGAGTCATATATGGCATCTTTAAATTCTTTAAAAAATTCACTTTTACAGTATTTGATCAATTCAATTTCTTTGTTTGTTTTCCTAATTTCTTCAAAATTTTGCTTGTGCTTCAAATTTTCACCTAGCTCTTCAGTTTATCCTTGTTTCTTCTGTTCTTCATTTTCCTTACCTTTCCATTCACACTTTTTGTCATTGGCATCGTCTTCATCTACTTTATTTCATTTCATATTTAATTCTCTGACAAAAATCTTTTTCACTTCATTGATTTTTGTATGCTCTTCTAATTTTATATTTTCAAATTTCTCTTTGCGTTCTTCTTCGATTACTAGTGACCTTTTACTTTTAATTTCTTTAATCACGATTTCAGCATTCTCTTGTCCATCTTTGAAGTCTTCTTCATGATTTGTTTCCCTATTGATAGCCTTAGCCTTTTCTTCTCTTTTGTTCTCCGCTAGTGCCACATCAACATGGTCAGCAGTATTCTCCACTACAACTTCTTTTTGCTTCTACGCCTCCTTTTTCCACTCTTTCTTCTCCTTCTCTGTCTCATCCATCATCTCTTCTTCCATAGGCTCTGGCATAATCTCTTCTTTCTTCTTCTCTTGCTCCTTCTCGTTCACACTCTCGCTATCCTTCTTTTCATCTTTCTCATCAATCAACTTGTCTTCATTCATTATCTTTGCATCATCTTTTCCATACACCTTTTTCAAGAGATTCCATGAATCTTTTGTACACCTTCCTCTAAAAATGAGATCTAAAGCTTTCTCATCGACGTTCTCAGCAATCATAGAAAGAGCACGGTAATCATTCCGTTTTAATTTCGCAAAGGCTTTCTTGTCCATTTGCGACATGCTTTCGATGTCTTTACGCCATTCGTAGCCATTTTCAACAATTTCCCACAGACCTTTGGAGATTAGCTCCTCTTTTTTCCTACTGCTCCATTCCTCAAAATTCTCTTTTGTGAAAACAAACGATGAAAAGAATAGAAATGTCATAATTTCAACCAGGCTCTGATACCACTTTGTTGGAAAATATGTGTTGCTCTGATACCACATTGTTAGAATTTTAGAGGAGGAAGATGAATTGTAAAAAGAGAAATAATTTCTTTATGAGAAGAAGGAAAAACTTTTATTGCTTGGTATAACTTGATTACATGATATGCTTCATTCTTCTTGATTAATACAAATGAGTGATTACATCCTAATTTATATAAAAGAGAATTTCTAGACTTTTCTTTTTCTAGACTTTTCTTCATTTTACATATTTGTTTAGTCTAGATTCTTCTCTAATCTTGTTTTGATAACTCTAATATTTATTACCATTTATTTTGTGCTTCCCTAAATACAAGAATAAAATTTGTCATATAATCAATGTTTCCTTAAAAACCAAGTTTATTTCCAACAGCTGCAAGAAACATCATAGTATTGTAAAGCTAGGTTGTAATGTTTGCAGTTTGCTTTGAGAATGAAAACAGTGTGTACTAAACAATATATGACCTATAGACACATGCTTGGTAGAAACTGTTACCATTATATGTATTAGAAAAAAACAAAATATGTTTTGTAGATCTGGTTACATAACAAGCATAGTTAGGGTCTTCCAGTGCCATCTTAGAGTCGTGAAAAATAAACAGAGAATAATTAAAACAGATAGGGATGCTACACCTTTCTCAAATGGTGGATAAACAATAAACAGAGAATGATTAAAATATTAGTTGTCTTTGTAAAAGGCAAAAAAGCACATAAAACATTAGCTTAACCAGCAACTTCCTTCAACGTATGTTCACTTGCAAGCTAAACTGAAGGACATTAAAATTGTTAGGATAATACATATATCGTCTCTGTCATATGTCACGCCAACAGATCAAAGCATGTATATGTTGTGGTTCAATCATTTGTGTCAACAACATGCAATTGCCAATACAATCTAGACCATTGAATTTGAAGTGCAAAGATTCACTAATATTTAGGGTGCCTTTGTAAACGAACCGAAGGGGCATTTGGAAGGGGTTGGGAAGGGGCATTTTCATGAACGGAGAATTCAATTATTTATTTATTTATTTACGAAATAGGCAAAGTAAAATGGGATTTTTTATTATTTATTTATTTATTTGCTTGTATTTAATAAAGTAGTAGAATGCAAAATACAAATTGCAGAGTTAATGGCAGAATTCAAATTTCAGAATACAAAAAAGTGTAGAATGCAAAATACAGAAATTAAAATGCAGAAATAAAAAGCAAAAAATACAAAAACACCAGTACAAAGCATTTCTCCTAAGCTTATCAACAAAATAAATAAGCTGCTCTAGGTCGTTCAGCCGAGGAAGAAAATGGTTGCGCCCTCTGCTTTGATACTCCGTCAAGCACACCACCACCTTCCACGTCTCATAGTCGTTTGTATCACGATGTATAGCCATGCAAGCAATGAAATAGTGTCCTGTGACACGGCAGGAGGACCAGCATTCATGATTTGTGTTGGTTCGGTAAAGGAAATGGTGAAATAACGATGAGGGCTTGATGAAAATGGTGAAGGAAATGGTAAGGTATATATATGAAATGAAAGGAAACGAACGTTGATGTTGACATGGGGAATTGTCGTCGATTTAGCTTACGCCACCCTCGATGTGTATGTAAAGTGAACACGATAATCCAAATCCAAAATAAAGTAACTCGATAGAACACAGTTTTCTATAGTGGTTCGACACTAACACCTACGTTCACTTTAAAGTAAGCATTCATCATATACTTTCAAGTGCAAAGCGTTATAATAGAACAACAAAATAGTTGTTAATTCTGAACTTTGAATAAATTCTTCTTCTTCTTCTTCTTCATTGAGTGAAAAGGGGTTGACTTGGTCAGCAATGTCGAAGAAATCAAATATATTCAAAACAACTCAAAAGTGATGTTTTTATCCTTATAGATGTCCAAAAAATAATGGAAAACGTTTATGTAATGTTTTAATGGTCCATGCTATGTCTAATAGTCATGAAGAAGATGAAACCCATCAGTGACGCTCTTGGAGCTCTAGAAGTCCAAAAATCTAAGCCAAAAAGGATCCAAATGAAGGCCAAACATGGGGTATTTATGCATGGGAGTTGGTATTGGAGTAGGTAGGAAATAAGACCCATACAGCAGAATTACGGTTCCCTGAATGAGGTACAGCAGAAAATTTGTATCCCCCCGAGGGATACAAAATTATCCCTCTAGGGGATACGAAAGAGGGGCGAGGCTTTTCGATTCCTGGGCTTTCCGTACTGAGTTGACCCGATGATTCTAAGCAACCGACGTGCGTTCACGAAAACGGGCGTAATTTTCAAACCGTAAGTCCGTTTAGACCAAACGAAAGTTGTACCTGAAGCTAACTCAGAAGGCTACAAGGGTTACAGTGTAAAGCACTGTAATTGATGTTTTTGGTCCAAAATAGGTCATCTAAATTAGTTTTCGGACAATTTTATGTCAACGTCGCGATTTCAACCAAATCGCTTTATGTTTTCTGATGATGTTATTGACGCTTGAGCACGTTGTTAACCAAAATCCTGACATGTACCAGCTTCAACCAGAAAGCATGTCAACAGTTGGAAATAGGTGTTTGGCATCCTGACGTGTCGGACGTGTCCGACGCCTCAGACGCAAACGGCTATTTCCAACGTTTCACTTTGAAGGGGTAAAACCGTAGGTCCTACTCAGGACGCGGCGGACGCAGATGTCGACAAACCCTGGCCAGTTGCATTGCAGATAGCACCTTAATAAAGAACTATGATGATGGGTATTATGAAATTGAATCAAAATTAATTTTAAGTTTCCTTAAGCCACAACCTAAGCATCATGGTCAATTAATGATCTGTGCAACTGAAAAAATAGTATATAATCAACTAATAAACCTGTATTCAAAATAGAAACTTAAAATTGAATGGAGATGAAATTAAGAATTTGTCATAGGAGGAAATATACATTGATGTAAATTATTATTTTGAAGTATACTTATGTCCAACAAACAAAGAATTTCTAATAGCGTGTCAAGGACTTGTAAAATAGGCATATTTAAATTATTTTTTTACTATCCTTCATTAGTAAGTCAGAAGTGAACTGATATCTTAAGGAGCTCAAGTTCGTCTGCAAACTAAATGGGAATCATCGATTCGTGGATGAGTAGGAAATATTAATTCAGAAATATGGATGTCGAAAATAATGGTTTAAGTATATTGATAAAAACTAACACATCATAGAACTAAACATATTGAAATGGAGTAATGAAAGTATACTGCATAATTATACTAAACAAATAGTGCATTGAAACCAACTGGCAAAGGAAAAATGAAAAATTCGAAATGTTTACCTAAAAAATTCAAATCTTTATTATTTATTATGTTGCAAAACAATAAAATGCCTATTAGCATTATTTAAGAGATCTATAAACAAATTGACCATTTCTATGTAATGGATAAAAGAAAGCATAAAAGAACAATTTTTTGTAAAAAATTATATGCCTTTATCAACAGTAAATCACAATTTCACAAAAAATAAAGGTAGAAATTTTCATAATTTTTTTAAATTAATGTCAATAGCAAAGATGGAAGCAATCATCATCAATTCTTGGCTACTTGGATTCAAAATCATTTATGATTTTGTGGTGAAAGGGTTGAAGAATGGAAAGGTTCATCACTATTTAACTTGTTATACTCTATGTAATTTAGTTCCTACGATTTGGTATCATAAAAAATATGTGTTTTCTTATAAGGAAAGACTGGCAATACCAAAATTGTCTCATTGCAATCTATTAAAATCTATCTCTTTTATGCAATTGGCACAAGTTCTGATTATTAATTTTTTAGCGTCGAGGTCACATATGGACAGATTAAACAATTGTAGAGCATTGAGATTACCTACGAGCAGCAGTTCCACATTAATTTCACAAATTTTATGGTACTGAAGAGATCAGGAAATGTAGGAAACAAAAAATAGTGGTGGACATAATTCGGGAAGTTGCTTTTTATTCCGTCTCTTTACTAAAAAAATTCAATTAAGAGGATAGCTAGAAATTGTTGTAAATGGAATAATTTTGAGGCGATTAAGAAAGAATGGAACAAACGAACAAAGTTGACTTAAGGTTTCCTTTGGCATTACTGATTTGAAAATAGTCCGGCTGTAACGTCCTGCATTTTTATCGGTTTGTATTTGAATATTTAAATCAGTTTAAATATTGAATTCGTAATATAAATGGATTTATATATTAATTAAAACGAAACTGAACGTATAAAAATATATATTAAATATAATCGTGCTCATAACGACGCTGTAGTTCGTAATTTAACGTTCTGAACTTCATTTGAGTGTACAAGACTCGTTTTAAATCGGATTTCCTCGAAACAAGAAACGTTAGAATTTGTTGAACTATATTTTTCTAACAGAAGTGAAAAATCGAGATTTCCAAATTTTATATTGCAAGATATGTCAAAATCAAATATTTAGAAAAGCAGCGGCGTATTCATTTATTTGAAATAACTAGATATCGGATTCGAATTTGGACAAGATTCTTTTGAGACATAGTTATAATTTAATTTTTAGAATTTTACTGTAATTTTTAATTAATTAAATAAGAAACTTTTTATTTGGAGTATTTTGCACCTTTAATCAACATTTTGGGGTTTCAAAATATGAGTTAATCTACCGATATTATTATAGTTTTGGGACCATGGCACCTCGCTGGACACGACCGTATCTTTATTTCTGTCCGCAGCCGCCGGACATGAACGAAATTTACGTAACATTGTACACCTAAGTTGAAAAACATAAAATATTTCAATTAGTTAAAATTCTGCAAATCTCTGGCTAGGTCCTAACGAAATCTAACCTATAAATTATCACCTTTTGGCAAAATCTCAGCACCTTTGAAAAGTAATGGTGAAAATCTTTAGAGAATACGTCAGCATATCCATCATTTACACCAAAATCTTTGAAAATCACCAGCTACAACATTGTGTTTTCTAATCAACGGTTGTCGTAACCAATGATCCTAGACCGTGGTTGCCAAGAAATATCACCCTATACATATGGGCAAGAAGCAGTGTCCCCATTTTTTTTTCTTTGTCCTGCAAGCAAAAACTATACTATTATAAAGCCTGTCCCCTACGTGTACCCAGAAGCCAGACTATCCTTTCAAAATCAAAACCGAGGCGGTGAAAAGAAAACTCTTACTACCCTATGATCCTACTCATGGCTATCCCCTGGCCGCCAAGTAAATTTCCACTTATAAATACACAGCTTATTCCTACCTTTTCTGTTGAAATCCGAGACCAATATCAGCTCATTCTTTCTTCTCTCCATTTCGAACCCAGCTGCCCCTTTCTATGCTTATAATATATAATATAAAATAAAAATGAAAATATGTATATCGTGACCTGGAAGGTCAAAAACTAGGTGCCGCGGTGCACTGCTACCTGCGAGTATAAAGAACATTGGGTTCTAGAACATAGGAGTGTAGCGGTTAGTGGGTTTCAGACATTAGGAGTTGTCGCACTGGAAGTATAAAAGAGAACGTGAGATGGAGTAGCTTGCTGCATGCGGATTTGGGAAGTTTGGACGTGGTGAGGAGCACGGAGGGGTAGTTGCGTTTTGTATTTTGGAAGGGGGTGTGATGGATATGAATAAGGAGCGGAACTGTCCTTTTTCTGGAGTGGGAGTTCATCGTGGAAGAAGACACGTGGGAGACTGTGAGCTACATGAAGAAGGGGTATTGATTTACTATTGGGCAAAGTAGTGGACACGTGAGGTGATAAAAGGACCAACGTGGGCTGATATAAGAGGTATTTGGCCATTTTTGCTTAAAGTTGGTTGAAGCATTCGCATTATACTGAAAGGGAAGTTTCCGTAATAGCACTGTTGTAGCGTGGGTGGGTTCGACGACTTTGAGAAGGAAAGTGCGAGTTGGTTGAGGCACTGTCGACGCGGATCTGCACTCAAACCCGGATTTTCAAAAAGTCCGATCAAATTTTATCTTAGTGGTACCGTATGAGGAGTTTTGTTCTCAATTACGAGTTCGACGTAAAGGCGACTGCGGGAGAGAGGATTTGGCAAGGGATTTGCGAGTGAGCTCGGTTGGGTTTTGAGTGAGGTCAAGGAGAAGCAAAAGTCGGGAAAGATAAACGATTGAGCACGAAAGGACAGTCGTGCAGTTTAAGTTAGTTGCGGTGACGACAGACAACTGGAGTTGATTCGGAGTGGTTGAACTCGGTTGAATTTTAAGGCAAATTTAACAGCTGATCAAATCAACTGACGCAAATCGTTTTTAACGGTTAACGCGTAAAGGTGAGTAAATTCACTAACTCTGATCTATTTTAAAATATTATAATTATATTTTAAATAGTGGTTGAATGTTGTGTGGTGGTCGTTTAGGTAAATTACATGTAAATTGGTTGAAATAGATATATATCGTTGCATATGTACACATCATTGGTTGGATATTGATTCCATCGATTATAATATTCCCTAGTATGGAACCAGAGATAATTGTTTGACTAACATCTGTGGATGCGGAAACCAGTTGGAGGAATCCAACCGGATTCCTTAATATTTTTGTGTACTGTTTGTTTGTTTGTTTTATATATGCACTGTTTGAACCATGTTGAATGAAAATTTAACATTTGTTTTGATTTAATAAATGATATCGATTTAGAAAGTGGCAACAGTCGACCATAAACACATCGTTTTGTAAGAAGTAGATTGGCCGTCAGGCGAATCAATAAAGCAAATTATAAAAAATTAGATTTTTATAATTAAAGCAAAGTTTTAAACTGTAATAGAAATTCTTTTATAAACTGGTACCTTATAGTTCATTTTATAAAGTAAAATATTAGTTAATTATTTTTAATTAAATAATTGGTTCTTAAGTGGAGCTCATTTAAAATACTTTTGTAACAGAAAGGGATGTCAATATTTTTTTTTTGTAACAGAAAGGGATGTCAATATTTTTGTAACGGAAAGAGATGTCAATATTTTTGTAGCGGAAAGAGATGTCAATATTTTTGTAACGGAAAGAGATGTCGAGACGGGAAGAGATGTCAAGATTAGTATAAAGGGAATATGGCAGCGTATTACAAGTCTTAGAACTATAGCGATAAAATAACGCTGTTGACTAGGCTTAAGCGTGACTGTTATGTCGAGATTAGCTATAAAGAAGAATATCACAGCGTATGAAAAGTTTTTAAACTATAATGATAAATTGACGTTGTTGACCAAGTTTAAACGTGATTTTTAGATATAGCACTACTCCCAAGGAAATAAAGAACGTGAAAAGAGTGGAAATGTGTCGAGCGTTAATAACGTATGTTTTCTGGAACATGAAAGAATAAGAGTTTATAATAACTGAGAATGTTTTCCCAGAAGTGTGAAAGTGCTAAAACGGGATTTGAGAAATATCTCGTAAGATAAGGGAATGCGAATAAGAAAACGAATGTTAAATAAAAGTGCTCATGATGGTGTAATGTTAGTTATGGATGTTTGTTTTTACTTCAATAGTTAAATAGCTGACTATCGAAGTGTTTTGACCATCGTTGTCGATACGGAGAGACCGGTTGGATTTAATATCTGAAACCACTCTATATAGGCATAAGCGCTACGAATTTGATTATGTTGGGAAAAGTTGAAGACAGAGTGAAATGCAAAGGTCGTTCTGTTCCAGAATGGTGTTTTCTGTTTGTCCAGTCCCAGGACAACTTGTTTGGACGAATGTCTGACAGAGTATTCCTAACGGTCACATAAGACGATCATTTCAAGGTATTACGTCTGGTGGCGGAGAAATTCGTTTCTCTTAGCTTTTAAACCCGTAATATTTTTGAGAAGATCAACTAGTGATTCGACGGGTTTAACGATGTGGCATTCAAAGTGTATGGTGGCCAGATGTTCTAAAAAATAGACGTAGCCTCAAGCTTCACAACCGGGAAATGACAAAAATCGGGCAGGCAGCATGGATATGTGGGTCGCTCCCATTAGGGTGTATAATCACCTATCTAGAGAAATTCCTTTTACTTCGTTAATCTATTTCGATGCTGTCCCTTTTCGGGAAATAGTGGTTTGTGTCCAACCGTTGGTGATATACATTCGATACACTCAAGCGAAATGAGTAGTCGGTCATGTGTGGGTCGGGTTGCAAGACGTTCTTTTTGTACCCAGTATATTCGCCTCTAGAGATACACTATCAGCAGGTGGTCCCATACCTTGTCATAGTTGGAATCCAATCTCCAATAAGTGCCCTGCGGTATTTGATTTTATACTATGTATGTAGAGCGTGAGATGCAAGCGTTCTGCTATTTGGTTATTTATTTGATTAGACATTATTATAATATCACTGGATTTTGATATCAAAATATTTTGGGTTATAGTAAGGTAAAAACCGTCCATGTTTATGTGTGGGCTGGTCTTACTATTATACTTTTGTTTCAAAAGGATTTTCAAAGTTAAACCGTATGGTTGGAATTTACTCACACCAGTCCCATGACTGACTCAGAGTTTATTTTGTTTGTTTTCCCCTAAACTCTTGGTTGCCCAAATTTGTACGGGAAGTCAAGTGTTTCAGGCCTTACAGATACACTCGGAGGAGCTTGAAGCAGGAGTCTTCACTGTTGGTTATTTAGAGTTATTTCCGCTGTATCAAATGTTATGTTATACTCTGATATGGTATGTATATACAAATAGATTTGTATTTCCAAGTTATGTTGTATAATACATTTTATTCGTCCCGCTGTGAGATTCGTGTTTACTATGGTTCTGTTCAGTTCTTCTTCTTCTATTCTATTAGTTCTATCTTATCTTTCTCATCCTCTTATTTCTTTCTATTAATGATCTGAATTTTCGTGCACTTTGAGTTGAATGTGTAGGATATTAGTCAACTCAAATTGGTACGGATTTTCGGGTCGTTACAGTTGGTATCAGAGCTGAAGGTTAACTGACTACCTAGGCTCTATGGCGTAACTCAATAGAGATGGAGTTAGTAATACTTTAGATTGAGTTTGAGTGTATACATATGAGCGCGTATTTGTAAATTGATATAAAGACTGTTTTATATTGTGTTGATTAACCTGTTAAGTGGTATATGAATTCCAGATCGACGCATTTAGCTGACAAGGTCGATAGGGATTTTTAAATGCTTGGATAGAGAAATTCGACATAGTATTGTTTTAAAAGCTGGGTGAATAGAATAATTTTACCCAAAATATATTTTGATATAAAAAGAAGTATATATCTTGATATTATTATAATATATAGGATGTGTGATCATTATTATAATCAAATAAAGATTTATAATTGAGTTGGTTATATAAATAACCAATCAAAATATTATATAAGTATAATATGCTAACTCAGATGTACTAAATCCAAATTTAAAACCAGAATTGAAATAAAACTCTAGAAAGAGTTGGAAATAATGTTTGAATCAAATATATGGGAATTTTAAAATCCTGGGAGAGATTTGGAAATTTTTTCCAAGTATTTTGAAAAGATATGTTGAAGTGATTTTCAAATGAAAATGTTTGAAAGTAAGTGTGTAATGACCCCGATTTCGAGCGACTTTGGTTATCGACATAAACTCGATGTCGATAACCAAAACGTCGAAAAATCCTGGTAATTAGTGAAAGAAATTAGAGGGTGATGATAGATAAGATAGAAATTTAGAATAGAAGAAGAAGAAGACAACATCAGAGTAATACGAATCTCACAGCGGAACGAATAACATATAATATATGTAACATAACTTTGAAATATACATCTGTATTTGAATATACATCATTATCAAAGTACAGCACTTACAACACAGCGGAAATAACTATAGCTATATGATCCTGAAGCCTCCTGCTCCAGCTCTTCAACTATATCTGCAAATTCCTGACTACTTGACTGCCCATACAAATTTAGGCACCCAAGAGTTTAGGGAAAACAACAAGTAAACTCTGGGTTAGTCATGGTACTGGTGTGAGTAAAACAGTTTAAAAACAGTTCGAACATGTAAACGATATCTCATAAGACCACGCCGCATAACGGAACGGGTTTTTCCCTTATGAGAATACAAATTATCTTTATATCAAAAACCTTTTGATATTATAATAATGCCTATCAATCAAAGTATATATAATCATATAGCAGAAACGCTTTCATCTCACGTTCTACATATATAGTATAAAATCAAAACCGCAAGCACGTATTGGGTAATGGATTTCCAACTATGACAAGGTATGGAACCACCTTTCGCTAATGTACCTCTTGAGAGGAATACACTGGGTTCAACAAGAACATCTTGCAACCCGGCCACACATGACTGACCACTCATTTCGCTTGAGCGTATCGAATGTATATCACCAACGGTTGGGATCAGCAACCGTTTCCCGAATGGGACAGCATCAACAATATATTTTTAGAAGTAAATGAAACTCTAGATCAGGTGATTATACACCCTACTTCGGTGCGACCGACTTAGCCATGCTGCTTGCCCGATTTCTGTCATTTACCGGATGATGAGGCTAGAAGCTACGCTTTTAACATCACATCAGATTCACTTTGAATGCCACATTGTCAAATCCATCAAATCACCGATTTACGTCCTCAACCATACATTACGCGTTAGCTAAAAGAAGTTTCCTTCTCCGCTTCCACTCTTGGTACAGTTGGAGAAATCAATATACGTGATCGTCTGGACATACTCTGTCAGACATCCGTCCATACAAGTCACCCAGGAACAGGATGAACCGAAGGCACTATTCTATAAACAGGATAGCCCTTGCATAACTCCGTCTTCAATTTCCTTTGGCATATATGATTCGCAACGCTTATGCCAATACAGAGTGGTTCTTTGGATAATAATCCAATCGGTCTCTCCATATTAACAACGTTAAAATGGTCAAAACTTCGATAGTCTGTGATTTAACTATCGAATAAAAATAGGGGTGCAAACAACGATATTATTTTCAAATGGAAATTTATATCAATCAAAAATCATTCAACATTTATCTCTTTATTTCATAAATTTGCTTATCTCCTGTTTCCCTATATTCAATATTTCTTATTTTCTAAATTTAGAAAATATACGTTATTAACAATGGAAAACATTTCCATTTCTTGTTTTCTTCATTAGAAAACATTTCTGGTTTCTTATTTGGAAAACATTTCCAAAGCCTCTTCATTGGACTTAGACAGATGTTTAAACAAACATCGCTATGCCAACTCAAACCATTTCCTTTACTGCTGAACCTTAACTATTCCTTAGTTAAAAATGAAGCCAATCAAGTTGGGGTATAATTACCTCTCAGACCTTAATTGAACAACATTTCTAACTTTGAAATAGGCAAAATTCACTTTATATCCCTTTTACTAACTTCCTTACTTAACCCTCCTTCGCGTAGCTATATTCGATTGACACTTTTCACTTAACTCTGTTCGATTAACCCTTATCAATTAACTCTATTCGATTAACCCTTATCAATTAACTCTATTCGATTAACCCTTATCAATTAACTCTATTTTACTAACGCTATTGATTTACTTATTTCACTTCTTCGATTTAACTCCTTTCGAATAACTTATTCGATAACTCCTTTTACTTTCTTCGAATAAACTATATTCGATTAACTCATTTGCTTCTATTCGAATAACTATATTCGATTAATTTACTTTCTATTCGAATAACTATATTCGATTAATTTACTTTCTATTCGAATAACTATATTCGATTTACTCCTTTTACTTTAACTCTAATCGATTAACTAACATCGATTAACTCCTTTTACTTTAACTCTAATCGATTAACTCACATCGATTAACTCCTTTTAACTTTATTCTCTAATCGATTAACTAACATCGATTAACTCCTTTTACTTTAACTCTAATCGATTAACTAACATCGATTAACTCCTTTTACTTTATTCTCTAATCGATTAACTAACATCGATTAACTCCTTTTAACTTTATTCTCTAATCGATTAAACTAACATCGATTAGCTCTTTTTACTTTAACTCTAATCGATTAAACTAACATCGATTAACTCCTTTGCTTTAACTCTAATCGATTAACTAACATCGATTAACTTCTTTTACTTTATTCTCTAATCGATTACTAACATCGATTAACTCTTTTTAACTTTGTTCTCTAATCGATTAACTAACATCGATTAACTCCTTTTTTCTATTCAAATAAACTATTCATTTATAAAGATTTACTTTTAGTAACAGTTCTTCACTTTACAAATGATTTCCCTTTTATAAAACTCTATTCGTTTTAAAACATTTTTCCCTTTTATTTACTTTTGAAATATTTCCTTTTATAAAATCTGTTGATTTTATAAAATCTCTTTATTTCAATATACATTGAAATACTTCTTTTTACAACCCAGGGTCTTTTATGATATTTAAAATATCGAATAAAAATGATCAACATCATTCCAACACCCATAATCCATAACAAATTATATAACACATCATATATCACAATATATGAAAACAGAAAAATAAATGTTGAGGAATCCAGTTGGATTCCTCCAACCTGTTTCCCTGCATCACAGATGTTAAAAAATATAGATAACATCACCTTCACTTCTATATGATATATTCTGTTAAACAGAATCGATATAGAAAATTCAACTAACTGACTAGCAGTTCAATCAAACAGTCAACATACAGTCAATCAGCCAATATCTAACAGTTCTAAAAATACAACATGAATTTATAAACTGTTCAGAGTTAGTGAGATTTACTCACATTGGACTATCATCGTTAATAACGATAATTGTCGTTGATTCAGACTGGAAAATTTAGTTCGCCATAAATTGTAACGAGCTCGGATTCACTCCCAGTCAACTTCATGGCGTAGCCACCGTCCGTACGATCCCAACGTGACCAGTTTCGCTGAGTTTCGTTTCCATATGACAAAGTTATGATTGTTTAAAGTTATTGTGCATTTTAAATAGTTTAAAAACTAGGATAACTTAAAATGGGCCTTAGCAAATTCAAATAGCCCATACCCCATTTTGACCCGGCCCACGTTGGGGCCTTTCTTCCCTAAATCTGCCGCACGCTCCAGTACTCCTCAAATGGCCAATTCGATTCCTTCATCCCCTTTTTCTTCTTCACACACTCCACCATAAATCACAAGAAAATACCCAAAATTTATCTCATCGATTCCTCTTTCACTTCGGACCCAAACCAGCGAGCTCGGCCTCCCCTTGCCGTTCGCGACTCCGTGGTACCCTGCTGCACCTCAAAGGATGGTGCGACGTCAAATTTCACCCGAACCCACCAAAGTCAGCAGCAAAGTGCTACTTCATCTCGTGAACAACGTGGTAACCTCGGTTCTTCGATTCGATGCTCATATGCTCTGCGAGGTTCAACCCTAGCTGATTTAGACCCGCCGCTGTTACCAAGAAGAAGACCCAAACGGTAACCGAGTCCCTCAAAGAGCATACCAGAACGTAGAGAAACACCTGGGAATCATAGATATATGAGTACCATGATTTCTGGCTTTGTATTTTAATTGATTTAGATTTTTTTTCCTACGGTTTGGTTTGTTTGCGCTTATATAAGCTATGCTGGTTGGTAACGTTTGTGGCAGAGAAGAGAGGATGGCGTGGTCCTCATTTGGTCCACAAAAATGATAGGATATTTTTTTTATTGATGATATTTTTTTTATTGATTATATATATATATCGTTTCTACCTTCTATAAATCCGTGTGGTAGCACATGATACCCAAAAATTACCAAACTGGACATGTAGCTAGAGTTTGACATTAAGGTTCCAACGAAACTGTTTTCGTCGAATTCCTACTTCATATGCTCACACAGCGCATTTTTAACCGTCGAAATACTGACTGTTTCTCACTCTAAAAATCCATACGGCCACACAGTGACTCTAAAAATCACGAAACTGTAAATCTAACAACTACTTGACATTGCGGATCCAACAAAATTAGTTTCGTCGAATTCCGACTTCGTTTGCAAAAGTGGCTTATTTTTACAGCTCTAAATGACCCATTTAAATATATAAATATATTTAAATATAATTAAATTAAATATTTAAAAATTAAATATTATCGTCTATATTCACAGTGGAATACCATACAACTCTATATGAATTTCTACTCCATATTCACTTCTGGGTCAACCCGATATTTGATTTATATTGAAATCCCTTTTAAAAATCTAAATAATTCCTTTATAAATTATAAAGGAATTCCACAGCGACTTTTCTAAAATTTGATTTGGACATACATCAAAATCTACACGACAAAATCCCGATTTTTCTCTTCCACTAGAAAGATATACTCCACCAGCTCCACACGTTTCTTGTTTCACAGAAATCCGGCTTAAAACGAATCCCGTACATTCAGTTGAAGTTCAAATCGCCAAATAGTGAACTGCAGCGCTATTTCAAGCTCTTTTTTAATTATATTATAATTATACGTTCAAACTGACGTCGATTGAATATATTCGTCAATATAATTCAACTCCTAACTGATATATATATTTTAGATAACCCAAATTACACCATACTGTGAATTTCACTATTTTTGACTATTACTGAATTAAATATATTATTTAATTTATTATTTTAAATTAAATATTCACCATTATTTAATTCCACGATCATCAAAATTCTCTAAACCACCATTTCAATAATTAAATAAATTAATTATAATACCTCTGCCAATGCGGGTCATTACAAAGTGTTTTGAAAGTAAGTGTTTTGAAAGTAATATAGTACTGAAATCACTTCGACGGCGGGAAAATAAATTCCGATGGTGATCCGGACATCATCGGTGTTCATTTTCGAGTTCGGAGTGATGGATTACTACCAAAAGATTTTGTTTTGGATTGTTTTGAGGAACAAGTTGTTCAAAAATTCAAATGTTTTGAATCGCTATTATTATATGTAATATATATGATTTCAAACTGATTTGAAATGAAAACCCCAGGAATTTGAATTCTGAAATTTAAAATTTACTTATGAAGTAAATAAACAGAGAATTTAAATAAGTCAAATAAAAGTGGAGTTGAATTGAAGCCAAGTAAGTGGATATCGTACTGGAATAAGGATTTGACTTGGCAAAGTAGTTGAGTTCTGAATTAAGATTTGGAATGGTACAAAACCTAGGGGTGAAATTTGACTATTGAGTAAAAATTTGAAATTTGAGTTTGAAATGGAGTTGGCTTGGATGCAAGAGAATTATTGGTTAAGGATAAAAGATTCGACGCAAGGATTGAGTTATGGGGATGTGAAGTATGAAATTTCAACCAAGCAGGTTGTGAGGAGTTAGAATTAGAGCATCTTCACTTCTTAGCAATTTCGAGGATGAAATTATTTTAAGGGGGAAGGAATGTAACGTCCTGCATTTTTATCGGTTTGTATTTGAATATTTAAATCAGTTTAAATATTGAATTCGTAATATAAATGGATTTATATATTAATTAAAACGAAACTGAACGTATAAAAATATATATTAAATATAATCGAGCTCATAACGACGCCGCAGTTCGAAATTTAACGTTCTGAAATTAGTTTGAGTGTACAAAACTCGTTTTAAATCGGATTTACTCGAAACAAGAAACGTTGGAATCTATTAAACTATATCTTTCTAACAGAGGTGGAAAATTGAGATTTCGGATTATATATTGAAAGTTGTGTCCAAATTAAATATTCAGAAAAGCAGCTGCGTATTCGTTTTTGGCCATAACAGTTATTTAAATATAACTAGATATTGGTTTCGAATTTAAACAAGGATCTTTTGAGATGTAGCGATAATTTAATTTTTAGAATTTTACTGTAATTTTTAATTAATTAAGTACGCAACTTTTTATTTGGAGTATTTTGCACCCTATATCGATATTTTGGGGTTTCACAATATGAGTTAACCTACTGATATTATTATATTTTTGGGATCGTGGCAACGCGCTGACACAACCGTATTCATATATGTGTCCAAAACCGAATAATGTTTTACGAAATGGGTATGCTAAACAATAAAATAATAATATAAACAAGACAGGTATATAAAAGAAATGCAACTTTCCTATCATCACGTGATCTTCTATTAACATGTCTTCATCATGAAGTAAATAATAGATAATGAAAATAAAATATATTCGAATACATGTCCTTTGCAGTGCCTGCTCTACCCTAACCTATACATGTCCAAACACACTATTGAATAATACACTATAGGATATGGCAGACCGACCCTATAATGTGTACGAACATCTCACTTCCAAAGCCCATGCTAGTTTCCTAATACTTCTTGCTTAACTAAACGTAGAATAGATGGTGAACAAGGTACCATTTAGACCATCCACTGTCTTGACATTTCCTCTTATACATTCTTCGCATACGTCCCCTATGCATTAATGCAAAGGACCTACAGTGCACAACATACCGTAGCTGGAACGTGGAAGAGCAAATAGGGCATGGTAACCCTTAAATGGAAAACGTACAAACGTTGTTTTATCAAATCAATGGCAGCCTGTCGTTTCAAATTTTACACAGAACTATAAAGTGAAAATTCATGCTACTCCTTAAGAGTTAAGTCTCTTCTTTTATTTATATAACATCACGTAGGCATAACTGTTTCATGCTTCAGTGATTGAAAATATAAATAGAGATGAATGAGAATATAAGTTAGGGCGCAGGCTAAGGAAGAAAGCAGTATCCCTATCCTGTACTAGTGATCACAACAGCGTTCTTATCTTTGTTTTCTCCCTTCTTATATATATCGCATACAGAATTATCATTCCAAAAACCAGTCGCAAGTTTTACAAAATCTAAAACAAATCGACTAAATGCATGCAAAACCGTATAAACAATATAGCTTGGGTTATGGGTTCGCGTTCTGGATTCCAATACTCGTTTTAAAGGGTGCACATGCCATGACCAGAGCTTAGTTTGAGCGCTGTCAGACCTAGTTTCCGATTCCTATTAGAGCAAAGACAACGATTTTGGTTACAATAGCTTACTCGTTGGAGGAGCATCTGTAGTTAGATCTCTTTTAAGAGCAACACTATTTTTGGATCGTGCGAGTTCACGCTGCCTCGAGTGAAGGATCCAGGTCGAGGTGGATGCGTGAGGGATGGAGAGTTGCGTTAGATGGTGAAGTCACGGCCTGGGGTTTTGAGTGGTAGCAGGAGTTTTATCGGCTAAGGGAGAGATGATCTCGTGAACAGTGAAGAGGTGGGAAACATGACGGAGGGGGAGGAAGGTAGTTTCTGTTGTTTTGCGTGAATTCATACTGGAAGGGGCCAGCATGGGTCTTCGTTTTATGGAAGTATGAAGTAGGGGAGTACCATACTGGGAGCAGCGTTTGTTTAGAAAGGAAAGAAGGGTAAACGGGAACTGGCGGTTATATTTATTTGTGGTGGAAGTAGTAGAGGGAGACAGTATAATAAAGTATGGAACCGAGAGAAGGGTGCTGTTGAAACAGGTCGGTGGGTTTAAAGAAGGCATTGGGTCAGTTTCGCGAATGATCTGATTCGTTGAAATCATATGGACGAAGGCTATAAGGTGAAGCGGAGTTGGAACCATTTGGACATCGTCAAAAATTACGGTTGATTAGAACGTCTGATCGGAGCAATCAACGCAAATCGTTATTTCACGGTTAACGTGCAAAGGTGGGTAAATTCACTGACTTTAATCTATTTTAAAATATTATAATGTCGGTTGAATGCTGTGTGATGGTCGCTTCGGTAGATTACAATTAAATTGGTTGAAATATATATATCGTCGTATATATACACATCATTGTTTGGATATTAATTCCATCGGTTAGAATAGTCCATAGTATGAAATTAGTAATATTTGTGGTGGCTAACATCTATGAATGGAGGAAATCAGTTGGAGGAACCCAACTGGATTCCTCAACTATTATATTGTTGTTTTCCATATATTACGTGATAAAATATCTGTGGTAAACTATTGTTTGTTTAGGATTACATTGGCCTTGAATAACGTTATACCGTAAAAATATATGAAAGTTGATGCGAGTTATAAAGGAAAAGTCCTATTATTTATTATTTAAATAATAGAAAATAAATCTTGTTGAGCTAGAGCACCGTAACTTATTTTGATATTATAAAATAAGTAATCTGATTTAGAAACGACATTTATAATGCAAATAATTATTATTAGTTAATATTGGTATTAAGACCAATAAGTTATAATAGAACATGTGATCAAGATTAAGTTATAAGCTTGATATTTATTGAATAGGAAATTGACTTATAAACGGAGTTTATGAAGTCGAATTGGAAAATAAAATAAGATAACTTGGTAAATAAGATTAGAACCTATAAATGTAGTATTTATTACTTAAATGAAGTGTAACACCCCACCTCCGCCAATGCCACTCTTGCAAGCACACTAGCTTTGGAGGGGCGTTAAACAGGGTAAACATGCATGCAGATATCACAAGACAGAACATATAAGTAAAAAAACAGAGTAAATAAAGCAGCGGATAAAACTAACATTTCAAAACCATAGTCAAGTTACATCAAAGTACTTGGTCATTATTTTCCACAAAACACAGTCTAGAAACATCAACTGAAAACTGGAAAGAAAATCATATAGTAACTATCCCCAAGGTAGAATAAAGCCATAGCAAGCTCAAGTTCAAACCGTACGTGAGCTATCCAGAAAAGCAGCTAAAGATCCAAGCTAGGTGCCGGTGTTTCCACCCTGTAAACCTGGGGGGAGGGGGGGGGGGAACGAAAGAAAACGGGTCAGTCAAAAGACTGGTAAGTCCTATCTACTATTAGTATAAAAACTAATAAAGCTAACTGGACATGTAAAACAGGGGTGAAACATAGGGTGATAACTAGCATGGTGAAAAGTTAACAAGATAGATCAAGTGTGGCATCGCATATACAAGGTCAAGTTTTTGCACCAAGTGTACTAGTATTCCAACCCATGTCAAGTATAAAACAGAAATGATCCCTTGGCCCAAGTTTGGCCCAATACCACGAGATGACCTAAATCAAGGTCCAACAACACGGTCTACTCGATCGGCTCCCTATAGCCTAACTCGTCAAGTGTCGGTGTCATACGGCCCAACCACGAAGTGTAGTCAAACTGTGCTAGGTCCACCCTAGGGTGTATCAAGCCCTAGGGTGCCAACCACGGACACAAATCAAGCACGCACAGTCTAATCCTACTGGTGCCCATGTCTGCTTTTTCAACTCTGGACTATGTGAACGACCATAGTCCGCCTGAACCTACACTAGCGCACCTACTCAGCCGTCGTTTTGGTCGCTTACATGTCAGCTCAGTAATTGTGCCCCACCCTAGCCTAGTCCCTAGGGTATCATGATACAACCAAGAGGGTTACTGGTGAAAAGGACCACGTAACTAGGGTTTC